>OZ038487.1:83128490-83173490 GCA_964036315.1 Acanthosepion esculentum
ATATTAATTCTATTAACGCTCTATCTCTGATATCGAGCGTTTTACCACAAAGTCTACTTGCCTTAAATGCCTTTCTCCCAGAAAACTAATGAGTCAGCATTTTTGGCGTCAAACAGTCTTACAACACATATGAGCACACTTTCAATGTATTTTCTTCTTAGTGAATCCTGTTCCATTTTATTATGACATTTTTAAGTAGATATTGTGGTCACATGTAATAAATATTTTAATTATTAATACACCAAATTTTTATCCCTTTAAATGTTAATCTTAGTGGTTACCCATATTTGAGCAGACGCTCCGTTTATTTTAAACAACATATTTATTTAAGTCGACCGGATTGAATATTCTCGAAGAGTGATGCTCATCAAATTCAAGTCATCTGTTACGGTTCTGGACACAGGGCTCGCCACACACACACTAACAATATATATATATATATATATATATATATACGTCACTTTAAACGTTATTTTTAGTGGATACCCATATTTGAGTAGACGCTACATCTATCTTAAACAGTATATTAATTTTCGTGTACTGGCCTGAATATTCTTGAATATTCAAATCGGTCGGCAAAAATAACGTTTAAAGCAGTGAATATATATTTCTGAACGGTCCAGGACGTTGTGAAGAATATATATATATATATATATATATATATATATATATATATATATATATATATATTCGCTATGTCTAGGACTGTGACAGATGTTGTGATACTGGTGTGCACCACTATAGGTAGTACTGTCGGGGCCGGTCAGATCCACTTGGCGGTCCTCTTGCTCATATGGAAACTTGTCTCTTTCATTTCCTCCGGCAGATTGGATACTGCCTTGTTAATGTCCCTGAAATGTCAGAAAGGGATATGAGAATATTAAAATGCAGCACCTACCGCGTAACATCACGTTAGTTCGTCTTGCATCGATGAATCGTTAAAAGTGTGTTCTCAATTACTTATCTCAACCAGTAGACGTATGTGGTATTACTCACATGCTCTCATTCTTAATAAAAAATACAAACAAATGACATGAATAGAAAATAGTTTGAGCTGGCAAAAAGAATTCAACCATTTTAACACAAATCAAAAATAATGTTCGGCTGCGCACGAGGAATGTTTTTAACAAAACCCTTCGATGTTGGGTAAGTGTGCGTGGGTGTATTCGGTATTGTCTTTGAGCGTTTTCGCTAATTGTTGGCTGAATGCAAACGTTGGCAGAAAGCTAAATTAATGGAATGACAGGTTACGAGCAAAATCTGATGAATAGTTTGTATGATAATGTATATATATATATATATATATATATATATATATGTGTGTGTGTGTGTGTGTGTGTGTGTGTGTGTGTGTGTGTGTGTGTGTGTGTGTGTGTGTGTGCGCGTGTGTGTGTGTGGTTTTTTTGTGTGTGTAAGTAAATTATTTTCTCACGGAGTGTATCTGTAACGGAACAAAATGAATAAAAAGACACAAGGAAAAACTATTTCTGAATATTACTCGCTTACTTTTACCAGACTTTAAGTTATGACATATTGTGTCCTCCTAATGTTTTGACTGACTTTTCAACAACATGATGAACATTCACGGACTTTCTCAAATTAAAAAGCCTTGATAAACCAATGGCATTCTCGTTTTTGTAACAAAATAAATACGACATTGCCTTAATAATGTACCCCAGACGAGACACTAGAAAATGTTTGTCTGTCTGTTTGTTTTTATCATCTTGTCTTTTTATTCATATATATACCGGGCGTAACAGCAAAATTGTCTAAATCGTGTAACAGCACAATTGCCCACCCCACAAAAAGTGTAATATCCCAAAAAATAAATAAATAAAAATAAAAACACTAAACTGATTGAGTTTCTTTTTTCCAGGATTTCAGATAAGACGTTTAGTCATCTTGTCACCATTTGTCGTAAGAATGACTGAAAGACCCTTTGAGTTATTCAGCTAGAAAGAGAACAGGTTAAATCGTTTTTTTTGTCAGCTCCACTATCTTCCCAAATGAGCAATGGTCAGGGGAAAATATCATTCAAACCTTCAGTAATGATAGCAACATTTAGAAATCTTTAAATTCCATTCAAGAGGCATCAAGAGGACGGTGAATAAGTTTTAAAAGAGAGAACAGTAGAGAGGAAACCTGGATCAGGAAGAGGTACCATCATTTCAACTAAAACTTAAAGAAATCAATTAGAAAAGATCCAACTCAATCCATGAAAGGTTAGGCACATGAAAGAGGAGTGTCAGCTAAGAGAGTCCAAAGAGCAATGAAAAAGTACGTAAAACCTGTGAGGCAGCTTGTTACTTCAGGACAGAAAGTTAGAAGGTTAGAGGGGGTGAAGATAATCTTGAATAAGTTGGAAAATGATCCTGGAATAATACATATGTATTAACTTTGTTTCAATCCTTCATGAGCTTCTGATCCTTAGCTATGATTAATTAATGATGAACATGTCATTTTCGTTTATCATCGATTTCATTACGATTATTCTGTTAAGCCTGGACAGTAATTATACATTATTATTGCCCAAAGTAGAGTTCAGTAATGTTCTAAAATCCTCGGAGTATTCCAGTAAGATATCTTTAATCATTTCTACAATACAACGGTTCAAAGCTTAATCTAATAATGGAAAAATTTTGGTGTTAAAAGATTTCTACAATTTTCCTCTCAGCCCCGGTATATATATATATATATATATATATATATATATATATATATATATATATATATATATATATATATATATATGTATATATATATATGTGTGTGTGTGTGCGTGTATTGGTGTGTGTGTGTGTTTAAAAGAACGAAGGATAAAATTTCCGCGTTCAAACATGATTTTCCATCTGAAGAAACGTTATTTTTTAACGTTGAAAGAAGCTGTACAATTTTGTAGTGGGTATATACATGTTATAATGAATATGAATGGCTTAATAAAAAGAGGAATTAAATTATTTCGAACTGTCGGCACGCTGATACGTCCGTTTTTAAAAATGTACGTCGAACGATCAGGGTTGGTGCGGAACTGAGGTAAAGTGAATGGGGAGGAGTAATAATGACGCTAATTGAAGGAAAATATACCAATAAGTGTTGATGTTTAACAATTATTAAATAATAACAATTACAAGAACAGATATTAAAAGTACAACGTTTAGTAAATAATGAAGGTTTATATTCATTAAAGAGAATAGCGACATGAAAAAAATATATATAAAATATTTAAGGATTAGATAAGGATTACAATCCGTTAATGCTTTAAGAATTGCTTTATTTCCATTTTGGATAAGAAATCGATCAGATATGGACTCTTCAGAAGATCCGAACGAGAGTGTGCATTCCTAAAAATCTGTAAATCTATCTCATTATATATATATATATATATATATATATATATATATATATATATATATATATATATATAAATATAAATATAAAAGTGAACGTAGAAGTCAACACTTAGAGGCGACAGTCTGTTTCATGCTAGATGCAATCGTCTGGCCTGACGATTGCATCTAGCATGAAACAGACTGTCGCCTCTAAGTGTTGACTTCTATGTTCACTTTTATATTTACACACGCTCTATCTCTGATGTTGAGCACTTTATACCATAAATATAGCACACTTTAAGACTATATTTCTTCATATATATATATATATATATCTATATATATATATATATATGTGTGTGTGTGTGTGTGTGTGTGTGTGTGTGTGTGTGTATTTGCTTTTGTTTGTGAATACAGCATTGACTGTATTTTCTTTTGCAAATCCAGAAGTAGTCATTTACTGTATATCATCTACATATATCTCCTTGTTCCCAAGATATATCAATTGTCTTTTTACGGGAGAAAGAAAGAAATGAAATACGTGCATCGAAAGAAACGGTTAAAAATTGCCCTTTTTTGGTCTCTTTTTCTGACCACGAGGAAGTCGATGTGTAAATAATTTAGAATGATAACTTTAACGATAATCGAATCAAGAATAATAGAGTTGTTCTAAGAAAGATAAATTAGTAAATAGATTTTTCAAATTACGATTTGTCACGTGCACATAGCGGGAAAATAAGAGATCAAACCAATGTGAGTGCAATAAGAGAAAGATAGAAAGTTTGAGAGATAGCGATAGGAAGAGAGATGAATAAACTATACGAATGAAAGCGGGAAAAGCGAAGACTGAATGAGTTTAAGATTAAAAAGAAGAGAGAGAGAATGAGTATCTATTGAATATGTGTGCAAATATGTAACGTGCAAACAGACACAATAGAGAGAGAGATAGAGAGAGAGAGAGAGAGAGAGGGGAAGGGAGAAAGAGAGAGTATCTGTTGGTATTTCGTTTCTGTTAGACAGGAACCTCCTATTCACAAGACCTCCTTCCGTACCAGCATGCTGACTGGGATTCACTTCGCGACTTTCTTCGAAACGCCCCTTAGACTGATATTGTTAACCTTCCTACTGAGAATTCTGCTAGTGAGGTTTCTTCTTGGGTCAAAGACGGCTACGATGCTTTTCTGTCAGTTGAAACCAAAAATCTTCACCAGGGTTACACCTGTCTGTTCAGCCGCTATAGCCTACAGAAATTACTCTTTTCAGCTTATTGCAGCGTGACGGTTCCGATCTTAACTGGCGCCTATCCGTGGCTACGCGTAATAAATTTAAGCGTATCCTCAAATAAGCTAAGTCTTTGTTTGTTGATAGAATGAGGTGCCGTATAGCTTCTAACAACCTTGGCGCTCATGACTACTGCAGGCCCTATAATAGTATTAAATAAGAGTAGATTTTCTATTTTTTCCATCTTCACTCACTTTGAGATGTTAATATCCTCTGCTGATAAAGCAAATTGTTTTTGCCCGTAAAAACTCTTGAAGCCTTACTCATCTGGAATATTCTTGCCCGACAACTCTTAGAATTGAGTATCTGTTGAGTAATATAAATGCAACGTCAATCGATATCTACTGTATTCTTGACTACCCCTCTATTGTACCACTCCTTAATAATGTTCTATTTTTTCTTCTTTCACACTCAGTAAACCATTGTGTTTTAGTCGATCTACTGCCCTGCATGAGGGGGGTATGATTTTTAAAAAAAGAAAAAGAAAAAAGACAAATGGAAATAAAATATTTAGTATGTGTGAGATTCTATACAATATGTATTTGTGTTTAAAAGAAAGAAAAGTAGAGGAAAAGCAATACATAGATAACAGTTGCACGGAAAGAAAGAGAGTGGGAGAGAAATAATGAGAAAGAGAGACATCTATTCAAAAAATGAATAATGAACGGACACGTTTCTAGATCATTTCACATTAATATATGGGTCATCAAGGGCTCTATCCTTGGACCTATGTTGTTTCTTATCTTCATCAACGGCCTTTCGGATGTCATCAGTTCCCAACTAGATATCTGTGCAGATGACAAAACTATTTACTCCTGTCGTCGTAGCAAGCCTGACGAGTCTGATAAAGTAAATCTGGCAACTGTTTTCGAAAAGCACCTCCAATCAGAGGTTAAAGGGGAGAAGGAACGGGTTGTAAATTTTAACGCCTCCAAAACAAAACTGCTT
The DNA here is from genome assembly GCA_964036315.1 of Acanthosepion esculentum. NCBI lineage: Eukaryota > Metazoa > Mollusca > Cephalopoda > Sepiida > Sepiidae > Acanthosepion > Acanthosepion esculentum. The sequence goes on from OZ038487.1 coordinate 83,134,049, forward strand.
TCATTTAATCACCATAGAGAACGTTTTGCCTCTGCCATCAACATGGCTGATGCTAACTTCCAGGAGTGCATCGCTTTGCGCTCTCTTCGGCACATATTTTCAACTGACATAAAATGGAGTGATTATATTGAATCAATTGTTTGGTCCACTACTGATAAAGTTGATTCACTGTGTAGTGCGAATTTTATTTGTCAGTATCCAACTTACACATTTATAAATCTGCCATTTGTTCGTGCATGAAATATGGTTGTCATATCTTCTACTATATATCTTATAAATATCTATATATTTAGATCTATTATAAATATCTATATATTTATATATTTAGATAAAAATAAATAAATATCTAGATAAAATAAATAATTAAATAAATATTTAATAAATAAAATAAAGAAAGAAAGAATATAAATAAATATATTTATTTAATACAAAATATTTATTTAATGAAATAATTATTTAACAAATAAAATAAATAAATAAAATAAACATATCTAGATAAAATAAATATCTACATATCTAATATATATAAAGATATATATCTTCTACGATATATCTTGAGATTCTTGACAAAATCAAAAGAAGGGTCTATAATGTAATCGAACCTGACCAGACATCTCGACTTTAGTCAATTTCTCACCAGTGTGGCGTAACTTGTCTCTGTCTTTTCTACAAATATTTTAATGGCAATTGCTCTGATGAGCTTTCCTGATTGGTGCTTCGACAGGATGAATGTAAACGCGTTACTAGATTGGCAATTAGGTCTTACCGCTTTACTGTTGAACTATCTAGATTCAACCGTCTGTTCTACTAATAATTTCTTTTCTCGCACTTTTCGACTGTGGAACTCCCTTCCGATTTATTGTTTCCTTGCCACCTACAATCTTCAAAAAATTAACGCCAGTCGCTATCTTCTGTTTTCCAGAATCATGTTTTTATATTGTTCTTTCTCCTTACTTCTCCTCCTTAAAAATGTTCTAATTCTCTTTCACACCTCCCCCACTAACCCATGCGTCCTAGTCGCATTTTCCCCTTGCTCTGGGGTAAAATGATTTTAAAAAATATCCAAGAATTGTGGGAAATCTAATTCGATGTATGAGGGACTCGCACAAGCACACGCAGAAACAGGCATATATATTAGGAAACAAAAAGAGACAGCTGACATTTTTGGGACACATAATATTGAAAGAGGGCTTGAAGAATTTGGTACTCACTTGATATATTGAAGACAAATAGAACAGAAGGAAACAAGGAATAACCGACGTGACTACGTTGGATGGTCGAACAAAGAGTGAGATAACAAGGCGAAGCGATACAAGTTGTAGAGGGCCGTGGACAACCAAGTGTATTTGAACGAAAAGGGATTTATTTAAACGTTATATTTAGTGGATACACGTGTTAGAGTCGACATTCCTGTTTTTTAAACAGTGTAAATTTATATCTAGCCGTATACGCATTCGAAAGACTTAATAAAAGATGCTCATTTCCTTTATTAAGATTTTCGTATGCACAAGCCGGTATACGTAAATTTACACTGTTGAAAAAACAGAGATATCTACTTAAACGCGTTTATCCACTAAATATAACGTTTAATGCAGTATGAAATATATACAAACATCAGGAAGCAATGCAATAATAAAAAGGGCCAACAGTAAATTACAACTACAGTATTGGGAAATACGAAAACAAAAATGAAAAAGAAAAAGAAAAAACAGAAAAAATAACATAGCTTAACCGGTTATCGCCACTCACTCGTCAGAAATCGATCGAACAAATGAAAAATATTTTGCACACCGACTAAAAAGTTTTTATGGCTTCAGCTACAGACATTTTCAACGCAATTTTATGCCTCCAACTACAGATATTTTTTACGTAATTTTTTTACTTTCAAGGTAAACTTATTTTTTTAGATATATAGTTTGTAGTTGATAAAATGTATTGTTGGTAATTTTTTTTATAAAAATTTACTGCTGGTAATTTTACTATACAAATATATTTTTATACTTTAATGTTGTATTCATTTCCATTTTGTATAAAAATATATTGCAGGTCATTTTGATTTAAAATGGATTGTTGCTAATTTTACTTCAAAAATGTAGTGCAGGTCATTTTGCATTAAAATGGATTGTTGTTAATTTTTTTATAAAAATGTATGGTTGGTAACATTACTATAAAAATGTATTTTTATATTGTAGTATTGTATTGATTGTAATTTTGCTATAAAAATGTACTGCTTGTCATTTTGTTTTAAAAATATATTGCTGCTAATTTTGCTTTGAAATGTATCGCTGGCCATTTGGCTTTAAAATGTATTGTTGGTAATTTTGTTTTAAAAATGTTCAGCTCATTTTGCTTTAAAATGTATTAATGGTAATTTTATTCTAAAATGTATTAATGGTCATTTTGTTTAAAAATGTATTCTTGGTCATTTTGCGTTAAAAATACATTTTTTGTAATTTTTGCTTTAAAATGTATTGCTGGCCATTTTGCTTTAAAATGCATTGTTGGTAATTTTGCTTTAAAAATGTATTGCTCTTCATTTTGCTTTAAAATGTATTATTGTTAATTTTGCTTTATAAATGTTTTCTCTAGGAAGGTTATGCGTTGTTTTCCTTTGTCCCTCTTGCTTTCAATCTGTTTTGTGAGGATCAGATTTTCCAAGTCCTTTTTTCCATTATGTGCCCGTGAAATATCAACTGAGGTTAAGTATAAGGGTCCATTTGCCTCCATTTTCTCTAAAACTTCATAATATTATGTGGATGAGTATAATATAATCTTCCTACAACTACCTGTCCTTGTAGATTAGTTTTTATTAGAATTCGATTTGAATATTTTAACACGATATTCGATAGCAAACCTCACCAACCGGACAATTAAATTGTAACATTCTCTGTCATTTGCAGTTTATCTATAAAACAAGTCCACATTTGAAAGCTGTTCACGTCATCACGGACAATATGTGTCAGAAGCATACTTATATTACACCTTCATGAGAGATTAATTAGAGAAGTTAACCTTTCCATTTGCCTAGGGTTATATAGCTTCAATCTTGTGCCAGACGTGGCGTCTCCATCAAAGTTGAGTATTCAGTAGTCTAATGAGCAGTTTGTGAGCTGATCTCGAAAGTAAATTCAGAATAGAGCTCGACCCTCACCGTCAACCCTGGAAAGTCATCCTTGTGCCAAAAGCTCTCAAAATACCTCCTTCAATGTGTTCGGATCGTATTTCCAATATTTGCGAACAGGAGAAAACAATTGAGAGCTCGCCAATATCTGTCTCGTGACATACTAAAACGAGGTTAATGCATAACAGTCGTCGAATTTACAAGGAAGGCTGGAAAATGCGATGATTCGTCACACATTTTTCGATTATCCGTATCTTTGTTGTGTCTTCAATATATATCATTCTTGGATTTTAGAAAAGCATTCCGAATACAATATTTTTAAAAATTGTAATGGGAATGGGAATATTAGCGGTTTCCCTACAAGGAAACATTTGACATTCATTGGACGATCAATCAGTTCTACTCCTGTTGCACTTTGTTTAACTCCTTGGCCAAAAGGATGCACTGAAAATGTAGTATCTGTTTTGCTCATCTCTAATGGTAATGGTAATACTAGCCGTTTCCCTAAAAGGAAACATTTGGCATTTATTGACCGAACAGCCACTTCTACTCCCGTTGCACGTTGCTTCGCTTCAGAATGCGATCAAAGTGTAGTATCTGTTCTCATCTCTAATGGTAATGCTAATACTAGACGTTTCCTTATAAGGAAACATTTACCATTCATTGTCCGAGCGGCCAGTACTGTTTTTGGTTGAAATTTTAAAAATCTTCCCTTGAAAACAATTTTAAAGGAAAATATGTTTGGTCCAGTAGCTGTTATCACTTTTCCAGTACTGAATGAGATTTCGTTCTTAACCTTTTATATGAAGTGGTGTGATGCGTCAACATACTGATTATATTATTTATGGTGATCGAGCTACATGTGCTATCCATTTTAGTTGTTGCTGCTGTTGGTTGTCCTCAAGAGATTTGTACGCACACTGGATTAAATCTTAAACTTAAAGACCAGTGAGGCAAAAAGAAAAAAGGATAAACGTTAAGTTTAAAAAAAGGAATTGACCGTAGACAGGATTATCGAGTCAATGCGCGAACGATCCTTTCCTTAGTTGCCAGAGATAGAGACAGTGTGAATTCAGAGCTTTTCTTCTTCTAGACTGGTTGCCACTCAAGGCTAAAGAACCCAGTCTATTCTGCTATTCATTCAGAGCTGGCCGAAGAAGAGGTGGATTCATACTTTTCTCGAGAGTATTAGTACGTAAGTGAATGTAATGAACGCAAGTGGACTTCGAACTCGGCACTGCGATTTCCTCCGTGCGAACCGCAATCCACTACTTCACCGTGCATCCTATAAAACAAATAAGAAGAGTTAATAAATGATTTATCTTATATTGTATTAAAACATTTCTGATGGTTTAGTTACATTGAAATTTCTTTCTTTACTAATGTCAACCCAAGCATATAAAAAAAGAAATCAGCAAACATTTGAACAAATTGAGTACTAATATTTCAGCATCCCGACTGGTTAAAATCCTAAGATGTTTATAAAAAATTGTTTAATGTAATTATACTTTTTTAGTATTTCATATTTTACAATCATTATGTGTATTTATCCAATTTGAAAGATAGACATTTAGACAGGAGAGATCAATTTTGAGATTTGAATTGTCATAAAAACATCCAATATTTTTAACGGCATGTAAAGGGGGGTCTGTAATAGTTGGGATCCCAGCGCCAGTGTGAACTCCAAGATCTTTTTCTTCGCTGCATAGAATGTACTTCGCCAGGGCTACACACGGTTTTGATTTCAGAGTCGTCCTCCTAGACTAGTTACGAACCAAGCTTGTAGAGCCCAGGCTGCTATACTATTTAACACATGGGTAAGTGGAGAGACATAAGTGAAAGTAATGAATTAGATGTGGATTTTGAACTCGGTCCTCGAATTAATCATTCTGGTTAGATACCAATTCCACCATTCGCACATATAAGAAACAAACAAAAAAAAAAAGAAAGAAAAAGAAGACGTCACTAAAAATCGCCCTGCGTTATATATGCAAAATTGGCTACATTTATCCCCAACACTCCTCACTACCGCAGGCTATAATTATATTTCAAACGGTCGCTTCTAACTCGCCTTATACCAAACGTAATAATAATAATAATAATAATAATAATAATAATAATAATGATAATGATAATAATAATAATAATAATAATAATAATAATAATAATGATAATGATAATAATAATAATAATAATAATAATAATAATAATAATAATAATAATAATAATGATAAAGGATTAAAACGAAGCTTTTATTCTTGCTGCACAGGACCACTAGAAATTGCCAAGCACACGTGCTGAGAAATTGTATTAAACCGAAATGCAGATTCTGTTATAAATATCCAGAAACAATTGACATTGTATCCATTTTTGCGCGGTGTTAGCACCCAATGAATATAAAACTCGGCATGACAGAGTAGACCAATATTTGCATTAGAATATATGCTACTTTTACAGAAAGGAATCTGCAAGAAACTGGTATGAACGTCATCTAGACCCGGTTACAGAAATAGGACCTGTAACAATTTTATGACCAGACGGAACAATCAAAGCTAATCCCCCAGACATCGTGATCAAAGACCACAAAAACAGAATTGGAAATCAGAACCTTTTCCAATCAACCCAAGAGCTCCAACTACAACTAGAATTATTGATGTCCCATGTGCCATATTTTTTAGATTTCCATTTCAAGATCCTTATATTTTGAGAGTATTTTTAAGGTCTTCAAAAATACATTACAATCTGCAAGAACTGCCATGTTAATAAGAAAACAAAATTCTCATTGAATGGATTCCCAAAAATTGTACCCACAATTACCGTTCACACATAACGAAGAACTTTATGTTTATATAAAATATGTGTGATCTTTGTTTTTGTTTTTTTTGTTTTTGTTTACAAAAATGATCAGTGGAAAATGTCATGAAACCATTTCTGACCTTAGGTCTCTGGTTGGGACCCGGAAGGAAATATGTATGCAACAAAAATCAAAGGAAATAATAATAATAATAATAATAATAATGATAGTGAAAAACATTATCGTTTCAAAGTACCAGTGGAAGCATTTCATGCTTCATACCAAAATATGCCTCAACAAACTCCTTATATTAAGCAAAAGGAAACTAAAAAAGAGAGAGACGTCATTGAAAGGAACTGCCGGTAATCGTCTAGTCCTAACCTGGGAAATATATAAAGAAAGCCGCAGAAAAATATGACCGTCACACGAAGCGACCATAGGAGAATGTAATATATGTTAACTTTTTGATTTCGTGTTTTTGCTCACTTGTACGACTGGCTTGGTTTTTATACAATTTCCTCGCGGACGAGGAAAAAATACTCTGGAGGCAGCAAAAATATGGTTCTACAGAAAGATGCTGAGAATTCCATGGCGGGAGCGAGTAAGCAACAAGGTCTCCACGCTACCATATAAAATGGTATTAACGAAAAGGGCGATTTCTTTTGCTTATTCGTTTTTATTAGCAGAGGCGGACAGACGTAGTAGCCTGGGTTCTAAGAGGCAGCCGGTGCAATGACGTCACAGGAATGCATGTCGTTCGTTGACTTAGTCTCCTACCACGTGTGGTCTTAGCCGGTCTTTTGAACCTTGGTGTGGGAATCCTTGCAGCCCTCTGTTGAATTCGCGCCGTTTTGAACTTATATCCAAAACCCGGATAGGAGAAATTCATCACTGTCAAAATACTACGCCCACGAGGCATTCCGGCCAATCGCTGACCATTCTGGCCCTAGTCTTCGCATTCTGTGACAAAGGAAGTCTTTAAAGATTGACAACAGAAAAGAAACAATTATACCCAGAATCAGGAAAAGACAGTTGGTATTCCTTCGACACATAATGAGGCAGGATTGCTGGGAAAACTTAACACTCATTGTGCATATTCAGGGAAAGAGAGATAGGAAAGGCAGCGAGCTACTTATCTGACGAATTTGAGGGAATGTACAGCAAAACGTAGGAGAAAGAGCTTTAGCCAAGGAAGAAAAACCGATAAGTTCCATAAGGTATAGGAAGTTGTGAAGAGCAGTGAAACTTTGTGATGCTTTTTAATGTACAGGATGTTACACAATTTTTGAAAAAAAAGATCAGGCACAAATCAAGGACTACAAATTATAGAGTAATGGAAATTACATCTGTTGAAGGGTAACAGGATTACATTTTAGGATCTGCAATCATTTAGTCTCAAACAAGAACCAACAATGTCAAGAGGAGCCCTACAGTATATACTCCAGATGTCCGCCGTTCAGTTGATGGCATAGTTGAAAGCAAAGTTGTTGATAACGCGTGGTCGCTTGAATATTCTCAGTGATGACTGCCTTCAGGGCAGCTATGGTGAGAGGGTTGCCCTGGTAGATGTTGTCCTTGGGGAACCTCCAGAGGACTATATCTGGGAAGTGGTTCAGATCAAGCGAATGAGATGCCCATTCCATTTCAGCTTTGCGGCTGATGAGACCCACGAAACTTTTGAGGGCAACATTCAGTGGAAACATTAGCAGTGTGAGGAGGAGCATCATCCTGCTAGAATCACTCTTCCTCCTCCTCAAAGTCCTCAGGCTCCTCGAGTTCTGCTCATCTGAGAGGCTGCTGCTTTGTTTCAACAGTTGTGAAACACCCTGGACTGACAGTTCGCTTTGAGTGCTCAAAATACGCTAAAATATTTTTCCTGGATATGCTCTGCTAAAAAAGAAATATATTTAATGTGCCTGGGCGTCGAGTTCGCTAGCTTTTCTCATTATGTTTTGAAAAAATATTGATAGTTGAGAAACGTACATTTAGAGAAGTGTTTTCCGAATGTAACGCACAAGAATAATTAATTCAATTAAAAACTAGATTTTTCATTCAGAATTATATAAGAACATCGGATTAATATCATACGTTTATCGAGGCACCTCGGCGTAGTGGGATGGTTAGCAAGCTTTTCTCGCTAATACAATTACGACTGACCCTCACTAGGTGCCCCATTCTTTCAGCTTTGTGCTACATCTAAGCTACGCTTAGAAAATCTCTATATTGGGCACTTCGATGTGGTGTAATGGTTAACAAGCTTGTCTCGCTAAAACAATTACGAGTGAGTTCGACCCTCACTTGGTGGCCCATTCTTTCGGCCTTGTCCCACATCTAAGCCACGCTTAGAAAATCACTATATTTGTGTACCTCGACGTGGTGTAATGATTAACAAGTTTATCACGCTAGGACAATTACTGAGTAGTGAGTTCGATCCTCACTGGGAGCCCCATACATTCTTCCTTGTGTTGCATCTAAGCTACGCTTAGAAAATCACCATACGCTTATCATAAAATAGAAAAAATACTTTAAGTTGATGAATAAGGAAATAAAAGATGTCTTTATTAGAAATCATCAATTTTTTAAAGGATGGAATTGATCGACTGACTGATTTATTTTCTACAGCTTATCAACACTTTGCAGGTTATTTAAAGTCAGAAAATATTTTTCTTAGATTGTATAACGTTTTTTTAAAGATAGTAATGGTTTAGTGAATCAAATCCTACTAATTAACCCATATCTAGGGGAGAGGAGAACAGGTGGATTCATATCTTTCCCGAAAGTATTTGCGCGTAAGTGAATATAACGAACCAAACTGAAATTAGAACTTGGCACCCCGATTAACAATTCCGAGTCATAATTCATTACACCATCCACACATCCACGCCTGCAGTACCTGGTATTCCCAAGTGGTTCTTAACGAATGAATAATATCATTAAGATACCCACTTGGTCGAGCGACACGCTTTCTAATATAGCTCAAGTGATTTGGCACTGTTTCAACAAGTAGAGATAGCGTTCTTGAAGCATTATTATGCATAAATCCCTGAATAATTTTTTCTCTCTCTTCGATCTAATATTTCAAGATTAGAAAGAGCTATAAAGTAAACTATTTTTGAAGATTCCATCGACGAAGCGAGTAAGCATCAAGGAAGTATTAAAGAAAATGGCAGCAGAAAGAAGACTTATGCTCAAAATTAGGAAAAGACAGCTGAAATTCTTTGGACATATGATGAGGAAGTGGGGCTTGGAAAACATTTATCTGGTCTGGTGTTCAAGATTTTTGACAAAATTAAAAAAAGAGCCTGAAATGTTATCGATCCTGACCTGGCATCTCGACTTCAGCCTCTTTCTTACTGACATGACGTAGTTTCCGTCTGTCTTTTCTACAAATATTTTCATGGCAATTATTCTAATGAGCTTTTTGCCCTCGGGCCTCGACTACATGAATTTAAGCGTCCTACTAGATTGGTAACTAGGTCTCACCGTTTTACTCTTTGACTAGCTAGATGCAACCGGCACTTTTAATTTAATAGTTTCTTTTTCATCACTTCTCATCTGTAGAAAACCTTCCCGATTTCTTTCTTCAGTGTCACCTCCGAAATTTTTATCTTCAAAAATTTAAAAGCAATGTCAGTTGTCATTTTCTCTGTTCTTGAACCTAGTTCCGTTATTGTTATTTCCTCATATCTTCTCATTCTCTTTCATTCACCGTAACACCCTGCATCCGAATGGCATTGTCCCCTTGTCTGGGGTGAAACAATTAAAAATCTCACGGGGCATATTGAGGGCATAAGAGAGAGGGGAAGACAGCACACAACTTACCTGGCGAACTTGGGTGAATGGATTACAGAACACGGGTGCGAGATTTAGCAAAGTAAGAAAACTACTAAGAAACGTACTAGAGGAAGTTGGGGAGAGTTATGATCGCTTATGTTCTGAAGGCACACAGCACATAAAAGAAGATCACAGGGAAACCAAGTTTATAACAGCAGTAAAGGCATGTGTTTTCGACTAAATCGAGTTCGCTGTTTCTGAATCCACATCAAATATAATATGATGGGTAAAGATTTTTGGTTTATAAAGATGATGACCGACACAAGAGAAAAGTACAAGCCGTTTCTCGTCTTTTAAAGATGAGAGTGTTATAGTGATGTAATTAAATCCAAGCTTAGAGAAAATGCGATTGATATATTGAAATTATAAATTGAGAAACTGTGTGAATGTAATATTGCTCTCACATCTGGTTTGGTGCTTCTGCTATGTATTTAGAGATTCTGGATAAAAGACAAAGAATAATCTGCAATGTTATTGGTCCTGAATTGGCATCACGGCAACAGTCACTATCCCACTGCCGTAATGTAGCTTCCCTAAGATTTTTCTAAAAATATTTTCATGTTAATTGTTCTGATGATCTTTCCTCTTTGGTCCCTAGACTTGTTGAATTTAAGCGTACTACTAGAATAGTGACAAAGTCTCATAATTTGACAAGTGAAATGGATAGATGTTCTATAGTGACAATTTCTTCTGTCGCACATCTCGAATTTTTTCCAGCTTCTTGATTTCGAGCCAAATTTGACTTTCAAAAATGTAAATGCAATGTCAATATTTATCTTCTGTCTTCTTAATTCCTGTTCTTTTATTGTTCTCTCTCCTTAATAATGTTTTATTTTTCTCATATTCTCTCACATTCAGTAATCCATTGAGCCTTAGAGGTTTTATTACCTTGCTTGGGGTAAAAAAATCTCTGTAAGCCTACAAATGAGGAAATGATCGAATGTCTGTGTTAGAAATCGGGGTTATTTTTTTCTTAAAGAAATAATAATTTCATTAAGGTACTCACTCGGAAGTGAGTAGAAGGCTCGTTGCTTAACTGTAGGACCCGCAGAAGACAGATACTTAAAATTCTCAGAGCAGATTGGTTAGTCGTCTAGCTTTTCAATTAATTACAGTCCGAGTTCAATCTAAGGTCAGTACTATATGAAATCAAGTTATTTTAGTCTTATGAAACTTAACTGGACAACGTTCGCGATGATCGGTTTAGTACAGTGTATAGAGGGGCCATATTGCACTGAACACGAGCGCAGAGAAAATATTACCGTGTGTCATACATGACTTCGCTTTGCAAATAACGTTGGTAAAGTCTTAGGATACTTTACATAGCGAGCTGATCAGAACATTTGAAGAGTGCTAGATCGTTTCGGAGTACTCTGAAAACACAGCCTTATGCCAAAATCTTCCAGAATACTTTCTTCAGTATGATCGGATCGTATTTCCAATATTTCAGTTAGAAAGAGAGAAAAAATTGACAGTACGCCAGTATTCGACATAGCTTTGTCGGTCTTTTATGCAAATATGGTTTCCAAATACATGATATGTAAATACTTGTTCCGTCAGAGACGCGGATCGCAATCATGTTCATCCCCCAGCTGAGTTCTTGCCGGAGCGAAACTCAAAGAGACAACTCTTGTTGGCAGCGTTTAAATATCCTTTAGGGTTCAGTTCTGTAAATAATGTTGGCCAGAAAATCGAAGTCAGCTGGTGGCTTCGCATATCGCGGCAAATCCAGAAAGCTTCGTTTTTCTTATATCGGCTTGGATAATTTTAACCGATAAATTTTCCTTCTTGGACTGGAAAAAAAGTCGACGTCTCATTGGCCAGTGTAAAGTATAAACTTTGTCCTCACTGGCTGAAACGATATCGGTTACTAGTAAATCAGGTTCTGTTTGCTGATTTTCAATGGAAAGGTTTTAGTTTTGAGATAGCAATCATTCTATTCCCCAGTCTGTGCATTCTTGTACTTGTAAAATCGGCAATAAATATGTTATGTGAATGTATGCCTAATACGCTACGCCACGTGGTCACGTGCCCTATTTACCCATTAAGACCGTTGCGGCAATACATGTAGAGCAGCCATAGCTTAACAAGTAGAGTACCGAAAAGAAAGACATTCTTTGATGTTAATCATGTGAAGATTGAAATTTTATTAGGATATGTTGAGGAAAATAATCTTATAACTTACCGTAAATTTTTTCGAGCATAGTTCAAGTTCTAGCCGAGATTTTTATGTTCACTTGGGGAAGAGATGAATGCATGTTTTCTCTCCCCAGCTATGGGTTAAATAACAGATTTGACTGTGCTCCCATCTATACCTACAAATGAGTAAACACTTGTGTCTTTGTTAGAAATCTCTGTTTTTCTTTCTCTCTGCGAAACATACACACACGCCCAACATATCATACCATTTTCAAATCAGGCCGACTCCGTGAGCAAATTAAAAACATTCCGGGACGGATCCCGACCAGCAATCTTGAAATTTTTGGATTCCCAAGTTTTCATTACGACAATTGCTTTCGGCGATATTTTTACGTGATTTTTTGCGACGAATAGCTTCTACATCCAATAGCTTCATGTTTCACCTTTCATTCCTATCTGCTCTCGCTCCAAATCTTTTGTAACCCCCTTGCCTTGATTGATCCACTATCTTTCTCCACATCCTCTCCTTTACCACTCCTATCTGCTCTTCCTCCAAACCTTCTGTAACCCCTTGCGTGCTAGTGGCCTCCAGCCTTGCTTGGTGTGATAAGCTTAAAAAAACAAAAAGAAAAAAAATACTTGGAAACAAATTTGGGAATAAGTGAAATTAATTGCGAAATCTAGCGAAAGTCATCCATGAAACAAAATCATTGTTTGTACGGAAAGTAAGGATCTACGTATATCAAACTGTCTTTAAATAAGTAGCGACAGAAGAATTATCGTTATACTTTTAGAAGCTAAGCTTAAATATTAATGCAATGCTTAAATTCGGAGATCAGTTTTGCTCTTCTATAGTTTATTGTTGTCTATCACATCTACTCCTCCCTACTTATTATGATGAAGGTCCAATCCAGAGCTCTCCGTGGAAGCTATCTAAAATGACAACCAATAGGGCGACTTTTAAGCTAATATACCATATATATGAATATACTATACTATATATATAAATGCTGAAGTGCTATCAGGGATCAAATGTCAAAAATATCCCTGTCTCTGTGATCATTGTCACGTTGGCGTCCATATTACACTGACGTCACCTCTCTTAGTGCTGCAAGAAAGTGTCTCCCGCAGGGTTGAAATCCCCGTTACCAGGCGCCTTCTTCTATCTAAAATGAGGTGAACTTTGATCCAGGACCGAAGATCAATAGGTATTTATCTGATTTCTGTATTAAAGGCAGGACGTAACAAAAGATCATTTTTTATACGCATGCGCATAGGCCAAGACAAAAACTGCACACTTCCGCTTCTATTGTCACGCTGGTGCCGATGTTACACTTATCCTTCAACCATCTAAAATCTCTTTGACCAGACGATTTTATCCATCTAAAATGAGGCGAGGAGGTATATTTATCCGACCACCCTACTCATGCACATACGCATGCTTAAGAGAAAAAGTACAAAAAACTGCCCAGTCAGCACGAACATTGTCACCGATATTACAGCGACCACAGTTTTCTTACTAAAATTCGAAAGGTGCTGCCGAATTGTTGGAATCCTCCGAACCGGGCGCCTTCTCCCATGCAGGGATAGTTTACTTCACTTTTGGCCAAATGCGAACTTCCATGTCAGGGATATTTAACAGTGCACCCCACACCCTTGAGCGGGTTTAACAGCAATAATGCGAAAAGATTTCCCTAGCCCCCAGCTACTGGAGTTTCGGCTTAATATTCTAGTAAGTGCCTGTGATCAACTCCTGGGATTTACTTTGACCCTCACATTGAGCCAGGTCGGGACACGCGGTCGGTTTTTTTTACATGGGGACCCGAGTGCTTCCACTCAGGTCGCTGGCCAGCCCTCGTCTAAGCTGTTCATAGCCTGTCATACCACTGCTACGGAACAGATGTTACGGAACACGACCGAGGATTCTATCCGCGCAAAGGGGGAGGTGGCACAGAACAGATACTACAACTGCAGCATCTACTCCGACTGGAATTTCCCTCTTCTCTCTAATCCTTCATCCTTCACTTGCGCAAAGCTCCTGTGCCACGATTTCGTGCATAAGCCTGCTTTCATTGAGACATATTGTACAACTTAGCGGTTTTATTTAATTGGGACAACTAATTTGCATATTTAATTTTGAAATTTCAAATTTGTATAAATGAGCGTATTTTGTTATTCATTTCTAATCGGTTCTGGTAATCTTTATGAATAATTGATTGTCTTGTTGACAGCTTTTCACAGATAAATTGCTTAGTTATTCAAATAAAATAATTTTTCCCCTGAAAGTATAATTTTTATAGAAGAAAACGGAAATACGCAATATAAAAAAGGAAGTAAGCAATGTTGATGTTTTAATATCTGGTGAAAAATCGAACAAATTTCGAGGTTCATTTTTAAAATTTTCGTTAGATTTATAAAACCATATATATGCGAAGCCATATATTTTTATATTTAATTTTATGGATCTATCCCAGTTTAGATTTCATTTTTTCCTCGAAAATAGGCTGATAAAATTAATTTTTCCCATCTTTTTTTTATCATCAAATTTTTAGTTGTGTGGTTTTCTTTTTCAAATGTCTTCAGAAAATTATTTCTGTTTCTACATTAACAAACAAACAAAACAAAAAAAACTTTGTTCTTTATATTATTGTGAGGTTCACATTTTTCTCTTTATAATATTTTGCTTAAAAAATACAAAACTCTAGACTTAAAATATGCGTGATGATTTTGTACAATTTTTACTTCAACAATATGGCATTCTATATATATATATATATATATATATATATATATATATATATATATATATATATATATATATATACACATATATAAATATAAAAGTGAACATAGAAGTCAATACTTACAGGCGACAGTCTGTTTCATGATAGATACAATCGTCAGTATATATATATATATATATATTATAAATTAATAGATTTAAAATATGGTTTTACCGCTACACAGTGATGACCATGTTTCAGAAATGGAAGCTAAAGCCCCTGAATTTAATTATTAAACCAAAGACATTAGTTCCATTTCCTCATCAAGCGAATTTTGGAGTAACTTACTTTTTAAAATTTACGGTTGTTAACGGCACAGGAAAGATTCATAGTTTGAGGGTTTCCAAGGTTACCGATAAATCCATTCATCTAGACAAGGGGTGGTAGAGGGTTCAATTTTTAATTTTCGTTGTCTCAGTTAATAGTTACATTTGAAAGCGGGGTTATGTTTAGGGATGGGTAGGGATGTATCTTTTAACAAATTCTGACATCCGCTAAATTCATGTCATCTGGGTTTATTTCTAACGGCAAAAATTCTTATGGTATTATTTCTATTTGTATATTTAAAGATTTTGAGGGACTGTTTAGGTTAGAATATGTTTTATCCACCTTTCTAAAAAGTTATTTTTAATATTTGATATACTATACTCCTAGTTAAAAACCAAGTAAATGTATTAGGATTACTTACAGTATTTAAAATTATTTATTCTTATCGAGTATAAGTAAATATTATTTTATTTTATTTTATTTTATTTTATGTAAACATTATGACAATGACGGCAAAGGTGGTTAAATTATTTCACTAATTCAATAAACTTAGTATTATAAATGTATATATGTATGTATAAAGGACATTTAATGTTCAATATTATATTCTAACTTATTAATTTCACATGACTTTCGGTGTTCACTTGGATTCTTTCCAGTGTTTGAATTGCTTTGAGAGAGGTGTTATGGTTAGAGTACGTTTTATTTAATTACAATTTTAAAAGATATTTAGGTTAGAATCTGTTTTATTTAATTTCAATTTTAAAACATTTTTAAAAATTCTACTTTCAAATTTAACTTTTTAATTTTAATCGGCTATATTTCTTTATAAACCAAGTAAATGTAATATAATTATCTACATTATTTAAAATTATTTATACCCATCAAATATGAGTATGTATAATAATCAGGTAATTTTTTTTTTTTTTTTTTTTTTTTTTTTTTATAGATTATTTAAAGATTATTTAAAGAAAACTTTTGGCAATGACGACAAAAAATAGCTATTTCATTTCTCTGATTCAGTAAATTTTTATTTTTTATAAACTTAGTAATATATAGTTTCTCATGTATGCATAAAGGACATGGGTCATTTAATGACCTACATATTCTAGCTCTTCTTATTAACTTCCATTTCACTGTAGGTGTTTTATTGGATTCTTTTAGGTGCCAAAAGTACTTCGAAAGAGATGTTTGACTTTTATACTTATTTATCCTAAATGAGGATTGATGTTGGTAGAACCTCTTTTTGAACTCATGGCTAGTACAACCTATATAAATTTTTATGTTTTCAGGATTTTCAACAGAAGATATATTACATTGGTATACTACTGATTCTATGCAACATTTATTTTGTAAAGGACAGTTTTGAGGGTTTCTACAATTACATAATTTTTGTTCACCCTCATTAGTTGTTGTTTGTATTTTTCCCTTGTCTACAATTTTTTGGTTCTGGTATAAGTGTTTATTTAAGATATTAGTATTATGTTTCTTAATTATCTTTTCTAGGTTATCAGTACAGCTATAACTTAATTTTAGTGTATTTCTATTGAAAATGGTACTAAGTTTACTTCCACTGGGAAAATGCTTGAGTATTAATTCAAGGAATTTTTGTCCCAATTTGTTTTTTACCATTTGGTTGTATGGGGGTGTATACCAAATTATTTTTCTGCTTCTGTTTTTCCTATGTTTACCGTTTTCATTTTTAATATAAGTTAGTTTTAGGTTTTTGTAGCCACTATCTTTTAGAGCTTTATTATAGAAATTAATATGTTCGTCGAAGATCTTGTCATTTGCTGAATTTGTACTAATTCTTTTTCGGATAGATAAAGGTATATGTTTAATTATAGATGAGGGGTGATTTGATTTAGGGTGTATATATACAGGATTCGTATTGAGTTTTTTATAAGGTGTGTATGTATTGTTCTTTAAATCTAATGTTATATCAAGGAAGTTAACTTTTTTAATTTTAGTGCTAACGGTAATTTTTAAACCCATGCTTTTAAATTCTTTATATAATGCCTTTCTAATTTTGTCTATTCTGAAGTTAGTAGAATTCCTAATAACCATGAGACCATCGTCCCTGTATAGACCAATGTCAGTTGAATCAATATCACGATGCGCTGTTAGGTTGTATAAAATAAAAAGACCAATAAGATCAGAAGACTCAGCTGAGTCTAGTGATCCCATTGTGATGTCAAAGTGGTCATATGAATTTTTTACCCATTGCTCACCATTATGGATCAGTACCGATTTCTTCGCATTTAATATAATGTTCTTTTCATCCTCAGTAATATCCGTGTACTGGGTGGCAAAGTCCAACGCATTCAAGAACAGTTCTTTAGATATTGATGGGTAATAATTTTCAATATCGAACTGCATTAGTGTACAGTTGTTTTTTGCTTTTATACAGGTGAACCAGTTTATCACTTCTTCGGTATTTATCCAAAGTTTGAGGCCTATTTTATCTTTGATTTGTTTATTTATCCTTTCAAGGATCATTTTACTAATTTTTCCTATATCTGGTCTTGTAGGATTAATTATCCTTGTAGTTGGATTAGCCTCGAAATCTGGTTTGTGGTCTTTTAAGGTTATGTAGCTCTCTTTTTCAGATAATTTACCTACTCTGTCACTGATCTTCAGTTTATCAGTGATTTTTTTACTACTATTATTGATATTCTGGACCATATTTAGGTTACTATTATTTGCTTTTTTGTAGTTCTTATGTAAGTCCTTATTGAATAGATCATAATAGTCTTTCGTGGTTGCCTTATAAAAGTTTCCAGTTTTGTCTGACTTTATTAAAATTTTATCAGAAGTGTTTATTACTTTCACTATTCTATCTAGGTGTTTCTGGAAGTGGCATTTTTTCTCCCTGAAGTTTATGCTGTTTATCATATCCAAAAGGTCATTTTCAAAAGCCGACAAACTATGAACAAATGGTGCTGCTTTCTTGCTTTTAAAACCGTAAACCTCCTTGTTTTTATTTTGTAAATCACTCCGTTGAAGGAAGAAGTAGGCCTTCCATCTCATCCTTCGTATGAGTTCCTCCGTCTTTTGCATTAATGCAACGAAATATTCCTTTTTGTTTGTATTAGGAATGTTTTTCAGAGAAATTCCGAAATTTATTTTCTCCATATTTTCCTGATAAAAATAAAGATTTAAAGTGCTCGACTTTGATTAGGAGCCAATGTATGTATATATAAATAAAAAGGAAAGAACAGTAAGATATAAAATCCGGTGTTCTTATAGATATTTTTATTTTTACACAATAGTGCTCTATGTAAATTTAAATTTACAGAGCATTAATATTATAAATTAATAGATTTAAAATATGGTTTTACCGCTACACAGTGATGACCATGTTTCAGAAATGGAAGCTAAAGCCCCTGAATTTAATTATTAAACCAAAGACATTAGTTCCATTTCCTCATCAAGCGAATTTTGGAGTAACTTACTTTTTAAAATTTACGGTTGTTAACGGCACAGGAAAGATTCATAGTTTGAGGGTTTCCAATTACTGAGGATGAAAAGAACATTATATTAAATGCGAAGAAATCGGTACTGATCCATAATGGTGAGCAATGGGTAAAAAATTCATATGACCACTTTGACATCACAATGGGATCACTAGACTCAGCTGAGTCTTCTGATCTTATTGGTCTTTTTATTTTATACAACCTAACAGCGCATCGTGATATTGATTCAACTGACATTGGTCTATACAGGGACGATGGTCTCATGGTTATTAGGAATTCTACTAACTTCAGAATAGACAAAATTAGAAAGGCATTATATAAAGAATTTAAAAGCATGGGTTTAAAAATTACCGTTAGCACTAAAATTAAAAAAGTTAACTTCCTTGATATAACATTAGATTTAAAGAACAATACATACACACCTTATAAAAAACTCAATACGAATCCTGTATATATACACCCTAAATCAAATCACCCCTCATCTATAATTAAACATATACCTTTATCTATCCGAAAAAGAATTAGTACAAATTCAGCAAATGACAAGATCTTCGACGAACATATTAATTTCTATAATAAAGCTCTAAAAGATAGTGGCTACAAAAACCTAAAACTAACTTATATTAAAAATGAAAACGGTAAACATAGGAAAAACAGAAGCAGAAAAATAATTTGGTATACACCCCCATACAACCAAATGGTAAAAAACAAATTGGGACAAAAATTCCTTGAATTAATACTCAAGCATTTTCCCAGTGGAAGTAAACTTAGTACCATTTTCAATAGAAATACACTAAAATTAAGTTATAGCTGTACTGATAACCTAGAAAAGATAATTAAGAAACATAATACTAATATCTTAAATAAACACTTATACCAGAACCAAAAAATTGTAGACAAGGGAAAAATACAAACAACAACTAATGAGGGTGAACAAAAATTATGTAATTGTAGAAACCCTCAAAACTGTCCTTTACAAAATAAATGTTGCATAGAATCAGTAGTATACCAATGTAATATATCTTCTGTTGAAAATCCTGAAAACATAAAAATTTATATAGGTTGTACTAGCCATGAGTTCAAAAAGAGGTTCTACCAACATCAATCCTCATTTAGGATAAATAAGTATAAAAGTCAAACATCTCTTTCGAAGTACTTTTGGCACCTAAAAGAATCCAATAAAACACCTACAGTGAAATGGAAGTTAATAAGAAGAGCTAGAATATGTAGGTCATTAAATGACCCATGTCCTTTATGCATACATGAGAAACTATATATTACTAAGTTTATAAAAAATAAAAATTTACTGAATCAGAGAAATGAAATAGCTATTTTTTGTCGTCATTGCCAAAAGTTTTCTTTAAATAATCTTTAAATAATCTATAAAAAAAAAAAAAAAAAAAAAAAAAAAAAATTACCTGATTATTATACATACTCATATTTGATGGGTATAAATAATTTTAAATAATGTAGATAATTATATTACATTTACTTGGTTTATAAAGAAATATAGCCGATTAAAATTAAAAAGTTAAATTTGAAAGTAGAATTTTTAAAAATGTTTTAAAATTGAAATTAAATAAAACAGATTCTAACCTAAATATCTTTTAAAATTGTAATTAAATAAAACGTACTCTAACCATAACACCTCTCTCAAAGCAATTCAAACACTGGAAAGAATCCAAGTGAACACCGAAAGTCATGTGAAATTAATAAGTTAGAATATAATATTGAACATTAAATGTCCTTTATACATACATATATACATTTATAATACTAAGTTTATTGAATTAGTGAAATAATTTAACCACCTTTGCCGTCATTGTCATAATGTTTACATAAAATAAAATAAAATAAAATAAAATAATATTTACTTATACTCGATAAGAATAAATAATTTTAAATACTGTAAGTAATCCTAATACATTTACTTGGTTTTTAACTAGGAGTATAGTATATCAAATATTAAAAATAACTTTTTAGAAAGGTGGATAAAACATATTCTAACCTAAACAGTCCCTCAAAATCTTTAAATATACAAATAGAAATAATACCATAAGAATTTTTGCCGTTAGAAATAAACCCAGATGACATGAATTTAGCGGATGTCAGAATTTGTTAAAAGATACATCCCTACCCATCCCTAAACATAACCCCGCTTTCAAATGTAACTATTAACTGAGACAACGAAAATTAAAAATTGAACCCTCTACCACCCCTTGTCTAGATGAATGGATTTATCGGTAACCTTGGAAACCCTCAAACTATGAATCTTTCCTGTGCCGTTAACAACCGTAAATTTTAAAAAGTAAGTTACTCCAAAATTCGCTTGATGAGGAAATGGAACTAATGTCTTTGGTTTAATAATTAAATTCAGGGGCTTTAGCTTCCATTTCTGAAACATGGTCATCACTGTGTAGCGGTAAAACCATATTTTAAATCTATTAATTTATAATATTAATGCTCTGTAAATTTAAATTTACATAGAGCACTATTGTGTAAAAATAAAAATATCTATAAGAACACCGGATTTTATATCTTACTGTTCTTTCCTTTTTATTTATATATACATACATTGGCTCCTAATCAAAGTCGAGCACTTTAAATCTTTATTTTTATCAGGAAAATATGGAGAAAATAAATTTCGGAATTTCTCTGAAAAACATTCCTAATACAAACAAAAAGGAATATTTCGTTGCATTAATGCAAAAGACGGAGGAACTCATACGAAGGATGAGATGGAAGGCCTACTTCTTCCTTCAACGGAGTGATTTACAAAATAAAAACAAGGAGGTTTACGGTTTTAAAAGCAAGAAAGCAGCACCATTTGTTCATAGTTTGTCGGCTTTTGAAAATGACCTTTTGGATATGATAAACAGCATAAACTTCAGGGAGAAAAAATGCCACTTCCAGAAACACCTAGATAGAATAGTGAAAGTAATAAACACTTCTGATAAAATTTTAATAAAGTCAGACAAAACTGGAAACTTTTATAAGGCAACCACGAAAGACTATTATGATCTATTCAATAAGGACTTACATAAGAACTACAAAAAAGCAAATAATAGTAACCTAAATATGGTCCAGAATATCAATAATAGTAGTAAAAAAATCACTGATAAACTGAAGATCAGTGACAGAGTAGGTAAATTATCTGAAAAAGAGAGCTACATAACCTTAAAAGACCACAAACCAGATTTCGAGGCTAATCCAACTACAAGGATAATTAATCCTACAAGACCAGATATAGGAAAAATTAGTAAAATGATCCTTGAAAGGATAAATAAACAAATCAAAGATAAAATAGGCCTCAAACTTTGGATAAATACCGAAGAAGTGATAAACTGGTTCACCTGTATAAAAGCAAAAAACAACTGTACACTAATGCAGTTCGATATTGAAAATTATTACCCATCAATATCTAAAGAACTGTTCTTGAATGCGTTGGACTTTGCCACCCAGTACACGGATATTACTGAGGATGAAAAGAACATTATATTAAATGCGAAGAAATCGGTACTGATCCATAATGGTGAGCAATGGGTAAAAAATTCATATGACCACTTTGACATCACAATGGGATCACTAGACTCAGCTGAGTCTTCTGATCTTATTGGTCTTTTTATTTTATACAACCTAACAGCGCATCGTGATATTGATTCAACTGACATTGGTCTATACAGGGACGATGGTCTCATGGTTATTAGGAATTCTACTAACTTCAGAATAGACAAAATTAGAAAGGCATTATATAAAGAATTTAAAAGCATGGGTTTAAAAATTACCGTTAGCACTAAAATTAAAAAAGTTAACTTCCTTGATATAACATTAGATTTAAAGAACAATACATACACACCTTATAAAAAACTCAATACGAATCCTGTATATATACACCCTAAATCAAATCACCCCTCATCTATAATTAAACATATACCTTTATCTATCCGAAAAAGAATTAGTACAAATTCAGCAAATGACAAGATCTTCGACGAACATATTAATTTCTATAATAAAGCTCTAAAAGATAGTGGCTACAAAAACCTAAAACTAACTTATATTAAAAATGAAAACGGTAAACATAGGAAAAACAGAAGCAGAAAAATAATTTGGTATACACCCCCATACAACCAAATGGTAAAAAACAAATTGGGACAAAAATTCCTTGAATTAATACTCAAGCATTTTCCCAGTGGAAGTAAACTTAGTACCATTTTCAATAGAAATACACTAAAATTAAGTTATAGCTGTACTGATAACCTAGAAAAGATAATTAAGAAACATAATACTAATATCTTAAATAAACACTTATACCAGAACCAAAAAATTGTAGACAAGGGAAAAATACAAACAACAACTAATGAGGGTGAACAAAAATTATGTAATTGTAGAAACCCTCAAAACTGTCCTTTACAAAATAAATGTTGCATAGAATCAGTAGTATACCAATGTAATATATCTTCTGTTGAAAATCCTGAAAACATAAAAATTTATATAGGTTGTACTAGCCATGAGTTCAAAAAGAGGTTCTACCAACATCAATCCTCATTTAGGATAAATAAGTATAAAAGTCAAACATCTCTTTCGAAGTACTTTTGGCACCTAAAAGAATCCAATAAAACACCTACAGTGAAATGGAAGTTAATAAGAAGAGCTAGAATATGTAGGTCATTAAATGACCCATGTCCTTTATGCATACATGAGAAACTATATATTACTAAGTTTATAAAAAATAAAAATTTACTGAATCAGAGAAATGAAATAGCTATTTTTTGTCGTCATTGCCAAAAGTTTTCTTTAAATAATCTTTAAATAATCTATAAAAAAAAAAAAAAAAAAAAAAAATTACCTGATTATTATACATACTCATATTTGATGGGTATAAATAATTTTAAATAATGTAGATAATTATATTACATTTACTTGGTTTATAAAGAAATATAGCCGATTAAAATTAAAAAGTTAAATTTGAAAGTAGAATTTTTAAAAATGTTTTAAAATTGAAATTAAATAAAACAGATTCTAACCTAAATATCTTTTAAAATTGTAATTAAATAAAACGTACTCTAACCATAACACCTCTCTCAAAGCAATTCAAACACTGGAAAGAATCCAAGTGAACACCGAAAGTCATGTGAAATTAATAAGTTAGAATATAATATTGAACATTAAATGTCCTTTATACATACATATATACATTTATAATACTAAGTTTATTGAATTAGTGAAATAATTTAACCACCTTTGCCGTCATTGTCATAATGTTTACATAAAATAAAATAAAATAAAATAAAATAATATTTACTTATACTCGATAAGAATAAATAATTTTAAATACTGTAAGTAATCCTAATACATTTACTTGGTTTTTAACTAGGAGTATAGTATATCAAATATTAAAAATAACTTTTTAGAAAGGTGGATAAAACATATTCTAACCTAAACAGTCCCTCAAAATCTTTAAATATACAAATAGAAATAATACCATAAGAATTTTTGCCGTTAGAAATAAACCCAGATGACATGAATTTAGCGGATGTCAGAATTTGTTAAAAGATACATCCCTACCCATCCCTAAACATAACCCCGCTTTCAAATGTAACTATTAACTGAGACAACGAAAATTAAAAATTGAACCCTATACCACCCCTTGTCTAGATGAATGGATTTATCGGTAACCTTGGAAACCCTCAAACTATGAATCTTTCCTGTGCCGTTAACAACCGTAAATTTTAAAAAGTAAGTTACTCCAAAATTCGCTTGATGAGGAAATGGAACTAATGTCTTTGGTTTAATAATTAAATTCAGGGGCTTTAGCTTCCATTTCTGAAACATGGTCATCACTGTGTAGCGGTAAAACCATATTTTAAATCTATTAATTTATAATATTAATGCTCTGTAAATTTAAATTTACATAGAGCACTATTGTGTAAAAATAAAAATATCTATAAGAACACCGGATTTTATATCTTACTGTTCTTTCCTTTTTATTTATATATACATATATATATATATATATATATATATATATATATATATATATATATATATATATATATATATATACAATACAGTGGTGCGGTAGAAATAGCTCAATATAATGGTAAAATATTAGTGGCAATGGTGTCTCCATCTGGCCAATGTTTTACTATTATGAGGGAGGTATTCCCTATATAATGGAGAAACGCAAAGGGACAGTTATCTCCCTTTTGGCAGGGAATTGACCATGGTGGACAAGTGACTGTCCGTTAGCGAGGATAGTAAGTTTAGGTCACAATGGAGACGGGTGGAAGATTGTTACGGCATGGCTGATCGATGATGACTGTAAAATTCCCATGCGACCTAAACAAGAATCTAAGACATAACACGTGCTCTACCGTGTCCCATTAGAGGACATTAAAAGCAAGGTTTTCTATTCGTTCCTTTCACATACTTTCATTGTATTTGGAAAGGAATTCTATTTTACTTGACATTCTGGTAGATGCGAAAAATAATTCATGTCTTCATTATTATAAAAGCGGGTCTTCTTCCAGCTATAAAATAGGTGCAATAAAAAAAACATTATTAACCGTGCGAAACTGATTTCCTTCTCGGACATATTGTTTTATAGAGAATTAAGCAAAATTCAACAAATTCTTATCAACAATAATTTCCCAAACCATGTTGATGATGAAGGAAAAAGGCTAGCTTTAAAGAAACTACAAAAAGAATAGCATAATCAACCATCTTGATATAAGCAAAAATAAAGACGTTTTTAAATTATTTTATCGTAACTAGATACATCCTAATTATAAACAGACTGATTTTGTAGGTATTGATTAATAAAACTTATGTGAAAGAATTCTTTCTACCTAAATACACCTTTTACATATATATATATATATATATATATATATATATATATATATATATATATATATATATATATATATTATGAAAGGATGGCTCTAGTCGTGAATTGAGTTTTCCGCACGCTCGACCATCAGACGACTTGAACGGAAATGAATTTGCTTGGAAGAAAAATTTGATTACTAAGTTTGAACAACAATAAAAGAATGCCTAATATAAAATAAGAGTTAATTAGTAGATGTAGACATAACATAAATGACCTAACATGTCATCTACTACCGGACTAGCGTATTTGTTTATTGGCGACATTTAATTTTTTATTTTATTTTATTTTCTACTGAACCGGACACTGTAGTACAATAGTTAGTAGTTAGCCCACCCACAGGAGTTTTTCCTTTGCCTATTTTCTTTTTCATCTGTGTAGGCGTGGTTATGCATGAATTTTTTAATTAAATTATTTTTATGAAAATTATTATTATTATTATTTCCGTGATATTTTAAAGCGATTCACGGATATATATGATTATATATCCCTTATTTAATTTCCGTTCAAGTCGTCTGAAGATCACGTGTGCCGTATTTTTATAAGATTTAACGTTGGTAAGCGTTTTTTTTTGTTTGGTTTGGGCAATCTAGGCTTCGAGCAAATTTACTCTGTAGGTAAGTTAGATTTCAAGGCCTTTTTCACTTCCTTGTTTCAGTATTGTCGTCTTTATTCGAGACTGTATCTGGAATGAGTGCTTATGTTTTTAGCAAACTGTCCATTTTTGTTTTTCTTTAATATATATACATATATATACACATATATGTGTGTGTGTATGTATGTATGTGTGTAGCATCTTATGACATATTTGTGTACTCCGTTGTTGCAGATGTTTTCAAGTATAATTCATTTTCGGAATTCATTACTTTGGGATATTCAGATTCATCCTTCCGTCTTGTTAAGATGTTAGTATATTAAAGATACACTAATGCCTATACTGAACTTTGGAGACTAGAGAAGATCAAGATATATCTTTTCTTTCCAAGCACTTTTAACTATTTGTTAATAAAATTCTGGATAATTAACTTTCGCGTTTCTTTGGAAGGTGCATAGCATCCGCTTTTTTCGAAAAATGTTTCATCCTCCTCCTCTTGCTTTTTCTCCACATTCTCCTTCTTCAAACCCCTTCCTCCTCCTGCTTCTTCTTTTTCAATACATTAGTCGGGTCTGGATTCTTCAACTCAGTGAAATACAATGGCTACTTACTTTAACAAGTTGTTCCACATGTTTTTATGTTTCATTTGTTTGTTTCTAGACTTAATTTCATGTCAGGTTACTCTATCACTACTACTGGTGCCATGTAAGCCTCCAGATCTGGTCATTGTCGATTAGACTGGATCCCTTACCAGTTTTTTTTTCTGGTGGACAAGGTGGCTAGACACCCAGCAGGTTTAAAACACAACCTGTCCAAATGATCCTTCGGGTAGGGTCCATTTGGCACAACGGGGGTTGACTCGACAAGACATTACTGGGTGGAGCGTTTCCTTGACTGAAGTCATCGGTCAGGGCGAAAGGTTTCCCTGATGGAATCAACTACCACGTGACTGTGACCAAGGCGAGCCTACAAGTTGGAGAAAGTCGGCTGTAGTTTGACCTGGGTGGGATGGACTGCGCCAGGTCTTTTTCTACGCATGAACGAATACTTCTTCGGTTTTCAACCTCGATATGAGGAAGGAACTGGGCAGGTACCCTACAGCAACCCTACAGCCACAACCACAGGGGACTGATGATGATAATGTTGCTTAATTCGTCAGTGTTATTATTCAGACAATGTCTGCAAAGTCAGTTTACTCTAAAACGCCTCTAAGTCCGCTTTTAGTGGGATAACGATAGACAGGCCAATGACAGGACAGCTAAGACTAAAAATCCTCTCTTCTTTCATTAAGTCATTTAGTTCCCAAATGCTAGCGACCTTGTCTCGGTACCCGGCACCCGGCTTAGGAATGATATTTCTGTTTTGATTATTTCAGTAGTATGCCTGTCTTTTCATTATTCCTGGATTTCTTTGTCTCTTTATTTTGTTCTCTGACAACTGTTCCAGTTAATTCTTAAACATATTACTTTGGACGTCAATATTTAGCTGTTAGGACCTTGAATATGTGCTCGCTGATTTTTCCTGAAAAGTAATGTTTTATTTACAAAAATTAGTAAGAAACATTTGAGTGAAATATTGTCTATCGTTAGCCAATACTTTTCCCCAT
Organism: Acanthosepion esculentum; assembly: GCA_964036315.1. NCBI lineage: Eukaryota > Metazoa > Mollusca > Cephalopoda > Sepiida > Sepiidae > Acanthosepion > Acanthosepion esculentum. The sequence goes on from OZ038487.1 coordinate 83,161,553, forward strand.
CTTTCTGGCAGCATTTGAATTCTACGTCGGAAAAACATGTCTTTTGAGTCTAACCGCGAGTCGACCCATTTGTTTTACATCTTCATAAGAATGAAAGTGCTGCTCAGCCAAGCTATGTGCCATCGATCGGAACAAGGGATAATCGGACGGGGCAAGGTCTGGTGAATACGGCAGGTGGGGTAGAAGTCCTACCAGAATTCAATATTGGCGGCCATAATCTTAAACAAACCTAAGATATGAAGATGACACAGGCACGGAAAGGAAACTACAAGAACTCCTAAAGAAGGTAGTGAAGGAAGGCGAGAAGAAAGGACTAAACACTGTATGGTTGTTAACAAAAGGAACAGCTCAACAAGCACTTTATAAATTGGAGATACCAAAATCAAGCAAGTACAACAATTTAAATATCTGGTAAGTGGTCTAATAGAGGACGGAATGTCCGAAACTGAAATTCTAAGGCGCATTGGGATAGCGAAGATGCCTTCCAAAAGACAAGCAATGTATTCGTTAGAAACAAAAAGGGCACTGAACTCTTACGTATTATCAGTCCGTAATTATGACAGTGAATGCTAAACAATCTCTCACAGGTGAAGAAGAGGCTTGAAGCAACAGAAATGTGTTTCTAGAGAAGGATACTGAGAATACTATGGGCCGAATATGTGAGCAACGACGAAGTTTTAGAGAAAATGGAAACTAAAAGCAGACCTATACCTAACACCAGGAAGAGACAGTTGAAATTTCTTGGGCATATAATGAGGAAGGAACCATTGAAAAATTTGATTCTCACAGGACAGACTAATGCAAGAGAGACAGACGCAAATAACGTATAACCTACCTAGAGAGCTTGAGTAGATAGATGATGGAACCGGGTTTAGGAGAGATAACAAAAAAGAACACAATTTATTAACAGCTACAAAGAACAGGATATTGTGGAGAGCCATGATAGTCAACTTCGTAAAGACACGGTACACAGAAGAATAATATTCAATTTCCATTGTGTTCGCAATTGGCACAAATAACTATACCTGATACCTGGTGGTCATGACTGCAATTAAAGAGATTAGAAGTAAAGTTCTACATTTTTCTTATAACAATTATTACCTCAAGGTGAGTGAACCTGAATGCAACTATTTGGTTCTCAGTTAAGATCGTTCGTTTGTTTTTTCCATTTATTTTAATCCTATTATTAATCAATAATTTTAACAAATCAACCAATAATATAGAATGAGAAACAAATGTTGTAGAGGAATAACCCACATCATCTTCTTCTTTGTGTCATGTTACTTTAGTGGTAATGGCGACCATGAATCTCCACAATTTTCCGTCCTTTGTAACTCTTTGTATGTTTAGTCTTTTTGCTGTTTCTTCTAATCATTTACTATTCCTTTTTGATAAACCATTACTAAACTGTGAATGACCAATAATAGTCTTAACAAGAATCCTGTCTCACAAGTGAGCTCATGGAAAACGACCAAAACCTTTGCTAGAGAAGAGATTGATATTAGTCAGATTCTACCGAATCATAGAAATCTCATGGCAGACATTATCTTCGCATTATGCTTCACATGCAATCTACGGCGTTCACGATGGGATCGATTTTATAATCTTTCTGAGGACTTCTTATTCCAAAACTAATTCCAAAACTAATAATATCGGCAGTCACTGTCTTGATATTTGTACTTTGCGCTTTCGATCAAGATGCCTCTAGGTCGTATTAGTTCGCATGACTTACCTACACCAAAAAAGATATAAAGATGGTAGTATCTATCTCTCTATCTGATAATTTTTTTCTCAAGTACTTTTGTGATGTAGAGAACAGATGGTTGTCCAGGATGATGAACTCGAGTGATGGCCAATGTGAGTTATAATATGTACACTTTGAAGTAAGGCGGAATCAGCAACGAGAATTAGAACGGTAGTATTTTCTTCCTAGATGCAGAGACAAGAATCTCAAGAACACTTAAACAAAAAAGATTCAATCAAGAGAAAAAAATGCTCTTGTGACGGCATTCAGCGGAACTGTTTCAACATGCTTCAGGGAGGGCAGACACTATAAAATATATTCAAGATTCTACTCGACACGCACCTCAAAGTGAAGCCATTACGTAGTATCAGTCGTCGAACGGCAGTGACCAGCGTCATCAAGGACCAATAGATAAGGTCCCATGTAATTCAAAAGTAGTCTAATGAAACTGTAGACCGCATGCTGCAACGCATCACAATAATTCAGTAAGCTATGGAAGGCATCCCAATGCTACTTCAAGCAAGATAATGCAAATGTATCACAGATTACCTTGATTGGATAATGCATTAATCGCATCATAACAATGTCATGTATTGCATTCAACTAGTTCAGAAACGTCTAAACTGTCAGCTGTATCTAATCGTTTTCTCATATGATTAAAAACGGCTACAGGCGGATGAAGCCTCGAGGTCTTGAAGAAGGCAATAATTCATCAGATCTTATAGAATCACATGGCGCTACAGTATCACAAACAACACTATCATTACCAAATAACAAAAGCTTGAAGAAAGCAGCGGCAACTAAAATGGATAGCACATATAGTCAAAAGGGAAAATAACCAAGATGTTGACTTTCCATACAACCCCAAAGAAAAGATTAGGAAGAAAATTCCCATCAATATTAGGATGAGCCATCAGAGTTAGTGAACTAGAGAAGGCTATTTTCCTGAAAGACTCTTTTAAGAGAAAGATTTTATAAACTACAACCGAGAGTAACGCTGTTTGGTCAATAAATGCCGAAAGATATCTGTACGGAAACAGTTATTCTCATCATTACAATTGCCATTAGTCGTGTCTTCCAGAGTGCCGTAGAAGGCTACCTTACGTGTCGTTACAATGTTTTTCGTTTTCATTTCTCGTGAGAACTCCATTTTTATCGCAATTGTTCACAAATGGCTTTTAGTTTTTTGGCCTAGAAAGACAAGACTAAAATTGGTTCGCATAATTTGGAGGAAAACTTATTTTCCTACTTTCTCATTTTTTTAAGACTTCAAAGAAAAAAATCTGCAGTATTAGTTGTCACGACCTTGCATCTCGACTTCAATCTCTTTCCCCCCGCCTTAAATTTGCTTCCGTGTGCCTTTTCTACTATTTCCAAGACAATTGTTCCGATGAGCTTCGCTGCTTGGTACTTCGACTAAAAACTGAATTTAAGTTGAAATTGTTAAACGTAGGCGAAAGTTCTGTTCTAACAGTTTCTTCTCTCACACTTCTCGCCTGTGGAACTTTCTTGAAGCTTATTGCTTTCCTGTCAACTACAACATAAAAGTAATATATATGCAACGCCAGTCATCTTCTGCCTCCTCAGCAACATTTTCTCAGTTTCCTTTACTCTATTGCCTTTCATCCTGAGTAACCCCTTGCGGTTTAGTGGCTTTATCGCCTTGCTTGGAGAGAAATGATTGTATAAAAATAATACAACTGACTGTTTACATGAGAGTCGATTAATATCAAAGTCACTTCTAAGATTTTTCTAATATTGTGTAAGGTATGAATGGGAAATTAATAACGTTTTTTCTAATGTTTATAATGAGGTTCACTGATATTTTTTTTATTTCCAGCCTCTTTTCTGTTTTGATAAATATAAAACGTATTAAATGAATGATATTTAATCTACACATTTTGCGACGACTTTCAGAATATCTCGAGTTGTTTAACAATGCTATTCATTTTCCTTCTAACGAATCAAAATATCTTTTCCATCATTTATAGGCTCTCCATTTTCTACAAATATAAGTTAATCAGAGGCATGCGGAGAATGGAGATGAAGGTGGACAGTTTTATCGTGTCAAGTTAAAAATAAGTTTGAAATCCAATTTAAACATTGTGAAGATTAAGGCAAAATATTAATAGATTTATAGTTATTAAACATTACATGGATGCGCAGGTGGTTAGAGATTGTGAACGAGAAATCGGGGCGCCGAGTTCGAATTTCGTTCTTGTTCGTTACATTTCACTTTTACGCACATAACCTTAGGTAAGTTATCTATGGATCAGTTCTTCAGTCTGTTATGGGTAAAAGGGTTATGGGAGAAGAGCATGGCAGATTGGTCTTTCTAGTCGTGATTGGCAAATGATTAGAACAACTGGATTCAAAAGTGTGTAAACACGTGGCAAAGCGCACAATATAGAGTAAACGAGAGTCATGGTTTCACAATGTCATTATGCTTACGAGTGCGTTCGATTGTCATAGAATAGAACAGCATTCTTTGCTCCAATATCAATTGTGACTTAATATAGACCCACAAACGGAAACCATTAACGCCTAATTTGTTGTCGCATGACTCCAAGAGCTTTTATTGATTTATTCATTCTCTTTAGATCAAGTAGGTGACTGCTTTGACAACCCCCACTTCCCATATTTTATCGTTGGTCATAAAACACTTGAGACTGGACTGAAATCTCACACCATCTACTTCTACACGAATGAGGTGTGCTGAGTTTTTAGAATTATTTTTTAGATTTTTTTTTTGTTTATTTTTATATCTAGTCGAATTCATTTAGAGTCTTCATTTTATTTTTCTTTGCATCACTTTTATTAGTAGGTATGCCACATTGTGAGAATAGAAGACCTTCCCGGAATGGTGAAATGTTGTAAGAACCAGGTTACAAATTTACCGTAGATGACCTTGCGATCAAGGCATTCTCTAGACATTTACCTCGTAGTAAATTGTTTTCTCCTTTCATCAGAGTAGCGTTTTTTTATGTCAAAATTGTAGTCTGTTTCCTTACGGTGCGCAACCAACACATTTGACTTATTGTTTTGTGAAAGGCCACAGGCGAAAAAGCCATTGTAAAATGCCATAGGAATCTAAATAAAATATTAAATGAACACCAAAGTGACATTTTACAAAACAATATGTCAAATGCGTTCGTTACCCATATATTGAACCGTTGGTTCTCGCCACATCACGAAGTTAAGCAACGTCCATCTTGGTCAGTACCTAGTTCGGTGACCGTTTGAGAATTCCAAGTGCTGCAAGCGTGGACGTGCTGGTGGTGAAATGCAAAAGAGCTCAGAATGAGACATAATGACCCAAAACATTTATTTTATTAGTGTAGAAAATTGCTAGGTGTGCATGTGTAGACAGAATTGGAGAAGGAGTAAAATCAGTTGTCCGAAACACAAATGTTGCAAACCTAAGGTTACCGGGTTCAAATCCAATCTGCACTAAGGTACAAAATTTTCCGCTAGGATCAGAATTTTTCATTGTTTTAAATATACTCATTAGAACAGATATATGTTTTAAATACATCGGTTTTATAAGTCTTATCTTTGATATCATAGTTCATATAAAGAGTCTGTCTTTAGAAAAATGTTATTAATGCCTATGGAAAGAAGCGTTACGTCGCGGTATCTCCTTAAATGTAGCTTCAGTTACTTGCTGTCAAAACTATAAAGTATTCATGTTTTACTTCCTAATAGTTGTAGAGAGTTGACCTGCAATTCAGATTTACCAGTGAGCAACCAGAATGTGTTTTGTGGACGAATTATAAAACTATATGGAATAACAGAGAGAAAAAAAAAATTATGAAGAAAACGTTCGAATTTAGTGTTGAAAAGTCTTAAGGTTCGAGCCTCTTAAAAATATGTATATATACAGTGATCAGCAAAGAAATATTCAGTAGAGATATTTGCTTTCAACAGGATTTCATTTTCAGCTACCGGCAGCTGGAGAAGACACAGAGACTAGTGGTCTCTCTGTATGCATCTTCCACCAACCAAAGTTACTGCTAAGTTCAACGAACTCTCATTGTGTATCTAAATCTCCTCTCTCTCACTGTGTATGTAAATTTTCCCTCTCTCTCTCTCTGTATGTAAACCTCCTCTCTCTCTCTCTCTCTCACTGAGTATCTAAATTTCCCCCTTTTTCTGTATATAAATCCCTTCTCTCTTTTAATATAATAACATATATACAAACTATTAATTGAACTGAGACATCTCAGACATTCATTTTCTACAAAATAATTTCCTTATCAACCAACTTTAAATTGCATTAATTTAAGGACACATGGCACAGTGGATAAAGGCGTTGGTTAGATCCAGTGACAGACCCAAAGAGTGTGATTTCAATACCCGGTTAAGGCAGTGGAGAAATTTCAGAGGGAAAATTAGCAGGAGATAACTGATAAACATGGCACGTGGAACTAGAACAGTCTACCCCAGTGATCGAAATAAAGGGTTCAGTTCGAAATTCCAACCACCTGAAGAAGGCTGGAGCGTACAACGGCCGAAACGTTGTGATAGATATGGCGACAAAGATGAGGACAATAGTCCGACTAATGTAAATACTGTTAATTTTCTTTTTGTATCTGGATTATTTTGATGTATACATAAATATTAACGTTATTGTTGTTATTTTTATACAGGTACTTGATAACACCACGATCCTAAATTTTGTTTATTTTCAAGTGATATCACAACTACTTACATTTGAAGTCTTCTTTAAACAGTCAGATGTCAGTTTACCGGGAATGAATCAATGCAGTTATTAATAAGAATAGTTGAAATAAATGCATGCAACGTTTCACAGCGGTACCATCATTTTTTGATAGTCAACCTATGAACTTTTCAGCCCAGCCTCGTTATATATAAGTAAGCCATGCTATCATTGCAAGATTTCTTAATTAAATTATAACCTTCATTTGCTGTACTTTTTATATTATGACACGTTAAATACTAAAAGCATATTATGTCGTCCCTCTTTTCGGCGGAATTTTGTTTCAAGACCTCAGTCGTGCCTGAAAGAACAAATAATGCTGACATGGTTACTTAATTATGGGATAATGCTCTACCTTCATTAACATTGCTAAATTGGGCAGCTGAAAAGGAGGGTAAGGGAGTGTCTTGAAGATGAACCAGGGTCTAGCCGTGCTATAACTTCCACAAAACATTTATCGTGTTCACCACATAGAGGACAGGGACTGACTATAAATCAAATAGCCAAAGCTATTAGCATATCCAGTGAGAGAGTTGAGGATATTCTGTACAATGAGCTTTGCATGACGAAATATTCTGCTCGGTGGGTGTCACGTCTTCTGAAACCTGATCAAAAGCGCACCAGGCTGCTCAATTCACGGGAAAACATGACATTGTTTGAAGCAGATCCAGATGGTTTCCCTCCAGAGACAAAGAGACAATACATGTAGTAGAAACATCCCTCCTCACGTGCTTTAAAGAAGGCCAAAGTGTTTTCCTCTGCAAGGAATAGGATGAAATTTTTGGAAGGTTTATTGAATATCACGAAAAGGGCCACACCATCAAGGGAGAGCACTATGCCAGCTTGCTGAAACAGCTACGAAAAGCTATCAAGACCAAACGCCCAGGCAAAGTGACGAAGGTGCTTTGATTCAATGCTTGGTTTCAATGGCTGATATCAGTGACTGTGGCATTGGACTGGTTGATCTCTTCCCTCTTTTCCCGATTTTGCTCCATCTGACCATCATCTTTTCCCAAACTTGGCTGGGAACTAGTCTCAGTGATGATGATATCATATCACCTGTTGTCGACATTTTTGGTCAGCAGGATGAAATCTTCTTCACCAATGGCATCTAAGAACTTCAACACCGATGGAAGAAGAGTTTGAACCGCAAGGGGGACTTGTTGGGAAATAGACATCAATTGCTTACATTTCATGAGAATATCTTGGTCAGCCGCTGAACTTTTCAGCCGACTCTAGTACGTTAACATTTCAACATTTAGTCCCACCCAAAAAGATAAGCCACAGCTGAATATTTTTGTTGAGGAAAAACACTACCCTTTCTTATAAAACTAGAAATATTAATTAAGATTTCTGTCTTAATTTCTGTGCAGGAGAGGTCCATATAAAGGTGAGAGGTGAGCGACAAATCTAAAAATAAAAAAAAGATGCCCTAATAATCATAAAGTATTTGTAAAAAAAAAACGACACCCAAGGAAATCCAAGAGGACATGGTAGAGACACTTGCCGAGGATTCCCATTCCATTGCAACTGCGTGATCAAAGCGGGGGTGAGACAGCACAGAAGATGATCTTCTGTCAGGTCGTTCAAAATCCTCAACCACTGATGAACAAGTTGATGCCATTCACAGTATGGCTTTAGGTGACAGGCGTCTTACTATCTAGCATATTGCTAAGTCCATAGGCATTAGTTCTGGTTCGGTTCATATTAGTTTAAATGAAATCTTGGGGATGAGCAAGCTGTCTGCAAGATGGTTCTCAAGAATGCTGACAGCAGAAGCTGAAAAATATTGACATTTCCAGAAAAATTCTTACTCGTTTCCAGGCTTAACCTGAGAATTTCCACCACAGATCAGTAACTCAAGATGGAACCAGGGTTTACCACTTCGAACGCGAATAAAAGATTCAACGCAAACAGTGGAAACACTCTGGTTCTTCACCCAACGAAGAAGTTCAAACAGGAAACGTCTGTTGGCAAGGTGATGGCGTCCTTTTTTTCATTCTGAAGGCGTAATAATGGAAAATGGAAAACTATTAATGGACACTACTATGCAGCAGAATTAAGACAACTGAAGGAAGCAGTCAAGTCGAAACGCAAAGGGAATCTGAAGGTAAGTGTGGTCTTGCTTCAGGATAATGCGCCCGTTCACACTACTCAGGTTGCAGTAGCTGAAACAATCAACTGTCGTTTTGAATATCTACCCCTCCCCACCTGCTGACCAGACTTAGCTCCGTCTGATTTTTCTCTTTTTTTCTAAACTTAAATCCTACCTGCTTCGTCACCATTTTGGAAACAATGATGAGATCATATGTGCTGTGGAGGGGCTTTGGGAGGACCAGGATGTTACTTTTTTCCGTGATGGGATTACAATGCTTACGCATCATTGCTGCAAGTGCATTGATGTCAAGGTGGACTATATTGAAAAATAGTGAAAAATTGTCTTGTTTCTCCAACTCCTTCTAGGTGAGGCTTAGAACCTTTTGAGCGACACTCGTGAATATATACCCTATGAGATGCACACATGACGTTCTCGCAACCAATGAAAAGAAAACAAAGATGAAATTTAAAAACTGATGTAGTCATGAACAGTAACATCCTAAATATACACGTGACGTCTACACAACTAATGTAAACAAGGCAGCAGGGAATTCAAAAGAACTCTGTATTATTCCACTTCCAAAATATCTGAGTAAAGAGTGAAATGATTTTCCTTCATGTTCCTTATTTAATCATTCTGTCAGATTCAACAGATATTTTCAACAACTATGTGGAAATAATTTGAAATGCATTTTTATAGTAAGTCTACTCTATATGATGTTGATGTTTCTTGTGTTACGATAAATGGTATGGAATGAATGTTGACGTATTTGTTTAATCGTACCGGTGGTATACCGGGTGACATTTGTCCAATATATCATCATCATCACCACCACTATAACTATCACCATCATCATTATATTATAAGTTTCCTCTTTTTATCGCTATAACTGCTACTATCATCATCATATAATTCAATGTAATTGCAAAAGGGTGGAAGTTGACATACGTCTTTTTTTGCATGTGTTCTCCGATTTCTAAAAAGGGTAAACTCTATAAGAATGCCAGAGACACGATTCGGATACAAAAGGTTTTTGTGGAAGTTAGGTCTCAATTTTTCCAGTGGTCATATTATATATTTTATTCGGAATACTTATTTTATCTTCAATTTTTTTTCCATTTCAAAATACAAATGCACTTTTAGAATTACATCGACGAAATATCATAATCGTTAGACTAATAAAATTATGAACATCAGCCCCACCACCACCATCACTCTGTGATTATCATGGTTATCATCATTATTATCATCAAACGAAAATTATAATTACCATCATCATCGCCATATTGCAGTCAACATCATCACACTGTAATTATCATTATTATCATGACACGAGACTTATCATCATCGTCATATTATAATAATCATCATCATCTTACCAATATCATCATCATCATCATGACGAGAAAAAAAAATGTAAGAAAAGAGATTTTTTTTTGCTTAGTATTGTCTGTCTGTTCAGGTCAGATAGTGACGTCATAACGTTCATCGTTTTGCATCATTGCAAACGATCTCTTTGACCGCAGATGCTTTGCGTCATGACTGTCAAAACAATTTTTGTTTGTTAACGGCAAAAATGAATAAATCAATCAATAAACAGAAATGAATGCAAGATATGCACGGCGGTTCGTTACGTCCGTCGCTGGTGAAAAGGAGTTGGCAGCGAAGGCGGTGAATGTGGTGCGCCATTTCATCCTGAAATATTTTCTCTCAAAGAGGAAGCGATCCACACTGAACTTGGCGCGTGACGATCGATAAACCCGCACTCATTAGCGCGCCCATCTTATTGCCCACCTTTCCTCACCCCAGCACCGTTCCCGTATAATAGCAGACCCCAAAATGGATCAATTGTTTATTTCCTTCCAGTTTTCATTTCCTAGTCTCTATGCATCTGTGCATTTAGTGGTTGCGTCCGAGTAGTTGAGATAGGGGAAGAAAGGTAAAAAAAAAAAAAAAAAAAATAATAATACTATTAGGATGCGTGGGTGTAGAAGGGATTCAGAAATTAACAGCACCTCCTACATTAAGGTGTATGGGATGCTGTTAGATCTTCATATGGCTGGATAATCCGTGTTTTGAAGTTTCGACTGTTTCCTGAAGCCTAGAATTTGTAAGCATGCAAATTATTGATTATTTATACATCATCATTATTATTATTATTATTATTATTATTATGATTATTCATTGTTCCCACCATTAGAAAATCGTATCTTTCACTGGAGATAAAGTGACAACAAATATTTTGAATATTCCTGCACATTTTATATATTCTAGTTGATTATATATATATATATACAGTAAATAATAGCTGGCCTCTCGTATTCGAGGATACCCGTCTATTAGGGTGGTTATCTAATCCCTATTACAGTCGCTCGCTTAAGCACGTTTGTGTTTGTTGAACACCCACAAACCCCACCTATGGTTTATACTATAACTATACTGAGCAGAAGTTAATTACAGTTTCTGGGAGAGAGCGTGTTATCTAGCGTGATCAACAATCTGAACAAGACCAGTACACTCAAACCCTCTGTCACGAAGACTTGTGATTTTATGCTAGCACAGTTATCGATGGTCGCCCAAGTTTTCCGTCTACCTAATTTCACTCACACGGCTTGGATCAACCCGTGGTATGTTTTTTAGGCACTTATATATATATATATATATATATATATATATATATATATATATATATATATATATATATATATATATATATATATATATATATAGAGAGAGAGAGAGAGAGAGAGAGATAGGCCACATATTTTCATTCAAATATGTTTGTTTGAATAATATAGACATAGTGTGTCTATTTATTTTTATACTGAACTTTTCCAGTTGTCTAATCAGATTTTGGATGTTAAGATAAAATGTATGAAGGGAGAGGCCGTCAATTTTTTTGACCCAAGTACTTACGATCTTTTCCAAGATCATTTTCAGGGGTAAATTACAAAGACAAACTTATTGTAACTGCGATAATATCTGCATTCCTTTGTGCTGGTGATGTTTTTAAAACACGAGCGAACGCGCTCTGTAATTATTTAAACATTCTAAATTGGTCTGTTGAAACTGTTTTGCAAAACAAGCGTTTCTTTATAAGGGAGCTGACCGGAAATTCATTGGTAGAAATGTAAAATGTTATATGCATTTTAATATAGTGTTGTTTTATTACGAACGTAGCTAATATAGTTATTACAAATATGTCTGTATTATTTAATGAAATATTTTTGTATATATATATATATATATATATATATATATATATATATATATATATATATATAATATTTTTATCATCGATTAATTTTCCACGCTGTTATTATCTGGTAACAAAATATGCTAATTAATCTGATTATACATATACATTATAGGCCAC
>OZ038487.1:83180990-83193490 GCA_964036315.1 Acanthosepion esculentum
GGAACGCAAAAGTGTTACAATCCACTTTTTTTTTCTTCCGGCTGGGAGAGAAAGAGAGAGACGCACTCTTGTAACTCAACAAACCGACATAAAATTGATCACTATTCCTAACCAGTCGCTCGCCTTGAAGTTGTTGTTTGTGCTTTTGTTTTTTTGTCTACATTTATTGTGCAGTATCACCTTGACCCGGATTCGGCTGGCACTACGGCCCGACGTTTGATTGATCTCGTCAACCTAAGATCAAATCACAACGTGGGTAGGTTGAATCGAGATCAAAGCAGTTGCTTCGGTGACCAGGCGTTGGAAGCGAGCCGGGTACGACAAGTTGGTACTAGAACCCAACCAGACTTCAACCGATGTCCCAGGGTTAGCCCGTCACAAAGGACCGACGTCACATTTTGGCGTCGTGACTGAAAAAGAAGTCGGGTGTCACAAGTGCGCCGCGACCAGTACGGGTGTCACAAACGGTGCCCTGACCAGGACAGAGGAGGGTTGGGTGTCACATATATATATATATATATATATATATATATATATATATATATATATATATATATATATATAGATAGATAGAGAGAGAGAGAGAGAGAGAGAGAGAGAGAGCGATATAGATAGATATAGATATAGATATAGATAGATAGATATGAATGGAAAGAGAAACACCACCAAAATGTGTGTGACGTAGACGACTTATGGCAGACACTACCTACAACTGGAACTTTTCCACTAGCATTACTGATAAGGTATTATGAAAACCTTGTGGAGGTCTCATGTACGGTACATCTAGACGCTGCAGCGAGCAAACATATTCGGAATAGCATCCAGGATTATGAAACGACAGTTTAGATGCTCTGATCAAGTTGTGCGCCTTGACGATAACCAATTTCCTAAGAAGGCACTATATAATGAACTGGTTCATGGGTATCGCCTGAAATGCAGGCTTATGGAATGGTAGAAAAATTGCCTGAAGGACCAAATGAAAGAAAGCAATATATATGTCAACACCTGGAAAAGTCTAGCATCAAATAGAAATCTGTGGAAGAATTTGATTGCTTCGGGTGTTAACGATTTTGAGACCATGCGTACAGTATATTAGCAAATAAAACAGGCTGAGAAAATATATGGATGGAGATCAGAGAAATCTGGCCGTATAAGCCAATAAAATATTGGCATCTTAAATCATGGACAGCATCACAATACCAAGGACGTCGAATGTAAGGGTTCGACTCTCTATATACCATTTGTACCAAAGCGTTTCGATCGTGTCTTTTTAAATCCCATTCTCTTTTCGGTAAGATTTATTTCCTGCTTATATCAACGATATCAGATCATTATATATATATATATATATATATATATATATATATATATATATATATATATATATATATATATATATATATATATATAATTGTGTATTTAGTCAGTAATCCCTAATTTATACAGGTTTAATTAAAAACGACTAACAAGATACAAGGTTAACTAATTTTTCTTATTTTCTGGACATAAATTATGTAGAAATTCTCCGAAAATTCTGTATATCCGTGCGATTTCGGCTATACTTTTAGCCATAATCAAAGATGATTTTATTTTGACTTTTAACTCAATGTATGGATTGTTTTATGTACGTATCTAGAGTTATAGGAATGTTTTATTTTCAAAAAACGGTCAGCACATCGTGGCCGTGTTCATAGTTGATATTATTGAGCATTGACTTTTTCTTTTTTATTAATAATGCTTCTATTATTTGCACCATTCTTTTGCATAATTATATATATATATATATATATATATATATATATATATATATATATATATATATATATATAATAAAATGTGTATGTATATAAATATATAAAATGTGTATGCATATAAATATATATCTATATATGCTATTTTTTTATATATATTATTTATATATTATATATGCTCGGTACTTATTGGAAAGCGCCCAATATCAGTGATAGAGCTAACATATTTAGTTGGATTGATGTGAGTTTGTGACTCTGGGTTATATATATAGTAGATCGATATTCATAGCTTTTTAGACCAAGTGGAAACATGATAGAAAAAATGCTTAAAAATCCACACTTTCGGACATGCCTGTGTCCTTTCCTGACGAGAAATAAGATAAGTTGGACTTTTTACGGATATTTGCTATTGCGAATGTGTTATATTATTGATTAAATCTAGTAGTTATGGGCTAGTTCTTTGTCACGGTTAGGGTTGTGGAGGCTTTGTAGATAACAAACTGTATTCATTGTGTATGCATAAATCCCCCTTCAAATCTAGAACCTAGGAATTTAATTAAAAAATATATTTTGTCTAGGACTCTTCGTATTCTTCCTGGTACTTAAATAAAGACACTGTAAGCATGCATCTAACATCATCAATAATAATTGGTTGAAATTGCCATTGTGGTGGTTTTTAATACTTTTCTTATGGTTATTAAATCGAAAACGAAATTCCGTATCTGTTCCGCCGAGATAATTTCAGAGTTTGCATTTGTTGCAAAAAAAAGTAAATATATTACATTTGAACAGTTACAAGTCAAGGGTGGAGCTAGGATCATAGATCATTACTATCTTCAAGATATATCAAATGGTTCAATCATATAGAGTGTAAAAAGAGAGCAACTTTTATTAAGTTCGATGTCATTGATTTTTATTCATCTATCTCCAGAGATCTCCTGATTGCATAAATTTTGCGAAAAACCATATGGAGATATTTGATGACGATATCAACATCATATTTACTGCCAGGAAATAGCTCTTAACACTTAATGATTCCACCAGGATGAAATGTAGGAGTGATGACTTTGGCGTTCCAATGGGAGCATATGATTCGGCCCAACTTGCGGATCTTGTTTGCCTATATATTCTGGAGATTATTAGAATTGTTAAACCTAAACTAGTAGGCCTATATAGTGATGATGGACAAATTTATGTTCCTAATAATAATGGTCCGCTTAATGTAAAATTACAGAAAAAATTATTAAAGCTTTTAAGTTACTGGGAATTAAGATAGAGATTACTTCCAACTTAAATATCATAGACTATCTAGACATCATTAAGTTGGACAATCAAAGTATAATACTAAATCAAAGGAATGAATTGGTTTCCAAATGTCGTTATGGAAGTAGACTTAAACTAATAAAGAATATTTTCTGTTGTGGATTCCGGGATGAAATCCGGTATCAAATAATAACAAACGCCAAGAATGAATATAGCAAAAATAAATGTATTAACGTAATAATACAAACTGGTTAGTAGTTCCAGGAATGCGGGTTAGTAGACAAATATATATATAGTCTTTGGTATCGACGTATCGCTGTATGACTTCTTACTGAGTCTACGTGCTCGCTCACTGTAACTCTTGCCCGCTACGTTCGTTCGCTCTCGTTCGTTGTTCGTTCGTTCGCTCTCGTTCGTTGTTCGTTCGTTCGCTCTCGTTCGTTGTTCGTTCGTTCGCTCTCGTTCGTTGTTCGTTCGTTCGCTCTCGTTCGTTGTTCGTTCGTTCGGTCGTTAGCTCTCTTCTCGGGTACTCACTAGCACTAATATACGTATACCCTGGGTGAGTCAATTTGTGAAAAAAAGGGAGGACCACTCAACATATTCAATCTCACACCATCCGTTATCACTTAACACCTATAAAATATTTCTACTCTTTATCTCTCCTTTCAATATTATATATATATATATATATATATATATATATATATATATATATATATATATATATATATGCTGTGATTATTGTTATTCCAATTATATTATTATTATTTTTATTATTACTCATGTTTCAAAGTATCTACACAATAAGCATTGATTAATTTCTTGAACATTTTTAGTATAATATATATATATATATATATATATATATATATATATATATATATATATATATATATACTTGTTTAATAATAATATTTTTATTTGTTTTACATATTAATTTTTAAAAAAATATTATGTATTTAGAGTCTTCCATATTTTTATATTTAATTTCTATTATAGTATTTTTTGATTTTTTATGTTTTTTTAATGTTTTTTTCAAATGTTTTTTATGGTTTTTATGGGTTTTGTCCTTTGTATTTCTATTTCTAATACACACAGTTATCTTTAATCACGATTTTAATAGTTAACTGTTTTTGTAAGTTGCTGTCTCTTATTGTTTTTATGTTAATAGTTAACTTTAAATGCTTTTAAATGACTATTTTAGTTTATCTTAATCTTTAATTAATAGTTATTTAAATTGTTCTTATTTTACTTATGTTCGAATTTCTTCGTTTATTCTTATTAGGATACAAAATTTTCCGATGAATATTTCCTATTAATTTTACCCATTAATTTATTTTTTTTATATTTTACATTAATATTTCTTTTCATATTTATTTAGATACTTGTTCTTAGATTTCCATTAAAATATTTTTAATATCTTATTAGATTAATGGGTTTATTTCTTTTCTTACGCTTCTTTATAATTAAAAAAATAATTTTTTGAAAAAAAAATACCGTTTGAATTTCCTTATGTAATTTTTCCTTATTGAAACAAGATATTACTGTTAAATATAGGTCAAGGGTTATTTTAACTGGTGACAGATTTCCAATGTGCTGATGTTGACTAGACGTGTTCCTGTGTCTTTCTCTATTTGTTTTTCTTCTTTTATCTTTTCCTCAATCCTCCCTGTACCCAGTCTTTTCTCTCGCTTTCACTCTCTGTAACTCACTACGTACTAGCAGCATATTCCCGCCTTGCTTGAGGTGAAATGATTCAAAGAAATATTATAATTTTGCTATATTATTATTATTATGCATTTCTTATATTTATTCATTAAAATACATATCTTTTTAAAGATAAGTCATGGTAAACATCGATTGTTTTATTTTTAAACTAGGAGATGAGTCAAAATGCAATTCAATTCTTGACACAGCAGACGAATTTCCGAAATAAATTATTCGAAATTTACTACAGATATAAAGGGATATGCGCTGTTGGTCTATCTAGTTTTGTTTGTTTCCTTTTCAGATATGTGAATGAATGAGCTGATACAAAAATGGCTGCCCCGTTGAAAGTTCGTCAAAATGAGAGAGCAAAAATCTAGTTATATGTTCCTCACGGAGAAACTCCTGTAAACATTCGCCAAAGATTGAAATGCGTATACGAAGATAAAGCTTTAGTTTACGGCGGTGTGTATTGATGGGCCCGCCGTTCGAATGAGAATTCAACGGACCAAGATGAATTAGGAAATTCAAACTCGTCACCTTCTGCTAACCATGTTAACAATCAGAGATTTTAGGTGCATAACCATTGATGAGTTCGGAGTTAGCCATTGTTGGACCCACAACATTATTGAGTCACTTGGATATTCAAAATCGAGTGCCTGCTGGGTACGAAGACAACTCAAAGTTGAGCACTGGAACGAAAAGTTTCATCGTTGCGCTGAACCCTTTGGAGTCACTGAGAGAGAGAACCTTCTTTCATAAATGGTGATGAAACACGGATTCATCATTATAAAAAAAAATAAAAAAGACAATCTTTAGAATGGCGTCATCCTTTCCTAGGTTACAACAGGGGAAAACGTTATGGTGATGATGAAGAAGATGAAACTGTTGTAAGCAATTGGCTACATTTGCAGCCAACTGTGTTTTATGAAGCTGCAATACACATCCTCCGTACATGAAACCCTACCATTGAAAAATGTGGTAACTCTGATTATAACAGTGTTATGAACTGCGACGTATAACTATAACTATATATTCTTATTTCTTATATAATAAAATAAATTCTATTACTTTTTGACTCACTCTGATAAACGTTATCTAGTGAGTTTAATTCATTACGAATATATAATATATTATCACAAAGAATTATGATATTATAATGAACATTTAATACATAGTATTTTCTAAGTTACTTATACATTAGTATGAATAACTGTACAGTGTTCATATTTTAACGTAACATTTCTATGAAAAAAGTATTTTCGAATTCGTAGAAAAGCTTTTCGTATCACGACTTTATTTTTTCTTTATATTTTTTACTATTGGTTCAATATAGTCGGTTTCCATCCCTATTATTTATCTTTCAACCAAAACAATATTAATAAAAATTGCCTTAAATATATTTCACGATAATTTTATACTTCTATTCTTTCCTTATTTATTGACTGATTTTTATTATTTATCGTTTAGAGAGAACTTATAATAATAATAATAATAAGTGGTGCCTGAAATAACGGAACTGCTTGGCCGAGAGCCAGTGTAATATATATATATAATATATATATATATATATATATATATATATATATATATATATATATATATATATATGGTGCGGGTGCCTCTATTTCCTCTTAGGGTAAGGACCTGAGTAAAAATAATTCTGGGTGATCGAACCATCAAACCTTGAGAGAAGGACAATTCACCTGTTTTATGTCTTCTCTTTTACAGTGTTTCTGTCAGGAATTGATGTCGTACTGGTGAGGTTAATCTCCAAACGCCATGACAATAACCCATGCAACCCCGGTAAACGTTCTATTGTCTTGCTTCATCTTGTCACTGAACATATAGTTGTGGGAATAGAGAGAATGCTATGTAATTAGAGTGCAGCACTGCTGTGTGCACGTGCAGACTTTACTTCGCCATCTGACGGCGACAGAGGAGTGGCGTTCTCATCATCAGTCGCTTACTTCGCTTGTTGCTGACTGCGGATCAACATGAGATATTATTCGCACGTTGATTTTATGAAACTATTCTTCCATGCTGGCTCAATGCATGTTGGAAAAGGTCGTTTGAAGTAGTTTGTAGTAACTTGCCATCTCTTTATTCGGTAGACTGATTGCGAACCAAGGCTACAGAATCCAGTCTGTCTTGTTGTTCAACCCATAGCTGGAGGGAGAAGAGCTAGATTCATATCTTTCCCCAAGAGTATTTGCGCGTAGGTGGATGTAACGAAATCGACTGAAATTAGAACTAGGCATCCCGACCCTTCATTCCAATATCCCATTTCGATATCTCATTCTGATATCCATTATATCACAAGGCATATCCAGGGCGGGCAGACATGTGCAGATCTAACCGGAATTTGGAAGTACGGATTCACGTTTCTCAAGACTTATCCTAACATCTCTGCATTGTTGGCCGAACAGCAACATGCTTCGGCGGAGTCTTGACTGAGCAGCCGTCTTTAATGATGCACTTCTCACCCATACTAAATAGGGAGGGCTTTAGAAAAGGTGACCTAAACAAGGCTTGTTTAACAATCAAGCCGACCAGTAACCTGCAATTAGCGGCGGTTCGTAACAGCAAGTGCAGAACCGAAATATACTTAAACAAAAATACAGAACGAAGGTAGGTGGTTGGAACGTCTTGACAGCAAGGAATCTAGTAATCATGAACGCCGAACTAGTATGATAATAAGATAGTTGTCTCGTTATGATATTGATATAGCTGCACTATCTGAAATTACGTTGAGAGGACAGGACCAGTTGCCAGTTGGTGGATTGCACTTTCTTTTGGAAGGGTAATGTGAAGGGCGACAAACATGAGTGGGGTGTTGGCTTTGCTATTCATACTAAGCAGCCTCACAACATTAGTGACAGAATCATTTCCCTTAGCGTACCTTTATCTTGCAACCGTTATACGACAATCTGTTCCAACTCTCGCCAGTTCTGATGAACATATCATGGCTTTCCATCAAGATCTCAGAAGATTCAAAATCATACAAGATTCTATTCCTTGGCGATTTCAGTTCTAGGGGATGTAAGGATCACGAGATTTGGAAGACAATGGGAAAGCAGGGTCTTGAAATTCCAGTAGGCCTCTATCGGAACCCATACATGGAATTAATCAAAGTGACATTCCTGTTTTAACATTCTCTATATTCTTTGCTGCGACTCTCACGTATAGTTTCCAAGATTGTGACGTCGGTGTGTACCTGGGTTTTATGACCATGGGTAAATTCTTTGACCTGATTCGTTTCGAGGCTAAACCAAAGACATTCTAGTCAATTTTCCAAGAATTATCCTATATTGATAATGATGCAGACCCCGTTGATGATATTATTAAGTGTTGGATTTTTCATATAATGTAACATTCATATCAGTCTAGATATATACATAAAACAATCCATACAATTAGTTAAAAGTAAAAATAAGATTCATCCTTGATAACCGAAAGAGCTCAAACATATGAAACACTTGCACAATTTCTACATAATTTACGTCCAGAAAAGAAGAAAATTATGAGAAGATATAAAAAATAAAATAAAAATCTTAACCGACTGACAAGGTACTGCGATTAATCATTTTGTTCATTTTTTCTGGTGTTTGTATAAGTGTTTACTTTTCTGGGCTTAAAATGTGTAAAAACTGTCCAATTGTTCTATATATGCGAACTCTTTCGGTTATTCTATTAGCCATTATCAAGGATGATTTTTATATCTTCTACAGAATATGTAGATTTTTATATATGTGTATCTATAAAGTTGGTAATGTTTTTTTTTTATTTTACAAACACTGTCAGCACGTTGTGGCCTTGTTCTTAGTTGATATTATTACGTTTTGGCTTTTTCTTTATTATTATTAATGCTTCCAATATTTTTATCCGTTTTACATGCAAACGATGATATTGTGGTATTATCTTCCACAAATATGTTTCGCACGGCTTTTAGTAGGTTTCTGTGTGTTTTAAGTGTGTCCATTTGAGCTATGATCTCAGAGATGCAACGTGAGTCTTCATGAAATGAATGTAGTTGTACGTCCAATATATATATATATATATATATATATATATATATATATATATATATATATAGTTATTGTGACTTTATTCCTCATTCTTGTTTGAATGGTAATTCTTGTTTGTTTATATCTCCGTTTTCACATGTGTCAAGATAAATATATTTAGGTTCAGCTGTAGCTTTATCTATTTCAGGATGAAAATCAGTAAGTATTCCTGAAAAGCACAAAATTGACAAAACCCTGAAAATCTGGCGACTGGTGTCATCAGGTGTTGTCATCTTTTGACCGGTCAGGTCATTCCCGGTTGGTAGTCTGACAAACATCGAATTTCGGGAGTGTCTTTCCCGGAGGCTTTCTGTGAACCTCTCTAAGTCAATCTAGTTTGCATCAAATCTAACCTCTGGACAATGACCTAAGTGCAACATCAATGATCCTGTCTTATTTCTTAGCCTCCCCAGCTCAAGCCATACCCTTTTGTGTGGCATATATGAGGGTGTCTGAAATTTTCAGATATCAATCACTCTGAGATTATACCTTTGGGGCAATGGTTGAGTGGACACATATGCCGCTTGTCAAATAACTTTCTTTCTATGAAAGTGAACATAACTTTGATTTATATTCAAGTCTTAATTTTAAAATGAATAAAATCTTAAGTGTATAATTTGTTTGCGTTGATTTAATAAAAATATGTGTATTCGAGGTTGTTACAAAAATGTGTCCGACTTGTTTATTTAATTGTTGCTAATGTAGACTCAACATTTACTATACTTATTGAGTTCGTTAACGAGAACCCTGGGCGTATAATTCTGGTAAGAGACCATACAAAGTTTATTAAAGGCACAGATTCGCCTATCGTCCGGTTCATACTCCTCCCATGTCTTTTGAAAGGGAGTAGAGTTTATGCCTTCTTTTCTGTTTAGGATTGGGTTTCCGTTTCCTTGTAAAGTCTTTTTTCATTCTCTTACATTCGCAGAAACCCCAGGAATCTTAGTGCAATTATCAAATTGCTTGGGGTGAATTGATTAAAAAAAAGTAAAAAAAAACAAAAACAAAAAAAAACATTATTTAGATTACATCGCCAAGGTATAGGGGTGAACAATTCACGCCTTGCATATCATTACAATTAAGTTATTTTGAAAATAATAGTTGATTTTATATACTTTAATTCATTAAAACTTTTGTTCTTATTGTGTCTATTATAGATGTTGTTATAGAAAGAGGAGGTACGGTGGAGTTATGGATAGTAGCTCGGATTGAGAAATAGAATTCGAATTCCAGTCGAATCCATTACATTCACGTACATGCTAATACCCTTGGGAAAAGTATGAATCCTCTTCTTCTCCCTCCAGCTATAGATAAATAGCAGGACAGACCGGGTTCTATAGCCTTGGATAACTGGTCTACCGAAGAAAGAAATGGGAACTTACTGCGGGAAAAAATCTGCCTCGTCAGTCATGTATCGAAAGTACATATTCGCCTAAGTGTGTATCACGCATGACACATAACTGACGGACTACAGAAAGAATTGTGTTATATTTTGTGAGATTAACTGGTGTTCTATAATTTTATATTTCTCTTTCTTATAAAATAGAAGCATTAGCAACCAATACTTGGCTCTGGTGCCTCTCAGATTTGGCATGGGGTGAAAGTCCGACTTCAGAATGTTTATTACATAATTAGTTCTTCATGATCGGAAGTGGAAATTCCAGTCTCAAAGATGAAGATGGCAGGGGACGACCTATAAACATTCGACTGAAAATGTTGAGCAGGCGTGAATCTTCGCCAAACAGTTTCGATATACCATCTGAAAATTAAGTTCTGAAGAGTTGTGAACAAACACGAAAAGAAAGAAATCGGTAAATGACTGTCGGGTGAAGCAGCCGAATATCAATATAAATTGTAGCTTCAAAATTTCCTGCAGTTGTTGCTGGCAAAAATATCCATTTCTGGATCACTTTATATCTGCAGTGTAAACAAAATGACTTCAGTTATTAACAAACTGCATAAACCTTTTGTACATGAAGCAACCCCAAAACCAAGTTTCTACCAACGAAAACGCTTAAAGTTACTTTATGGCGAAGGTTATCAGGTTCGTCATCCTCTCGCCCTATTCGCTTTTTCTCCCGCGCGGTTGCAGTAGCGGAGATGTATGTTAATCAATGAGAGTTTGACGGATCCATTCGCTTGAATTTGATTTGATGGACAACTCTGCACGGCACAAAGGGATTGAGACAGGCGAGATCTGCCGAAACTGGTTGCATCGGGCGTTCGGATGCTTGGTCTGTCAAGGTTTGACTAGCGCTGCCATCTTCCGCCGGTTGGGGAGTTGAGATCGTATAGATCTTTGTCTATTTCGCCGTTGGGATCTTAGGGGGTTTGTCGCGTTCAGACTGATCCTTCTTTCTCGACTTTAGCGCCATGGCTGACCCTACAGAAATTGGAACACCAGACGGCTTCGCTCTTGGGATCACTGGGAAAAGTAAACCCTCTGGCATGAAAAGGAATGACCATATATATTTTACACTGGATGTCGGAGGGAACAGTTTGTTATCAAATGTACCACTTTAACTTATTATTAGTTTAATGGCAATAATGCAAACAATTCAATAAATGAGAATAGAATAAAACTAATAAAGGTATAAAATTAACATTAAATATATGAGAATATATTTTATTATTGCTGTTGCTAAAAATAAATATTTGAGAGGTGAATAATAAAGGAAGACATTCACTATTAAACCACAAAGAAAAGTAGACAAAATAACGTTACGACTCGAATCGCTTTCCCTGTAAATTTGAAAATACGTCCCCATCTATAAATATTACATTACTACAATCAATAAATAAGAAAAGTATAACAGAATAAAATTATAAGCAAATGTTGTTAAAAATGTTTGAATGATAAATGATAGGTAAAGAAGTCAACGACACTTAACCAACAATCAACGATAAACAAAACAAACATTACGACTCGAAATGCATTTCCTACAATTTAAAAATTGGCGTCCTCTTCATAAAGAGAAATGTTACACTTAAATATAAATAGAGAATTATATATGCCAGTGTATAAGTAATTTGACAAATACAATGCTTTAATTGTTTGTTATATAAAAATTCCTCGTGATAACAGATATTCTTAAACTTGCTAAATACTTATTCAGTACTGAACAAAACAAAATAAAGTTACAACTCTAAACGCTTTCCCTGCATATTTGAAAATATATCCTCATCTATAAATAATATTACATTACTGCAATCAATAAATAAGAAAAGTATAATAGAATAAAATTATAAGCAAATATTGTTAAAAATGTTTCAATGATAAATGATAGGTAAAGAAATCAACGACACTTAACCAACAATCAACGATAAACAAAACAAACATTACGACTCGAAATGCATTTCCTACAATTTAAAAATTACGTAAAATTCATAATAAAGAGAAAGGTTACGCTTAAATATAAATATAAAATTATTTATGCCAGTGTATAAGTAATTTAACAAATGCAATGCATTAAATGATCGTAATATAGCAATTCCTAGTGATAATAGTTATTCTTAATAAAGTAAACATGCTAAAATAATTATTTTAAAACTAAGACCAAAAACCAAAAACAAAAACAAATCGACTTAAATATAAAAAGTAAAATAAGCAAATATCTATGTTAATAATTAAATATTGTAATTGCATATTATAACAAAGTTATAATATAATAAACAAAAAACATATAAGAATAAAGAGATAATTAACATAAAG
>OZ038487.1:83198490-83215990 GCA_964036315.1 Acanthosepion esculentum
AGATAAATAGTGATTGGCATTGCATTTACATTGTAGAAGATTAAAGTTGGGTGGAAAGCCTGGAGTCGGGAGGGAGTTCCACAAACCAGAAGTGCGAATAAAGAAACTGTTAGCATAGAACTTACGGCTTGCTTCCAGATCCGTTCACACGGACGCTGGTGTCCCCCAATGATCTATCCTAGATTACGCTGTTTCAGATCTTCATCAATGAATTTCCTGATGTCATCAGTTACCAAGTAAGCATCTATGCAGATGACACTACCATTTATTCCTGTTTCAAGAGCAAATACTTCCGAGATGATAAAGTCAACCTGGACGCTACTCTTGAAAAGAACCTCCAATCAGTGGTTAACTAGAGCAGGAAATGGCCTGTAAATTTTAATATCTCCAAAACGAAACAGCTCTTATTTAACCACCATAAAGAAACATTCCTGCCCACTATAATCATGGCTGATACAAGACTCATGGAGAGCAATGCATTGCGCCTTCATCGCCTCACGTTTTCAAATGACTTGAAGGGAGCCACTCTATCAATACCTGCAAATACTGCAAGGGAAGCTGCGTCGCTGCGTAGTACCAGATTTTTTTCCATCAGAGTCCAGCCTGCACATTTACAAATCTACCATTCGTCTGCGCACTGAATACCGTTGCCATAACTGGTCTGGCTCTCCTGCTATTCATCTCGAGATTCTTGCCAAAATCCAAAGAAAGATGTTCAATGTAATCGATCCTGACTTGTCATCTCGACTTCAGTCACATTCTCCCCGACGTAACGCGGCTTCCATCTAACTTTTCTATAAATATTTTCATGGCTACCGCTCTAACGAGCTTTTCTCCCTGGTGCCCAGATCACGTGTGTTAAAGCGTGCTACTAGATTGACATCTAGGTTGAACCCTTCCACTCCAACAATTTCTTTTCTCGTACTTCCCACCTGTGGAACCCACTTCCTCAGACTTGCTTCCCTGATAACTACAGTCTTCAAAGATTTAAATGCAACGTCAATCGCCATCTTTATCTTCTTGAACCCCGTTCAGCTTTTATCCTTTCTTCTCGCACCTCTATACTCAGTCTTTTATCTCTCCTTCACTCTCTGTAAACTAGTGGCATTTCCGCCTTGATTGTGGTGAAATAAATAAATAAATAAATAAGAAAACGACAACAAGCCGGTCGGTTTGGAGGAGTGAACCATTCCTCCCCTGTTCAATCAGTTTGAGGTCCTGACCACCTCTGCTGACAAGGCCGAATGCTTCGCTCGGAAGTTTTCTTCCAATTCTACGCTAGACTCTTCCGGGGTGCCCTTGCCCGATTTCCCTCCCAGAACTGAGGCCCTCCTGGACGGATTGCACATAACCCCGTCGTCGGTATTGGGCATTATTTCTAACTTAGATCACCACAAGGCTACTGGTGGTGACGGAATACCAGCCATTGTCCTGAAGATATGCGCACCTGAACTGGCGCCTGCCCTCTCTAAATTGTACAACCGCTGCCTCAAGGAGTCCTGCTTTCCTGACTGCTGGAAGTCCTCAACCATTGTCCCTGTCTTTAAGAACTCTGGTGACCCCTCCGACCCTTCCAATTACCGTCCTATCAGTCTCCTACCCCTCTTCGGCAAAGTCTTCGAGGCCATTATCAACGCCGAAGTGATTAATCACCTGATATCCCACGATCTGCTCTCAGAAAAGCAGTATGGTTTCCGCTTTGCCCGATCTACTGCCGATGTGCTTACGGCCATCACTGAATTTGTCTGCCAAGCTATCCATAACAACGGTGAAGCTCGTGCCGTGGCCCTTGACATCTCCAAAGCATTCGATAGAGTCTGGCATGCCGGCCTTCTCCGCAAGCTCCAGGGTTATGGTATCACAGGTCGATTGTTTGACCTAATACAATCATTCCTGTCAAACCGGGATTTGAAGGTTGTTCTTAGTGGATTCATCTCCAGATCCTATCCCGCTAACGCAGGTGTTCCTCAAGGCTCCATCCTAGGCCCTACTCTGTTCCTCATATTTATAAACGACCTTTCTGACGCCATAGACTCCCAAGTCGGCATCTACGCTGACGACACCACTATTTACTCCTGCCTCAAACACAAATCTAGTGAGGCGGACAAAGCTAACCTGGCAGCTCAAATTGAAAAGGACCTCCAATCGGTTGTGATCTGGGGTGAGAAATGGATGGTTAACTTTAACGCCACTAAAACAAAACTGCTCTCTATCAACCACCACAAGGATCCATCCCTGCATCCCATTAGAATGTCTGATGACCAACTTCTCGAGTGCTCCTTCCTCCCTGCGGCTGCTCGGTCTCACGCTGTCTGCTGATCTGAGATGGAACAAATACATCGAGTCAGTTGCATCAGCCACCGCAAAGAAAGTTGGTTCTCTGTGCCGAGCCAGGAAATTTTTCTCCCCGGAATCGGAGTAAATTGTAGATATGGAATAGTAATAGAAATTCTCTCTGCCTTAGACGGCTCCAGTATCAACAAGATCACAGGAGTAATAAACGAATACGATAAAGGTAACATACCGGAGCGCTTTAGTAAATCCATCTTCGTAGCATCACCTAAGAACAACACTTGAATCGAAGAATCTGCTTAATGAGCCACATAACCAAGCTAATGATGCCAATCCTGATGAATATAGCGCAAAGCAGAATTAGATGAGGAATATAACAAGAACAGGGCGGTTTTTTCCTGGCCTCCAGTACAATAAACATGACATTCATGATTAGAATTATATCGAAGAGAGCAATGAGAATGAAGAAGGATCAGCGCTTATGTTTTATAGATTAGGTCAAAACACCTGACAAGGTAAGACACAAAGAGATATCTGAACAGTTGTATCTATTTCGAAAGGATGCAGTTGACGAAAATTGGAGCTCAATCAATATTAGTCGCTGTAGTAGTTTTGACCTTACACACATTACCATCTAATGTCGATGAAACTTCCTCCCCAAAATCAAGAAGCCCTTCAAAAATATATTATGTTCGGGATTTAGTAAGATTTTGTGAAGTGGTCAGGACCAAAAACGTTTCAGCACACTTTTGTGTGTGTGTGTGTGTGTCTCTCTCTCTCTCTCTCTCTCTCTCTCTCTCTCTCTATATATATATATATATATATATATATATATATATAATATATCAGGTGGCCTGCCGATTGCATCTAGCATGAAACAGACTGTCGCCTCTAAGTGTTGACTTCTATGTTCACTTTTATATTCACAGCGCTCTATCTCTGATATTGCGCACTTTATCCCATAAATATAGCACATCTTAAGACTATATATATATATATATATATATATATATATATCAATAAATACACATATACCTACGTTCGTTTAATGTGCGACTCGAGATTCGTTGGTCATCCAACTCATTGGGTACGAGGTATATATTTCTTAACACTGTCTAATCACATTGAGCACAATTGTGTCAACACTTCTTGGCTAAATTTGGTAATTATTGATTTGCTTAACAGTGTATGCACGCCAGCACACGCGTATACAGTCCCTAACATCTAGTTATCTCATTTATCTAACCCTGCACTTTTATATATATATATATATATATATATATATATATATATATATATATATAACATCGTTTTAATTTCAAATAGAAAACAATAGTAGAAATAATATGCGGCGAACTTCGAAAGGGGTTGTGACTGGTGTTAGCATTTTCACCAATGAAAAATGAAAAATTAAAAAGTCACACCTGAGTTCCGTGTCTGACCCCATTTGACCTTCTTTATTTGATATGGATTGTCATGCCCGCCAATTCATACCGACTAGCAAAGGTCATTCTATACGAATATATCTCTTCTCGTTTTAACTTTGCCAATGCCGTTCTCAATACACGAATTCGATATTTTAAAGTTACATTAAGCAATAATGATATTTCTAAGGCAATTTGCCAAGGCGAATCCCAAACGAAGAAGCACTTAAGAACATTAGTGTAGTTAGATTGCAAAGTTCGTATTGGTTCCCTCTACGTGCTGATCTCAGTAATGTCCCTTAGAGATTTCAATAGAAATATTTGCAAAGTATATATATATATATATATATATATATATATATATATATATATATATATATATATATATATATATATATGTGTTGAACAGTGGCTCTGAATGAGAAATTTGAGAGCTGCGTTCGAATTCCAGTCTAGTTATTTACATACACTTCCCTCGGGAATGTTATAAATAGATATCTTCCCCCAGCTATCGGTTAAAAAGTAGGGCAAACCGAGTACTTTAGCCATGGTTGGCAACCAGTCTCGGAGAAGGATAACTCAAAACCTGAGGAGAGCGTTTGGGGGCATCATAGTGCACTATATATTCACTGTATCCATTTATTCCAAAAGGTATGGAATGTTTGCGTAGGCCTCCACCTCTATAGTCAAATTATTTTTCTTGGCAGTTCGACTATTCATTTTTTAAGAGTTGACTTGTTGGACAAGAATGTCTATATAACCCATGCACAAAACACACATGCACACACACACACACACACACACACACACACACACACACACACACACACACACACACACACACACACACACGTGCGCGCGCGCCCATACAGTTATAAGTGTATAAAAATTCAGTAAATAAAACATCTGTAAAAAGACAATATGAATAAAGACAAAGGAAAAACTTTTCTTTACCAACGTGTTTCGTCCACTGATAGAGTTTATCAAGATAAATGTCAGAATTTTATGTTACAACAAGTATTTATAAACAAAAATAAAAATATCGTTAGCTTTATTAAATCAAGTTTGAGAACGTTAAATTACTTCTGTTTACAAATTCATGTTGCATAATAAAATCTTCACATTTACCTTGATAAAGTCTATAAGGGGATGAAATGCGTTGGTAAATTAATCTTTGTTTATTTTTGTCTTTATACGCTCACAAACACACACACACACACACACATACACACACACACACACACACACACACACACACACACACACACACACACACACACATATATATATATATATATATATATATATATATATATATATATATATATATATATATATAGGGAGGAAGTGAGAGTGAGAGAGGGACAGTATTACTATAGCAATAATTTGACCTTGTTTGATGTTTGATAATTTCATCCCAAAAATTTCCTAGAGCGTCCGGGCACGTTGCGACTTCTGCATTCTTGAGATGCAGCCCTGAATCATCATCTGTTGCCGAGCAGTAGAGGAAGAGATTTTTCACAAAATATTTGGTCATTGGGTCACATGTTACAAGTTTTATCCTGCCGAGAATTCGCCTCACATTAGTCAGTAGGTCATAAAGTGGAGAAAGAATTTCAAATAAATAGTAGAGTTCTTTTTGCAATGGCTGTTTTCTCAGCTCAGTAACTCTGGTTTCGTAAAAGTCAGTTAATGTAAATGGTGGATCGATAAATATATGCATGTGTGCCCGTGCATGAACCTGTAAGTACATATATATGTAGATGTGTGCGTGTGTGTGTGTAATTTTTTTTATGGAATTTCGTTTGCTTAAGCGTATAATTAAATGTAAACTTAGTAAGAATATCGAATATTTTTTAAACGCTTCTACAAGTTGTAAGTTAGACTAATTTTTGCTGAAGCATAGACGGTAAAATATGAATGGGATAGATCTGGGTTGGGTACGCGTGTAGGTTTAGTTAAAGGGTTAGTAATGTTATGAGATTAGTAATTTAAAACAAATGAAACATTAAACTATGCAAGAAAGAGACAAGCATACGGAGTTCAGAATCCAGGGGAGATAACTCAAATCGAAACCAGAGGAAGTAAAAAGGCACCAGTATATAGCAGGAGGGCGTGAAAAGATTTTTTCATTGTCTGACGCTGATGGACGTATTTATGAATGGTCGGACACACACACACACACACACACAGATATATATATATATATATATATGTGTGTGTGTGTGTGTGTGTGTGCTTTCGTCCGTGTAGTGACATCCATAATATTGACCACTTTCGATTCCACTCTTATTTGACTGCTGAAGAATTTGTAGCTCAAGTTTCTTACACAGGTTTTCTCTAATAGTTTGGCGATCCGCTCAATGACACCACTAAAGTGCTTACTTTCTTCACCTGTGACCAGGTTTTCATTTTTATTGCAAGATGCTTGGGATCTTTAGTTACTTGAAATAATATGCTTACCCGTAGGTTGAGAAATTTAAATGCTGGAATCATGTTCTCTTTTATTTCACAATAAATATCACTATCCAATGCTCCTTCAATATGCAATACCCCCACCAGAAGGTACCACTAGAGGAAAAGCAAATCCAAATTATTATTACTTCTGCGAAAGAGTTTCTCTCTCGGGACGATATCTTGGCGTCATATGACGGATCTCGAACGGTTTCCGATAGAAAGTTTGATATTAACCTTGTCACACTGATATTTTTGCTCTCGATTACTCGAGATGCTGATGATTAGTAAACTGCAGATGAGCTTTCATGCTTATGGACATTAGCAAACGTGCCTTTCTAGAAATCCAGACTAATTACTTGATCACTTCTGTACAAGCTGCTTACAGATGCTTCTTTAGTTCTCCTCAGGTTGTGAATGGCTTGTGTGTTCCAATAAATGGATCTAGCTGCTCATTCACTTCATGAGAATCTCTTTTCCAATACAGATTGTAAGTAAAGGTCATGTTCCTTCCATTTTTGAATGGTTGCTCTAATTATATTGATAGGGATCATGAGTTTGTTGGAGATCTTTTGTTTTCCCATGTTCAATAATTATTTCATAAAATTCTGTAGAGAGAGTTATTTTGTTTTCGTCATTTGGAAGACCTTTTCATTTACCAGTCAGATCTTAAACGCCTTTTCAAAGTACACATAAATATTGTAAGTTGTCAGTTGTGATGCCTGGCATGTTCTGATTGGTTGACAGAAATTTCCTAATTAATAATTTGAAAATCCTAAACTGTAATTTTTATCCTGCTTCATTTATATTTTTTGGAATGTCTCCAAAGTTTTTGCATGTTACTTTCTGCTGTATTTGTCAATAAATTTATGTGTACACAAACATTTGTTATTTTGCCTTATACATAGCATATTCTAAGTATTTATTAGATTTAACTAGCAGCAATCAAAGTGTTTGATTTTTAGTTTTGTCCAGAATGAAGGTTTCTTGAAATGATGATGGATAACCTGTAGACATTTCTTCCCGTGTAGATTGACAGTAAAGGTAAAATTACTATCATTTTTGAATGATTTCTCTCATTGTATCAGATTTGAATCAACTCACAACAAAGAAAAAGGGATTTTAAATATAAAACTATAAAATATTTTTATTTTCATGTTTTTACAAATAAGTTTTTGTCAGCGTGTTAAAGTTCTTGTGTTAAAATTCCTTGTTTGTAGTTGTTTGTTAAGATGAAAAGAAACATGATTTCATCGCGTGCATGTGTGAAAACAAGAGGGACCGGAGAAACTGAGGAGGAATGTGTAGGTGTCACCTAGTTTGGTGAGGAAGAGTACAAGTGTCACGTAGCTCGTTGAGGAAGACGGGTGAACGAGTAACGGAATTTCTGTTAAGCCGTGGTGTCGTGATTCTTCTGCAGTAAGTTGCCGCTCCTTACTGGTTTTGTCCGTCAACAGACTTCACTTACGTACACTTCAAAGGGATCTTGAAGTATGTTTTCTTTGTCGGCGGGAATAAATATTTATTTTCAAAGGATTAATTTATTAACCGGAAGGATGCGCAGATACTCCGACTCAGAAACCAATTTTTTGACATTTGATGATAGGTTGTTTTGGTGTTGATTTCTGTCTACGCTGCGCAGAAGGATATCTTGAGCGTTTCGATGAGATCTTTCGATATACCATCTCCCTTTTTACGAAATTCTGGAAATGTGCGCGAACGCGTCAAGGGATGAATGGGGGTCTGGATGGAGGTTCAAGTTCCAGCAGTCTTGCTTCAAAATAAATGAAGCTTGGCTCGATTATTTAATAAAATGAAACCATATCCTTCAGGAGCCTTTCGAAATATCACCGTTAACTGCAAATAGAGAATGACAAGTAGGGTGATTGAGCTGAAATGTAAATACCGTCTGTTTACAAACATCAGGATATAGTGCATGCAAATAAACGTGGTGATTGTATAAGGCCATTCTTATCTTATTGGCGAACGCTTTTCTACACAGAAAATTTGAATTGCAAATCAGACTCTCGCTGTTTGCAACACTAAAAATGTTGTTATTGTAGGATTCACCATTATGGATAGAAAATCACCGTTATTGATGTGAACAGAATCGAACTATTTACTAAATAGAGAGAAAGGACAGCACATTTATCGATACCAACAGGGAGAGAGAGAGAGAGAGAAACAAGTAGAGAGAGAGAGAGAGAGAGAGAGAGAAATACAGAATTAGAGAAAGAGTTAGAAAGGAACACACACAGTCGCGGAGGGAAGAAAAAAGTGTTGATTGTAACAAAAGGTGTGATATATGCATATACATAAAGCCAGATGTGAACATATTGAGAGAGTAGGATAGACTGATAGATAGATGGACAGATAAATGTGAATAGACTGAATTAGATATACAGATGTGAACAAACTGCGATAGATAGATATGAACAGACTGAGATAGGTAGATAGACGTGAACAGACATAGATCGATAGATAGATAGATAGATAGATAGATAGATGTATAATGATATGACCAAAATGAGATAGATAGAAAGATACAGAAATAGAATTTTATAATTTTATAATACAGAAATAGAATATCATTATTTTCTTTTAATAGAAATATATAAAAATTTGCTGATGAGATAGATAAATCGATAAATATGAACAGAATGAGAAAAAACTCAGAAGAATAGATATCACATGAATTAGATAGATAGATAGATAGATAGAGTGAGAAGTCAAAGTGAAGAGCGATAGAGGTAAAATCTAAAAGAGGGAGGTAGGGAGAGAAAGTGAGCGGTCGGCAAGATCACGCGGAGGAACGAATGCAACGAATCAGCAAAAAGCTATTGGTAGATATATAAGAAAGCGATGCATTATTTCCAGTAAGATTTTACCGTAACATTTTATAAAAATTCATTAAATAAATGGCCTTGGCTTCAATATATGCAATTTCTAGGAACCGATGTCTAAGAGAAGAGTATTGGATGAAGTCAAACACGGGCCAATCTGAAAGTATCAGATCTCGAGTCAACTTCCGGTACCGAAAATTCTCCCATTTCCTCAACATGACCTTTCACTGTGTCACTTCTGCAGCTTAAGTACGACCATAACATTCCAGAAAATTCTCGTTCATATTTCTTTGTCTAGAAAAAAAAAATTTCTTCGCGATCTATAGCATGTCCAGGTTTTAGTAATTTATAATAGAGGAACAAAAATTACCGGCCCCCCTCAACCTGTCGGTTGCGCTGGCCTCGATGTGAGCACCGATTCCACTCTCTCGTGGAATGAGAGGGCGCGGCCTTGGGCAGCTGTTCCCTAGGGCCGTCACAGTATAAATTTTCTCAGTTGCACTCTGCCCAAAAGACAGGGATGCAACTGAGAGATGATAAGTAATGTATTACAAACCTCGGGATAGATAGATAGATAGATAGAGAGAGAGAGAGGATAATTTACACACAGTTTTGTAATAAGTGCAAAAAGAAAATCACTTTCAAGTCGTATGTTGATGGCGAGATAACAATGTAAAATCTGCCGAAATAATACACGATGTAAAAAGCAACAAAAAAAAAAAAAACGTTGATATTTCAATAGAAAGGAGAAACAAAAAGAAGACCTTCACGAATATTAAATTAAATGGTGTCGACTTAAAAATGAAAGTTGATAATGATTTCGAAGTGACTCTTATTCCGAAGAAATTTTGGGAAAATTATCAAAAACAAAATTAAAGAAAAGCTTATTAAGATTAAGATAATTTGATGGAACGTATATAAAAATATTAGGGTCCTTTCAGGGCACATTTGAAACAAAAAATAGATCCGAAACCGTCGCTATTATGACTGAAGACTGTATAATTAGTCACGATTTAATATGAACTGATTTGATAAATATTAATAGCACATGTTTACTTAATACTATGAGTACGTGAATCTCGAAACTGGGACATAAAAAACGTATAAAGCGAGCCTTAATTTAAAAAAACAATATCAATCCATCGCATTTTGGAAGCCGTAGGCTTGCCATTCATATAAAGGCAATGGTAATTGATAAGCTGCGAAAAATGGTGGAAGAAGCCATTTTTCAATATGTAGAACCTGGAGGCAGCAAATGGGCATCGCCTATTGTGGTTTTAAGAAAACTTAATCTTGATTTTAGAATTTGTGGAGATTACAAAGTAGGCGTAAATCATAAGATTTGTTTGGATTCCTACCCTATTCCAAACAGAAAACATACTACATTCTCTGATAGGAATAAAATATTTTACGAAAACTGATTTAAAAAAGGCGTACCACCAAATTCAAATAGATGACAAATTTAAGGAAAATCACAACAATAAACTCCCCATAGGCTTACTTAGATGGTCCCGGTTATCATTTGGAATTAAGACAGCCAGCTCGATTTTTTTAAAAAAGCTATGAAAAATTTGTGAGCGGAGAGGGTAGAAAATATGATAATGCATCAGGACTTTGTTTAGGTGCGGCCACTGAAGAAGAACTGAAACAAAAACAAATTTGTAATGGATAAGTTGAGGATAGCAGGAATGACGATAAACGAAGGTAAGTGTATATTTAATTGCAAAGAATATAGAGGACACATATTTTCTATGAAATTTCTCGGACATTCAGGACGGTAAATGTAGTTAATACTGTCTATTATAAACAGAGCTTTTACGTAATATTTGAATCTATAAAAATAAAGTAAAACGCTAATCTCTTAAATCGTAACGTAAGTCAATCTTATAAATACATGTGAAATTACACACTCACCCCCATATATATATATATATATATATATATATATATATATATATATATAAATATATATGTATTTATATATATATGTATTTATATATATATATATATATTTATATATATATATATATATGTGTGTGTGTGTATATATATATATATATATATATATATATATATATATATATATATATATATATATATATATATGTGGGTAAACGATATATCAATTTTAATTGCAATATCTTCCACAGTAAATTTATGTAGAGGTTCTTATAACATTTTAACATCTTGACAGTTCTTTCTTGGCATATGAATAACTTTTCCACTTTGTCATAGATTTTCCTAACACACACATACACACACACACACACACACACACACACACACATATATATATATATATATATATATATATATATATATATATATTACGAAACAATACAGATAAAGTTCTTGTTTGATATGTAGCAGTCAGTGCTTAAAATACTTTGGAACTCTCCCAGGAGTGTTCTAAATTTCAACACGTAATTCTCTCTTAACCTCGTCCCCTCTCTCTTTCTTTCTTTCTTTCTCTCTCGCTTTCCCACTCTCATATGTATTGGCAGATGTTGAGTGATCTACGGATGTTCACAGGTTTGTTCGTCGTCTACTCGATTGTACGAAAGATAGTTTGAATTGTTTAAGTTAACATTCTGATTTCAATACATTTTCTTATTCTGATACTTTGCAGATCATAATCGAAAAATGCTGAAACTCAAAGAATACTCTTCGTAAATCATTTATTAATGAGGTACATTGATTTGAACCATGGCAAATTCCCTGGCTTCTGTTAATGAGGTATAGAGATCAAGAACATTGCACCTTCACTGGATTCGCTTTACTATGTAGATTGATATGGATCATATTGTTTTCACTAATTTGTCTTAATAAGGACTGCGCGATCAAGAAAATGAAGATTACGCTAATTTCATTAATAAGACTGATCGATCTATCGTGATGCTTTCACTAGTTACAGCTAATGAGTTAGCTTGATCTTGAGCATTTCTCTGGTGTCTTTTAATGAGGTATATTGATCAAGAATATGAGTCTTTCTCCACTGAATAAAGAAAATCGATCTTTATAATGTCACTGTCACTAGTTTCACTTAATGAGGTCGATTGATTATACTTGCAGTTTTCTCTTAATGAAGTAGATCGATCGGTAACATTATGTTTTCGTTAGCTTTTCTCAGTGAGGTAGATTGCATTGAGATACGACGCTTTCACCAGTTTCTTTTAATGAGGTAGATAGATATGATCATGGTGCATTTACTACTTTCATTTATTGAGCTATACCAAGATGGAACATGACGCATTCACTGATTTCCCATAATGAGGTAGACCGATTAACAACATGATGCTTACAATGTTTTCAATTAGTGAGGTAAATTTATCTAAAAAATGATACATTCATTGATTTCTGTCATTGAGGTAGTTCCAGTTCGACTGTGAGGTAGCCATCGTTTCTTATAGTGAAGAAAATCGATTTAGAACTTCATGATTCTTCTGGGGTCTGTTAAAGAGGAAAATGCTGCATTCATTTTGTTTTCCTTTAATGGGGTACATTGATATGGGTTATGATTTGCTTACCCGTTTCTCTTAGCGAGGTAGATCGATTTGGTTCCTGATGCATTCACCAGTTCCCTTTTATGCTGAATATCGATTTGTAACATGATGATATCTCTGGTTACACTTGATGAGGTTGATCGATCGGAAACATCCCGATTTAACTGGTTTCTCTAAATGTGGTCGATCGAGTTGCATGCATCCAGAAGTTTCTATTAATTAAGTTGGCTGGTTTGGAACCACGAAGATTTTCTGTTTTCGTTTAATGAGGTACAACACTTTCGAACGACGACGCTTCCTTCTGCTTCTTTTCATGAGGTAGATTGACCTGGAAACATGATGCTTTCCCCGGTTTCTCTTAATGAGGTAGAACTTTTTGGAACCATGATATTTTCTCCGGTTTCTCTTAATGAGGTAGACTGATTTGGAACCACGACGTTTCATCCAGTTTCTCTTAATGAGGTAGAACTTTTTGGAACCATGATATTTTCTCCGGTTTCTTTTAATGAGGTAGACTGATTTGGAACCACGACGTTTCATCCAGTTTCTCTTAATGAGGTAGACTGTCTTGGAGCCATGATATTTTCTCCGGTTTCTTTTAATGAGGTAGACTGATTTGGAACCACGACGTTTCATCCAGTTTCTCTTAATGAGGTAGACTGTTTTGGAGCCATGATGCTTTCTTCGGTTTCTCATCATGAGGTCGAACATAATCATGATCCTCTTCTTTAATCAGATAGATCGATCTTAATCATTAAATCGGGACATTGTACATTCTTTGATTTCTCTTCATAAGTTAGATCGATCAGGGACATGATTCTTTCAGTAACTTCACTTAATGCAAGAAATCGATGTAGATCATGATTTCTTATGGTTTCTCTTCATGGGGTAGATCAATTTCGAACATGATGCTTTCTCCTGATTCTTTAATGATGTAGACAGATTCCAGTAGATTATTTACTGTAGTTTCTCAAAGACCCTACCTATCCGTCCATCTTGAAAATCGACATTTGATAATGTATTCTATTAATCTGGTTAAATTAGTACAGAAACGGCCAAACTGGTTAAGATAGGTGTTGAAAAACTCTGCTGCCTCATTCATGAACATGGATAAGTGCGAAGTGTCTGCCTTGAAAATTAGTATTAAAAGTTTTATTTTGTTAACTTTTTTTTTACCTGAGAAGGATTAATTATCGTTGGTGCCTGTTTGAAATATGAAACAGAATGATCATTATGTGGGCCCAAATGCCGGGCGCTCGGCGTGTTTGCGTCGACCCCTGCGGGAAAGGGAATACTTTTATTTCTCTCTGTAGACACAAACACCATATTCAAGGGCACTGTTATTAAATCTTTGTGAAAAAATGTTTCTCTCTTATACTTTATGATGCTTTCCTTTGACTCGTAGAATATTGGGACAAAACAGTAACGAGGAATCTCTCATCTTCGTAACAGACACTGGTGTCAATCATATTAAACAGTAAAACATTAATAGAAAATATGGAGAAATTTACGCTGGAATTTTGTGCCCACTCTGGAGAAAAGGAAAAGCAAGAGTTTCAGACAAAATCTTAAGAAAGCTGGATGGGCAAGGTGACTGGGTGGGAGACTGGATGCCTTTGTAGGTCACGCTCAATGTCGCAAATTGTAAGCCGTTTGTGTGACTGGTGCGTCGTTCAAGAAAGATCGTCGTCACCCTTCTGTGCCTGCTTGCCTTGTTTGTAAGAAGCGGGACGTGCCGGGGGGAGGGTAGAGAGAAAGAGTATGAAAAAAAGACGTTGAAATATGTTGAGTCATTCTCACGTCGGGATCGCAAGAGACATCAGAAAGGTACGGTGATGGGGGAGAGGTCTAGAGCCACATGATACACGCAC
The DNA here is from genome assembly GCA_964036315.1 of Acanthosepion esculentum. NCBI lineage: Eukaryota > Metazoa > Mollusca > Cephalopoda > Sepiida > Sepiidae > Acanthosepion > Acanthosepion esculentum. Next base: position 83,212,878 of record OZ038487.1, read on the forward strand.
ATACGCACATATATGCACACACACACATACATAATAACACTCGCATACACATGTATCACAAACACACACACACGGACATGAGAGGAAAGCAAATATACCCGATGTTAACATACAGGCAAACAAACACAAACATATACGCACATGGTCTCTCTGTGTCACTCTCTCTCTCTCTCTCTCACACACACACATACACGCGCGCACACACACACTCGAACATTCATACACTGGTATCACAAACACACACACACACACACGAACATGAGCGGAAAACAAATATACGCGATTTCAACACACAGGAAAACAAACATACAAAAATATACGCACATGGTCTCTCTCTGTCTCTGTCTCTGTCTGTCTGTCTGTCTGTCTCCCTCTCTCTCTCTCTCACACACACACACACATATATATGAGCATGTTACGATGTTTATTCGTTTGAAGTATCGTAAAAAGGCACATGTTCGCTTGGAAACAAATTTTTTACACACATACGTAGTTTCAATCAGTCATCGTTCTACAGCATGTGCACGTTATATATATATATATATATATATATATATATATATATATATATATATATATATTATACTTTTTACATACGGACAAAAACAACTTGTTTACTACTCGGTATTGCTCTACTCTTGGTATCGAGCTCTCTTTTGAATTAATGCTGTGAACGTTCATTACATTTGGATATATATATATATATATATATATATATATATATATATATATATATATATATATATGTTTGTGTATGTGTTAATAAAAGAATTACAAAAGCAAGATGTTTATGCCGACACGTTTCGATCCTTGCGGAACTTTACCAAGGTAGAGATTAACATTTTATTCAGAAACCTGTATTTATACGCACACAACAAAAATGTTGGTTTTTGTTTGTTTGTTTCGTTTTGTTTTACGGCATATCAAGCACAATGGGTGATTTAATGACGACTATTTTTTTTGCTGGTAATATTTTTTTCTTCAAAAGTCATATATTTTTTCCAAAAATGTATTGCTGGTAATAATTTATTGCTGGTTTATAATTTATACAAGGTATTTCTGGTATTAAATCCTATTTTTACACTTTCATAGTGTTTTGTCCCCATTTTGGGTGGGTGAGTAATTATTTACCTATAGCTGGGACCCTCACAGGTGCTACCACGCCGGGTCAGCATGGACCTGGGAACACCAGCTATTAAGAGGTGGTTCCACGCTACTCAATACCTCCTTGCTGTTGGGCGTAGTTTATCACCTTACCCAGGACGAAATATGTTGGTATGTGTTGAAACTTGACTAATGCATGGAATAATAATGCAAACACAAAATGTAGTTAGAATAAAATGTATTGAAACAAGAAAGTGTACACAATATTTACATATAGTCTTTTGTATATTCCTGGGAAGACCGTTCCTGGAGAATGTGTTGACTAAGTCGCAGTCGGGCAGAGTCTCTAGTTGGATCTCTTGATTTGCCTCCATGTCTTCCGGTACCAACCATATTTATATCGTCGGTACTCCGCTATGCAAATTAGGTGGATCCTACCACAACAGTATGTTAAAAACGTTATGCGTTCAAATTTGAATTAGTATAGCTTTCTAAAATATTCGAAAGTCTCTCGACGTTAAGGAAAGGAAAGAAAACTATGGAAGACGATATGTGATGTAAATTCTTGTTGTTAAACGGAAATTAATTAATGTTATTAGTATTATTTTGAAAAATCTATGACTTCATAATTTTCCTTTACTTAAAAAATATTGTCGTATAGAGGAGATACTTGAAAAATTCCAGTTCATGTTTGAACCAGTACTGAATGATCGACTATCGATAACATTACGCCATACTAAATTATAATCTTTTTTACATATGGATGAGCTTATTATGCTTGTATTTTCTACTAGTATGTTTCGGATGGAGTATGGTAAGTTTGTGTGTGTGTTTAAATGAGTTCTGATAGAGCTGTGGTCGGATAGGTGTAAAGTAAGGCATCTGGTTAGGCATGTAGCAGTGTGACCGTTGTAATTATTTGTTATTTTGACTTGATCAGGAACACAGTTACTTTGAACTCGTAAATAATGTTTGTGCTTTGTAGTTTTGATTTTGCATGGTTGTTGTTATTTTTTTTGGATAAGGTTTAATTTTTTGTAGTACATAATTTTTTGTTTGCGTCAACTGGAGTAGCGTATTTCTTTACGATATTTCTAAGTGAAGATTCATCTTGTTTGAGGTGCATTTGGCCTTTGTAGAAAATATTTATGTTATTTTTGTCAGTGTTTTTAGTGTCGTTATTATTTTCTTTGAAAAAAATAGTCTAATTTGGTGGTCGATGAGGTGGTTAGGAAAACCATTGTTAAATGGTGTATGTATTGCATTGTTGAGTTCTTTTTGGAAAAGAAGACGAGAGGATGAATTCTCGTGTGCTCTCTTTAGGAAGTTTTTTTTATCACTACTATTGTGTATCTGAGTCGGCATTCACTCTTAAAATTAATCTGGCAAGAGTTTCTGCTAGTGGGATTTTATACTATAAGGTGGTAAAAATGTAAATATATTCTACGGGAACATCTAAGAATGGGAGTTTATTACTTTTACTAAGTTCGTAGGTAACGTTAAGGACAGAATTTATTTCAAATGTGGTTTTGAGAGTAACTATTATTTTGTGTTTTTCGCTAAAATAAAAATATATATATTTTAGATTTACAGACCTGTTTAAATATCATGTTTTCGACATGAGGACATGTCTTTAATGAAGCATATATATATACTCTAGCAAGCATTATTTGAGCGCTTTTGTTTGCTGGTGACACTGCGATCATGGCCATTTCAATCGAAGTAGCTCAAGTACTCGTCAATCGTTTTTCTCCCTCTTGCAGTGCATTCGGATTAACTATAAGCATAAAGAAAGCTGAAGTTGTCTATCAACCAAGGTCTCCACCTACGCATATCAGGGGTGTAAAACAAAACCCACCTGGCTATACCTTTCCATTCGTTCCCATTACTGTTGGCAACAACAACCTGAAGTATGTGCAATCATTTTCGTACTTAGGAAGCAAATCTAATTCAAGTGCATCTTTGGATGACGAGATAGTTACCCGAATATCAAAGCCAACCAATGCCTT
>OZ038487.1:83220990-83253490 GCA_964036315.1 Acanthosepion esculentum
GTTTTGCCAATCATTTCTATATATAATATAATAAATTCATTTTTGTTGTCAGTTCTCAAGAATAAAGAAAATATATAAATTCACTTTCATATTTTTAAGTTTTATTACATTTAAATAAATAAATAAATTGACTTTTAAAAGAATAAACATTGCCGAAGAGTGAAAGTGTCATGGGAAAACCGCTCTTTTGACAGTCCATCTTTTTTGCGGGAAAGTTTATCAATATTTGCCAAAGTATATGTAATAGTAATCATCAATTAATATGTTTCTAATAATTATTCGATCATTGCCTTCCAGTAAAATCTCTATGGACGTAAATACATAAATGTTTCGAAAATATGATCTTGAACCGAAAGCTTTCGACCACATCACGTTGTAACATCGGTTCCTGTACTATCACCGAAGTTAAGCAAGGTCGAGCCTGGGCCGTACCTAGATGGGTAACCACTTGGTAATACTAGGTGTTGTAAGCTTGGATGAGCGTATGATATAATGCATAATGGCTCAGAATTGTTAATCAGAGAATCGAGTTACAATTTCATTTGGAGTCGTTATATTCAACTAAGCGCAAATATACTTACAAAAAGTATGAATCCAACTCTTCTCCCCTAGCTTTGGGTTAATTAGTAAGATTTGTGTCATTTAATTCTTATTATATAAAAATATTTTCTAGATGAGTTTATAAACCGAAGAAAACGAATAAAGCAAATCAAATCCAATTTAAACCCAAGTATTTGGCTTTCAAAGTGAAGAATACCCACTTCAGAATAAAGATATTTCATTGCAATTATTCTTTTGATAGTTATCTATTTCTCTATCAATCTACGTATCTATCATCCATTCTACATAAATATTTAGTTTTTATATTATCTATCTTGTATTATAACACATACACAAATGCACATACATTCATCCAGATGTATATTACTAGATTAAAAGCCGCCCTATCGGGTGCATTTAAGCTAACTCTTGCGGAGGAGTCTTGATTGGGCATTCGGCTCGTTCAGGAGTTTGAGAGTCTTTGCATATTGTCAGCATTGTCGTTTGATTTGTGTTCTCATTTGCACGGGACGTTTTTTCCTCGTGGTAATCTTGGCTCATTCGATTGCAATCTGGTCCTCTGTTGGCGGAGAATTCTTTTTCTTTATTTGCCGTATGCAATAAGCTACAGAAGAACTTAAAATTGATCGCGGCATTCATATTTAAGCTTACCTTTTAAAAGTTCAACAATAATTCTTCTGCCTCCACTTAAATTAAAGACAATTTGATGTGCGTATGTCCTTACTTTCCTTACAAACAATTATTTTCATTTCATGGGTGACTTTCGATGGATTTCGCAATTAGTTTCAATTATTCCCAAATTTATTTCCAAATTATAAATTACCGTCGCAAAAAAATCACGTAAAATAGCATCGAGAACAATCGCAGTAAATCCAAAATTACTGTAACATGAGCTGTTGAAAATTAGAAAGTTGTGGCCATTTAATTGAAAAAGTGTGATACAGTGACACACTGACATTCATTATATAGATTTATGATGTTAAATGTTATTTTTAATGGATACATATATTTGAGTAGACGCAATGTTTATTTTAAACCGTATTTTATTTCGTCAATTCGCCTGAACATTCGAGAAAGCTTATTAAAGGAAAATGCGCCCTCCGGCAGGAACCGAACTTGCGTCCTCCTTTGCAGAAGAAACCGTAGTTAGACCCGATGTACATTGACCACTCGGTTACTGTTGAGATCAATAAAACATCCTTCGTCGCCACTGTTGAGATGTTGAGTGTTTCCACGTGAGTATATGGTAATAACGAACAAACACAGTCGTAGGGAAAAATACTGGTATATTCAGAGAGGTATTTACATCAGAGAGATTAGTAGTAGAACGAACGTAGGTTAGTAGTAACAATAAGTAATTGTAATAAAGTCCAACAGTATCTTCCGGTCGAGAAACGGAAGTGTAACTGATCACTACAGAAGTCTCACTCTGCACTGCACTACACTGCTACCCTCCGATATTTAACACCCCCCACATGGGTCGAATGTGGCACAAGGCCGGTTTAAAGTGGGCTTACCGAGCCCGTAGGCTCGGCCAAAAATATGCCCATTTACAACCCGTATACACGAGTTTAGGGACTGTCTACCTCTCCGGACGAAACTTTGCCCTGCGACAAAGCCTCGTCCGAGTTCCTCTAGGCCAAACAGAGAGTTCGACAGCAGAGCACCATTACTGGTACACGGCTACACTCCTCCCAGTCTCTAGAACTACTGTTCTATTTATAATAATAGGATCAGTCTATTGTGGTTGTGAAGGTGGGTGCGCCCCAACAGTTACGGAGAGCTTCATAATCAAGTTCATAATCAATGTTTTCTTTGCATTAAAGTACACTTTACTCGTTCATAGGACACATTTCTTTAATAAAATTTCTCGAATATTCAGGCCGATAGATGTCGTTCAAAATATGTTATATTTATAAGGGAATAGGGAAGACCACCAGAGATTTATAGGTTTAGACAATGTGGACATAGGAATTCACACGGCGCATTTACTGTTGGTTTTAAGTTTTAGATGAAGTAGAACTGATAGTCACAATGTAGTGTCGTTTCCTATGTATGCACTCTCTAACCCCCCTCTCTCTTTATCTCTTTCTCTCTATCTCTTTCTCTCTCTCTCTATCTATCTCTCTCTCTCTCTATATATATATATAATTAATAAAAATTTAAATTTTGTTTCTTAGGTGATTGATATTACCTTCAGCATCCCAAATCCAGAGTTTCGTAGACGAACCCTCCAGAAATCACTCCGTCTAATCGTCAGGGATATCTGCAATTGATATACAAACATAAAGAAAATACAATACAGATAATGAAAAAATGTAAAAGATAATCATTTTGTGGTCTTTCGTAAGTGGATTTTGGTGTTAAATGACCACTGAAAATGTTATATCGCGGTCATTAATGGAAAAGCGTTGTTTTAAGTGCACTCTCAAGGAAGGAGATCATGTTGAAAATTAGAACTCTACCCGTAATATTGTGCAGCAAAAAATAAACTCAGTTTATTTCTTACGAGCACCTTTGGTTTTTAGGTGGAATTTGACAATTGTCATAATAACACAATGATCGAAGGAATAAAATTTCGAAAGAAAGATTTAGGTTTCTCTTTCACGCTCAAAATAATCACAGCAAACATTTTTAAGCTGATAAAGAACCGGCGATAAATTCCGGAGACGAATAGAACGCGCAAAAGCGTCCAGGTAAAGAAGAAGGGCGCATATCACTTTTTCTGTTTTGAAACAAGGAGTTCATTGTATGGCTTATGGCGGCACCGGTTCAAGATGGTCTTTACATTCATAAATTGTTTAGCTCCTTTGATCGAAACTATGGCATATACCAAATGATTTCCTTCACACATCACTTACAATCGCCATTCATGCTTGGTAGTACGTTTTTATTTTGATTAGTTTAAATTCGCTTACATATCCAACCGCTACACTGCTATTTATTTAATACTAATACAGTTTCCCCTTCACAAATGATCTACACGGCATAACGGATCTGTTTCTTCAACTGAACACAAACGCTCCGACATATGTGCGCACACAAAATAAAACAACTAAACTTCAAGGGGTTACTGAGTGTGAAAAGATACTAGAAAAAGAAAAAAAAAACATTATCAAAAGGAGACAACAATAAAAGATCAGGGATTATGAAGACAGAAAATAACGATTGACATTGCATTTAAATGTTTGATGATCAAAGTTGGTAGGAAAGCATGAAGTTGGAAGAGAGTGCTAAAGAAAACCTCTCTTAGCATAGAACTTACAGTTACATCTAGACTTTTCAACTATAAGATGATAAGACCTAGCCACCTATTTATTAGTACGGTTACATTCATAAAGTCTGTTATCAAAGTGAAATAAAGTGAAAAATCTCATCGGAACAATTACCATGAAAACATTTATATAAAAGGCGCAAGAAAGCCACATTACGGCGTTGGGAAAGTGACTGGAGTCGAAATGCTAGATCAGCACCAATAACATCTTTGTATTTTATCTAGAATCTCTAAATACATTGCAGAGGCGCCAGACCAAATGTGACAGATTCTGTCGAGAAAATGTTTCTATCACGAGACAGTGTACCAAATTTCCTAGCAGCAGACATAGCAAATGATTCAATATAAATTTCTCCTTCATATCTGCAGAAAACGTTTGTCCAAGAAGTCGCAAAGAAATACTCTCCTGGAGGTTAACATCAGCCATGCTGACGGAAGACATAAAATGTTCTCTCTTTACAAGAAAGCTGTTTTATTTTGGAAGCGTTAAAATTAAAAACAGTTTGTGGGTCTTTTTTGAGCTCAGGTGCCAATTTGAACTTATCAAACCCGATTACACAACTATTTAGTCCAGTTGTGGCATCAGCATAGTTCCCGAGTTAAGAACTGATGACATCAGGAACGTCGTTTTCGAAAATTAGAAACAACACAGGAACAATGTAGGTCCAAGGCTAGAGCCCTGGTGGTGCTGGTGGTACACCTGCATACAAATTTCATATACATATGACTGCAGGTCTGCATGCTTGCATTTAATTAAACGGATTCAACTCACGAAACTTTAAAAACCAAATATTAACCTAAGAACTCAAGTCGTATTATTAGAGAGCCTTGTGAAATCTAGACGCTCATGTGGATGTCATACATGGCATAAAACTCGTTCAGGAATGCCTAAACTATAATCTCTATGCAAACGTTTTCTCAGATCAATGAATAAATATGGTTTCAGCGAATGTATCCTTTAGAACTTCAATAGAACTATCACCAGACCCTATAGATTGGCGCTACACACTCATACAATAAAGGCTATGAGGTAGCAGAAATCACATTGTTTAAAGACTTTCAACAGCTCATGTGGATAGCACATGCAACTACAAGGAAAAATAATTCTTTAATTAAAATGGTGACCTTCCGTACTATCGTAAACATGAGCCCTACACTCAAGCCACTAATCTGCTACTGGGTGGCATGCCACTATCATTTACCGCTGGTGGCTCGCTGTCGGAACGCCGGCGTGTTCGTCTCGGCAATGTTAACATTTATGGACCACTGTTCTACCGGTGGCTGCCACCAGAGGACCGGGCCACTAGCGCTTTGTAGGTTTGAAAGAAAAAAAACATCAATATTAGACAGAGCGATAAGTTACTGGACTTGACAAATTTAATTTTCTTGAAAGCCGGTCTTAATAAACAAAGTTTCGACCAACACTAATGCTAGGTTCGTCAATGAATGCCGAATGTTTCCTTTATGGAAACGTATATTTAATTATTATGATTATCATTCATTCTTAAAAGACTTGAATTGGTTCCAATCATTACAGTCAAATCAGCTACGAATTCTCCTTTTTAAGGTTTGAAATCAGGCTTCTTACGATCTTTTTCATAGGCCATATTTTTTCATGGCGTCTTTCTGTAACCTTTACAGTCACGTCTTTTTCTTTTTATTGTCGTCCATAACTCGTTAACTAGTTTACACTTAATTTGCATTGCTTTTCTTGTATTCACTGTGTCCTGTGAGTGTTCAATTCTGTATGCCTACCTTTCCTTTATGACTAACTGAAATTCCCGCTTCTCACCATCACAGTTTTGAAAGTTTCATCATTGACAGCATTCCTGTTTTGCTTTTACTGAAATCACTTCTTTTTAAAAAAATAAAAACCTTACTACTCATTATGAAACACCTTTGAAGAGAATTATAATCTATAAAATATCTCGTGTTTTAAGATGTCCTCATCAAAATCTATTAAGGATTATAACAGTGTTTCAAATGATGTTTTGACAATTCATCCGTATCCATCAGATGGTTATTCAGTTTATACAAAATTCAGTAATAAACATTGTAAGTATAAAAACAATGAAAAGAAAAGGATCCGTTACGTACTTGCTAGTATGATTAATGTAATTTTTCCAGAATCTGATTTATGTTTCTAACTCAAGTCAAAGTGAATTTATCGGGTTTTACTTTTGGCAGTTACTCTTCAAAGACTTGAAATGCCTCCAAGTATTAAGGTTTGCGGGAAATTCTATGAGGCTTTTGGGTCTTTTACTCACCATGGTTCTCAAATCTTCATCACTGATTGATGGTTTTGGCCGACCTCTTTCCTGGTTTTCTAAACTATACGCTACCTGTAAATTTGTGATACTTAAAGATTGCTGCGCGTCCAGGAACAGCATTGTCCCAAATGCGAAATTGATATTCCTTGCAGCTACGGTTTCATTCTGGTCCAGTTTGGACTCAAGCAAGTATAAAACGTTAACGTCATGAGCTGAATGACTTAGTACAACAGTTTAGAAAACTTGCGAAATTGCCCAGAAATAATAAATAAAAAAAAAGAAAGACAGAGAAATGGAAGGACACATAAGTATATTTATAGACAAATGTATTGGACTGAATGAACACCACATGGGATAAGATAAAACGTGTGAAGCACACAAAAATATTGTCAGTTTATAATAATAATAATGGATTATAGTGGCAGGAAAAGTAGATAGAAAGATACTGGGAGAGATAGATAGATAGATAGATAGATAGATAGATAGATAGATATGAAGTTACTGAGATAGGTGAATAGATAAATAGATAGATATGAAGACGATAAAGATAGCTAGCAAGCTAGCTAGTTAGATAGATAGAGTGATTATGAAGTTACTGTGATAGGTGAAAAAATAAATAGATACATATGAAGAGACTGAGATAGATAGATAGATAGATAGATATAATTCTTTTCTACAAAAATAAATTAAAGGCTGGAATAAGAACTGCCTAACAAGCTGATAAATAAAGAATTACTTTTGTTCACTCACGAATCAGAATATTCTACAACAGGCACGAGAGATAGATAGATAGATAGATAGATAGATATGAAGTTAATGAGATAGATGAATAGATAAATAGATAAATACGAAGAGACTGGGGTTGACAGACAGATAGATAGATAGATATGAAGTTAATGAGATAGATGAATAGATAAATAGATAAATACGAAGAGACTGGGTAGACCGACAGATAGATAGACAGGCAGACAGACAGAAAGAAAGAAAGACTTTGATAGATATGAAATGACTGAGATAGATATGAAGAGACTCGATCGATATAAGATATTGATATGGATATGAAGGGGGTCGCATTTATAGACAGAAAGCAATATAGGAAGGAAAAGGCAGTCAGAGATACGCAGATGACTTGAAATGACTGAGATAGATTTTAGCTATCTGGGATTGATATGAAAAACTAAGGTAGAGAAGAAGAGATACTTACATGCACCTGTACAAACCGAAATGTACACAGTCACTACCACACCCAACCCCACACACAAGCACGTACAGACGCTTACGTGTGTGTGTGTATTTAAAAATGCTTTGATGTAACAAGGTAAACTCCTGAATATACGTAAAATTTGACTGATAGACGGACATGATAAGTTTGATATAGATAGATATTTACCATGGTGAATTTATATGAAGATATTGGTCTATGAATCGATTGAAATTTGCATTATTCAGTATACTTGAAGATATTGATGCTTTATACCTCAAGTAAAAACTGACCTTATAAATATTATACAATCTGCAAGGCTAGCGGGCGCGTCATTGCTCCACAGCAGAGACCCTTAGTGAAGCATACGGATATGAAGACATCCCAGTCCTTGCCAACGGTGACAAATACTGCATCGGACAGTTATTGTTTACCCGATATGTATTTTTGAGAGAATCATTTCCCAAAATATTCATGCAAATATTCTCTTTACCACCAACCATCATGGCGTTTTTTTTGTACTTTGTAAATATTTGGCAATGTATAGTATCGTGCCTCTCCCAAAGGCGTTTTTGCTAAATGAACCTGAACAGCCGCATCCGGATATTGAACACGGCTCGCTAATTTCGTTTTTAGTGCTAATAACCTTTATGACACCATGCCTGAGGAATTTGAGATGATTGTTCAATCGGTTTATCTGTCAAGTTGTCCAGCGTTTCCCCTGTCTCGCCGAACATTTCATGAAATCACTCCTGCAGGAAATAAAGAATCTTATCTTCAATAATTTATTTATTTTTTTGCAAGGGGGGGGGGAGAGAAGCCATTTCTCGTTTTGTTCCCTTCTAGCATTATATATATATATGTATATATATATATATATATATATATATATATGTATGAGAGAGAAAGAAAGAGAGAGAGAGAGAGAGAGGGAGAGAGAGAGAGAGGTAATTAGCCGTACGCTACAACCCCCGGAGTTAGACACAGTCGAGCAATTCACAATGTGAGCCGCGTCGTAACGCGATATACTCACATGCACACGCACATTCAACTTACCACGCGCCTCAACGTTGACAAAGACATCCACTCTTGCCCTCAGAATTCCGCGCATGCGTGCTCCGTGCCAAATACAGAGATCTGCAGGCGCGCACATGCTTACAAGTCTGACGAAGTTGCAGAAAGTCAGGCCATGCATATTCAGACGTTAGTCATTTCTTGGAACGGGGGCTAAGGAATGGGGAGAGTAAGTATTTTGGAAGAGTCAAGAAAGGAAGCGAGTCAGAACTGTCGGGGCGTCATGGAAGGAGGCGGGCACATTTGATGTAAGAGTGAAGGACTGAAATAGGGGACATGCTGAATAAAGGTAGGGGAATGGGGAAGATAGGCAAGGAGACAAATAAAAGAGGTAGGGAAGAAGCTAGTGTTAAGATATAGGGTATTCTTTTTTGGGGTAGATAAGAATTTTTTGTCAACAATACAAATCTCGTCACCATTTTCAAAAAAGAGAAGAGAAGATTATTGTTTCTAACTTGGATATTCTTTGAATTAAGGCTTTAATTGATTTAGCGTGAACGAGAAATTTCTTTTGTTGATTTCATGGATTAACAAACAAAATTGGTTTTCTTACCTAATTCTAAGCGGACTGTGAATAACTAAGATCCTAGCGAGTAAACCTAAAAATCTTTTATGTGACATCCTTTCAGGGTGTGGGCGATCTTAGCTCTCCACAACTTCTTGTCTTTTGCTGTTCCAAGTAATTTTTTGATATTTTACCATTCCACTGTGACTTTTTCTTGTTATGAGCGAGTAAAGTCTGATGGTCTTGACAAAGGTCATCTTTCTTTGAACATTTTGGACTGGCGCTACAGAATGACAAACAAAGAATTGTACCAAATAACAAAAACCTACTAAGAGTTCTAAGAGTAGCAACAATTTAAATAGTAATTCGAAAAGAAAATAATGATATAATCAAGCAGTTAACATTCCACACCACTTCAAATAAAAAGCTAGGAACGAAACCCTCATCAATAGTGGAAAGAACGATAACAGCTACTGAACGTGAGAAACCTGTTTTCTAAAAAATGTTTAAGATAAAGATTTTAAACATTTCAACCGTAAGCAGTACTGGCTGCTCGATCAATGAATGCCAAATGTTTCCTTATAGGGAAGCGGCTAATATTACCTTTAACATTTACACAAAGACTCTAAGTAGGTTACATGCTATTTCTAATAGTTCCTTATGCTTTCAGTGTTTTCTGTGAGTACTAAATTCTCCAGACACCCCCTTTTCTTATATCGTGACCAAAAAGTTTTAGCTGTTTCTTTTGGATTGTAAAGACAGATTTCCTTACAGCAGCTTCTTTTCTGAGACGTCTCTGTTGCTCGAATGTTCGGTCCATTGTATTCAGTAGTAGAATGACGCCGGTATAAATCTTTTCTTCTTCATCTGTAACAATATAATGTAGTCCAGTATTCACTGCCATACAAAAGCATGGATATTTCATTGCAGGTCAGGTATCTTTTATTTTTTTATTTTTTTTACTAACGATAACATTTGTCTATTTCGTTTTAGCAGTCGTAGCATTAATCAGCATACATGTTATGTTTAGGGCTCCAAGTTCACTACAGCAAATTGTCCCACAGGACAATGGGATAGTGGATTAAAGCGTTCGTGAATTTGGTCAGTTCAATCCCTGGGTCGGGCAGTGTGCATTTGGATTCAGTGAAAACGGGCGAACAATAAGATATTTAAGAACTAGACGATATCCATATATTAAATATCCCTATAGATTCAGTTCAGAATTCCCTGTAGGTTACCCAGAAAGGAAGGTCAGAGGGTAGAACGGTCGAAACGTTGTGATAACAACAACAATGATGATGACAATAGTTCGAATAGAAATAGTGTAAATAAATAATATCCAAGGTTTGTCAAATTAAAATATCATGAAACCTGGGAAAATATCCGGACCTTGTGTCTAGAACTAAAAATAGTGGGCATTATTGTGCCAATTGTAACAATTATTATATTGGTGTTCTGAACGGACTATATGGTAAGGAATAACATTGTAGAGAGTAATTTGATGAATTTGATATGGAAAAAGATTCATAGCAAAAGTGATAAGACTTGAATAAAAACTGAAAAAAAAAACAAAAAACCAACTGCAAAATAAACAAAAAGAAAAACGGCATCATTAGCATTTCAATATAAAATAAATAAATTAAATAAAAGGATGACATAAACACGGCTGCGTGGAGAACACCTTAAAAGAAAAACATTGCAATCCAGATTGGATCGAATATGAAATCCGAGCAAGGGTTCACACTGCACAGACCAGTGTCCCTGCGGACTTCGAGGATACTGAGGTAGGTGATTTCATGCAATCTTCAATAATAATAATAATAATAATAATAATAATAATAATAATAATGATAATAATGAGAAGAAGAAAAGGAGGAGAAGAAGTAGCAGGTCGATTCGTATTATCACTACTATTGCTCGCACGTATCCATTCCCAATAATAATATGAAAGCGATTTCTGTTTTTGTTAATAATATGAGAATTTAATGTAGAGAGTAAAACTCTTTGTGTCATTGAGGCAGACCAGCGATAAAGGAAAGCTGAGACCAATCTCTATAATTTAAAAAAAGAGCAGATGAACAGGAAATTCTGGGAAAAGTTAAAACCATCTAACCATTACCGAAAAAGGTAAGTAAAAAGCGTGCTTTAGTATTGGAGAGATTTTCTGTCACTTAATATCCAATTACTAAAGACGTGAACACAACGAGTAAATGGAAATAATAACAACAATATAATAACAATAATAATTGCTCACAGGATTCTCAAAGCAATGTTTCTAAAAAAGAATTTCAAAAACCGTCAAAAATGTGGAAACTTAAAACGACGATTATCCCTGTTGCGATAGTGGCATTGGATATGGTAAAGTACCGGAAATCACATGAGTAAAATTCCTGGAAAAATTAGTATCTCAGAGCTGCAAAACATTACATTGTGCGGAACTATACCTATCATCCGCAAAACTCCCCATCTAGACGAAACGTCGCAAATTTGCATAGGGAACTCTCCTACAGTGACCTTTTAACTCATAGAACCCAAAAGAGACTTGGTAATTATACACTTAAAATTATTCTCTGGAAAAATGTTACCACACACAATAATAATAATAATAATATGGCAACAATACAACTCAGAAACTTCATAAGAACAGGGAAATTTGAGTTAGTAATTTCAAATTGAAATCTTATTTATTCTGTTTTCGGGAGCTAGTTACATTCATTGTAACCAAAGTAAAGAAATTTTTTTTTCGATATTGTTTTTGCGTTTAGATCAGACAAAATGGGGAAATGGTTAGCCGAAGAAATGGTGAGACATTGTCAGAGTATTAGAATTTGAACTTCTTTGTAGAGTTCTTGGCGTCGTTTCGAAGAACATAGGAACATGCTTGTTCATAGAAACAAAAAAAAAATGAAACTAAATAGTAACTGCCTGTTTGTTTCCGAGTATGCTCGTTTGGGACGGTGGCTAGCTAACCCCTGTCGCGCCTTCTCAGCCATATCTGAAATTCTTCAACACCCAAGAGAGCCAACCCATGGTGCAGCGTACTAATATTTGGAGTAAAACTTAAAGTTTTGGTGAGAGAACTTATAGTCTAACACGATCAACGATTTTGAACAAGGCCCATACGCACAAAAATTCTGCGTGAGCGTATTGTCTCAAGCCCCGTGTTGTTTCCTGCTAGCATAACTATCAATGGATTCCGAAACGTTTCATTTACGCAACTGCACTCAAAAATCTTGGGTCAAGTCATGGTATGATTTGTAAGCACTTCTCTAATGTACTGCACTGCGAGACCGTCTCTTGTGGCTGGTATTATCAAGAAGTCACATGGTCAGTATGTTAACTTTTTAACTCGGCTAACCGCCCAGGAAAATGTTAAAGTTGAATCGTTGAAACGAGCAAGAATACAAAAGTGACTGCTTCGAGGTTATCTGTTCTCTTTTGATCCCGAGTGATATCCATCCGTTACTATTGGATAATAAAAGAGGAAAAAAGTAGAGTGATAATGTCAAGAAGATAATTTATACGAAGTGTTCGTAAAAAAGTTCTCAGCTTAACCAAGGGGTCTTACTCACCCCCCCACAAACATTCCAACCAGAAGAAAAGATCTCGGAGATATGTAAGACTTGATATCTCGTGTCATTTCAGATCACAGGAAGATTACTGAAAAAGAATGCAATGTGGAACAAAGATCAAGAAATTGCCACAAAACGAAGACAATAGAGGCTGACAAGAGTGCCATGTGTACCCATGATTATAAGAGCGCATAGAATGGTCTTAAGAAACTTGCACAAAGTTTGAAAAAAAGAAAAGTAAATTTAGAGAACTGAATATTTTCTTAAACATTAACCCATATCTTGCATTTATTGTAACCATTTTGTTTAAAGTTCGTATTGATTTCACATGAATACTTGGAAATTTTCCAATATATTTCAGTGCATTTTTCACTTTCCAAAATTCTAGGTTACCTATAAGAAAAAACAAGACGTAAGTTTAAACTGTTGGCAAGAATATATGGATTAAACTGATGCCTGTCCTTTTTTACATATATTATGACCGTTTGGTTTGAATTTTATATATTTTGCTTCAAATAAGAACTTGGAAAATTTCCAAAATATTTCTGTGAACTTTTCTTTTTCCAAAATTATAATTTACTAGTTTTAACCCGTGAAAATTTCGCTGTTTTCCGATTTTAAATTTGCTGATGAATCTTAATTCTTCAGTTAATGGTTGAATAAGCTCATGGCTGGTTTTACGACAATAAAATATTCCTAGAAATTCCCCTATTCTATCGTTAAATATTTGAGCTTAACAACATTAACAAAATATTGTCATAACAATCAATGAATATGAATGTCGGTCCTTATTTTAAGAAGTAAGGGGGTATAAATGAATAGATTTGAAATTGACAACTTTTCCATTTCACTGAAATGGATGTTAAACACTTCTATCTTCCTTTCTTTCAAGAAGCGTTTTTGATATGTCTTTCTTTCCACACGATCAAAACGAACAGTCCATTATTTATAAGGCATTGGCAGAGCGTAAAGGTCGTGCAAACTACCGGATTGGAGGTACAAGTACAATTATTGTAAATATTATTAGAAATCATTAGAAATAGTAGGCTTCAGTTTAGATTGACACCAGGAAGATATGGATTATAATTCTAACCACAGATTTAAAATAAATGAATATGAACATGGCGATTGTATTCATAATCATTGGAGCCAACAATATAATTAAAACTAGGAAAAGCGTATGTACTGGGTGGGGATGATTAATTGATTGGTTTGTTCAACGGCATATAAACTCTTTATAGTTCATTTAATGCCGAAATGTAATTTTCTTGAGATTTTGGAACTAATAAAAATATGACATATGTTATTTTGCTTTCACAATTGAATACATATATTATAATACTCAGCTTTTGTGCATATACATGTTTGCGTAGGCATGATTATTAGAGTAGGTGATATGTGTGTTTTATGTCGTAGTTTTGTTGGAGTTATATTTTGGAATACAGTTTGATTTAAGAAAATTTAGTATATTATATGGATTAATGTCATGAAAGAGTTCTTTCATGTTGGTTGGTTTCTTGATTTTGTTTAGCAGCATATCAACCTCTATGGCTTATGTAATTCCGAAATCTAAATATTTTGAAGGCAATTATATGCCGTCAACCACAGATAAAATGTATTGTTGGTCATTTTGTAATAAAATGAATTGTCAACTATAAATAGATATTGTTGGTATTTTTTTAATATATAAAAATGTATTGCCGGTATTTTTAATATAAAAATGTATTTTCTACTTTCATAGCGGTTTAGTTTTCTTTGCGGGTTCACTATTTGCCCATTGCTGGGACCCCTAGCAGGTGATAGCACCCCAAGTCAGGGTGGACCTGAGACTAACATCATTTAAGAGGTGGTTCAGAAGCTCCAATCTCCCGATCAGATGCCTTGCTACCGGATGTTACTGGTGAAAATACTGGTGATTTGTGAAAACTTGCTGTCACTTGATCTCTTGTCAGAACCACCACGAATAATCCCCAAAAAGACAAGTGTGGGGCGCAGTCAGGTTCAGGAGAAGGAAAGGGTTAAAATAAAGAGTAATTGACGATATGGAACAGTCGGCGTTGACGATGAGGAAGAGGATATGAATTATATGGTAAGGAAGAAAGAGGAGGAGAAAGGAATTTCATAACGCAAAAAAAAAGAAGAAAGAAAAGAGGACAAGATTTCGGTGGGTGTTGGTGGCGGCGGTGGTGGTGGTGGTGGTAGTAGGGTGCAGTTGGATAAGTGAGAAGGCAGTATATTTTGGTATCCATTATTGGTACTGCCGCCTCTTGCTTAACCGGATGACATGTGCCGCGGTCTCTACCACTCCAGGCTCCCAGTTTCCTCATCGTTCGACTGGGTTGCAGTGAAATCTGACTGGCTCCTTGTAATTGTTTCTCCTGTTCTCTGCTGTTGTGCCCTAGTGACTAATTGAATTTGCGCGTGCCTCTCTCTCTCTTTCTCTTTCTCTTTCACTCTCACTGTCTGTTTCTCTCCCTACACGTACAGGCAACACACACAAACATACACACAAACACACACACACAAACACACACACGCAAGCATGCATACGCGTGCGGGCACACAAGTTCACTCATTTTGACACAGCAAAGAACAAATCTACAGTACCCACCACCCCCATCGCGTGTACCTTTAGTCTAAAGTGTAGAGAGGGGTGAAGGTGTTTACTAAACGCTTCACACATGGTAGACATAAGAGCGTGCATCAGAGTATCTTTGCTATTCTATCAGGTTTTGCGAGCAATATAAATCTACGCACGCGCACCCACACACACGCACAACTCAAACACACATATATATGTCGAATATATATATATATATATATATATATATATATATGTGTGTGTGTAATTGTTTCATATATATAGGTATATATTTATCTCACATATATATATATATATATATATATATATATATATATATATATAATGAAGTGACGGGTTTTTTATTTATTTATTAATATGACAGATTTTATTACATGAGCGTTATTTTTAGTGGATACCCATATTTGAGTAGACGCTCCGTTTATTTATTAAACAGTATATTTTTTTTCATCTACCTGCTTGAATATTCGATAAATCTTATTAAAGAAAAATATGAGCTCTCCGCCAAGATTCGAACCTGCGTCCCTCTGTGCAAGGTAAACCTTTGTTAGATCAGATGCACATTAGACCGTCGACGCAACTTTATAAGGCACTTTGCTTGATCATCGACACATTTTGTGGCCGAGAGGTCTAAAGCACGTCCTATATATATATATATATATATATATATATATATATATATATATATATATATATATGCATTGGGGGTTATATGTATAGAAGACCAAGAATGGAGTATTGCTGCTATATCAGGACTGGTGCTGCCCAATCTTCACTGCTCAGCCTGGACAGAGTTCAAATTCGATTACACGGCATTTTGGGTGATAAATTACCTCCACCATACAACCCTTATATAACAAACGAATCGTTTCCCGCAGTTCACAGCACAATCGCTATTAGTATGGCAGATGTTCAGACGAGTTACATTCCATTGTTCCACCAGCAAGTACTCGGCATGCCATGTTCACAGTGTCAAAGCATTCCTATTCTCTTCGTTTTCCTTTAATGAGGAACAAGTTCCACTTAGATAGCTTCTTACCGATAACTTTTGCTTAGCATTACAGACTCCCGAGAGGATGTTTTCTTGACAACTACCATACTACTCTTTTCAAGTCCTGCGTCAACCGCTATCTACCCTACACGTCTTTATAATATACATTACTTAATTCCTACTTCACCATCCCTCAAAACAATCTCATTGAGTAACCCTCTAACTTGTGTGGCCCTCGGGCCTTGTAATGGCTGAACTCTCAGTTAATAAAAAAGATAAATATATACATATATAGATGATATATGTATGAGACAAAAGTTACTCTGAGAATTATGCTTGCAGGTGATTTGTAGAAATTATCATTGGCGCCTTGTTAATGGTAAATGTCTACTATTGTACTATGAGCTCGATCCTCACTAGGTGCCCTTATCTGTGGCAGCGATCCAAACTAAACTAAGCTTATTAAACTCTTATATGTAGTATTACAATTGTTTTTTTTCCTTTTTAGAGTAGCAATTTAAGCTTTAAATATTTCCGGAGCATGTCTTCCTTCAATATTCACAAAACAATGTTTAAAATTTAAATTACAGTGAATAGTGCTTGAATGGAACACATATGGACTATGGATTGTGCTCCCTGTAAGTGGCCATTAACTTCAAATAAATTTAGCTAAAATAGAGTACAAAAGAACAAATTGTGATTTTAATATTAGATGATTCGTTATAAGGAAACATTTGGTATTCATTAACCGAGCAGCTAGAACTACTATCCATGACCTAATGTTTCTTCTTCTTCTTCTTCTTCTTCTTCTTCTTCTTCTTCTTCTTCTTCTTCTTCTTCTTCTTCTTCTTCTTCTTCTTCTTCTTCTTCTTCGTCTTATTATTATTATTATTATTATTATTATTATTATTCCATGTGTTCAGAACGTGGGCGGTCACGTCTCTCGACAATTTTCTGCCCTTAGTAATAGCTTGCTTTTTTGCTATATCTCCTAAACCCTGTTCTGTTAACCATTTACACAATCTCATTAGGTAATTTTGACGCTGATTTCTTTTGTCGCACTTGCCTGTGACTGCTAAATTTTCCAAGCCATCTTTCTTCATGCGCTTTGAGATTTTAGAGTATTACAGTGTCAAAGGCACAGTTTATGCGGATAGGTAGCGAAGGTAACGAATAGGTTCAAATTGTAGTGATCAGGGAAACACCCTTCTGGGAGTCGATTTTACAGAGCATCTTACATCTCACAATGGAATATGGTGGGAACGAGGGTCGCCTGTTTCAATGTGAGTGGCATGGTCGCTCCTAGCCCTGAAAGTTACAACTGGCGGAACTAAGAAATGCAGTTCGTTCGAACACTTTCCATGGAAGTAACGATAGTGGGGTGAGAGGCTTACCACATCCTGTCTGTGAGAGAGAGGTTGCTGGGTGGAAAATAATTTTGTCACCGACAAGGAAGCGGAGACGCTTACGAATTGTATTGAGACTGGAAAGTGAGTACTCGTCAGTTGTTACCCAAAACTGACAACAGTACTCCATTTTAGGCCTGATTTGGCTCTTGTAAAGAGAGATGAGTGAGCTACTTACTGGAGTGTTTTAGAGAACGGACCATTTTTCCGACATCTTTACCAATGGATCGTATGTACAGTCAGGGGTGAGTAAGGCCCAATAGTCTCTCAAGGGCCAGATACTCCCTGAGAAGACACCCATTCAACATGACTAATGTGATTTGGAGTACTATCGGCGGTTGACCCCGTACTAGTTTGGTTTTCGTGGCATTGAATGCAGCCTGTCGGTTTTTCACTGACTGACATGTTCTAGCTAAGTTGGATACGAGATCCGCTGCCAATCTGTGGTCAATACGAGTTTAGCGGGTGCACACATATATCGTTGTATCATTGGCATAGATATTCGCAAATGATCTGAGTATACTCTTAGGCAGATCATTTGTGCAAATTAAAAAGAGGATTCGTCTTAGAAGTGACAATTGGCAATTCGATTCCAGTCACTTTTTTATAGATGTAATGTGGCTTCCCTCTGTCTTTTCTACAAATATTTCCATAGCAGCTCTTCTGTCGAACTTTTTCACATAGTGCGGTGCCCCGACTATACAAATATAAGCGAAGAGTGACATTTAGGTCCCACAATTTTACCACTAAAATGGTTAAATGTAACCGTTACTTCTTTTTTCGCACTTCCTGCCTGTGAAACTCCCTTCCGTTTACTTGCTTCCCTGACAACTACAAACTTTAAAAATTTAAATGCAATGTCAGTCGCCATCTTCTGATGTCTTGAATCCTGTTCATTTTTTATCCTTTCCTCGTTTCTTATATGCACAGTTTTTTTCCTCTAACCTTCACTCTATGTAACACCCTGCAAACCCCTGCTTGGGGGTGAAATGCTTAAAAAGATAGCTTCATCTCCCTATCAGATACATGAAAGACTTTATGGTCATTAGCATGCAGTAATGGCTGACAAAAGAAAGCGTAATTGAGAACACGGGCAAACCACCCCCTCATAACGACATTTCCTATCTACATATTAGAAGTAATGGCAGACTGCTCGTATTCGAGCTAGGGCGGCTAGACAATCCCTTCTGCAGACGCCTGCTCAGTAACATTTGTGTTTGTTCAACATCAGCAGAGCCCACCTATGGTTTATACTGCAACTATGATGAGTGGACATTTGATAGAGTTTCTGGAAGAGAACGCATTATCTGTCATGATCAACATTCTGAACAAGGCCAGCACCATCAAACCCTCGGTCACAATGACTTGTGATTTCATGCTAGCACAACCATCGACGGCTTTCAAAGGTTCCGTTTACCCAATTTCACTTACAAGCCTTACTTTTCAGGCACTTTCCAAATGTGCCGCACGCTGGGAACGCCCACCTCGACCGATAACATTAAAAAAAAACAACTTTTTGATTAATCGACCACTTTAATTCAGCAATGACGTCATATCGAGAAATACCTCATCACCGGCTTCTGAATAGACATTATTTTCACTGTCTTTATTAATATCTACGAACTGCACTTAGGCACAGTTCGGTTTCGTTTTTTTTTAAATAGGACTCATGGCAAAGAAATCTCTCGCCAACAAAAGCAATTTCTTTGCGAAAGAAAAAAGCATTATCCAATTCACATTCAGAATAAAAAGAAACATGAAAAAGAAATGTCTAGTGAGGTATCACGTCTGCTGCTGAAACAAAGAAGCATTGCCACTTTCAGAATAAAAAACAAAAACAAAACAAACTCAGAACAAAGACATTTCTGACAAGACATCTCGTCAGGTGATGCGAAACAAAAAGTCACTATCATTAAAAGTTATTTTCTTCGATGAGTCCGCTGTTGTACCCATAACAACGAAGGTTGCCGTGACAGTTCCGTTCATTACAGTTGAGAATAGTTACGGTGGTTAATTTATTGACTACCGGTTATTAAATGTAAGAGGCGCTTAGGTTCTTGTCGATAATTTTAAAAACGGTTATCATTATACTGTAATATTTCCGAAAAACTGCATTTTATTTAATGTTATTGATATCATTCACATGCGCATGATGTTACAACCGCTCTGTTCTACGGTCCTATTCATGTTCATGGAATAACGTGTATGGAATAGTATCCGCCCACTATTCGAATGGTCGAAGCATCATGTGAGTATGAAAAACAAATATAGCATTCGGAAGAACTGTCTAAATAAGAAATACGGCATAAAATTCATCTAGTTTGGAAAAGTGTTAACTATTAATTGGGGGTAGAATTCGATAAAAAAAAAAAAACAGCAGTTTCTAAGATAGGTTTACTAGCTAGTTAGTTGATTTTGTTTGGTCGCATATCAACCTCTATGAGCTATTTAATGCCGAAATCGAAATGTTAAATAATAGTCTTGCAGATTATTATTTTTTAACGAATTATATTTTCCTCTGACTTCCTCATTTTGACCCTTGAGTTTAGATACAGGAAAACAAAGGAAGTTGTTTTTGATTGGTTGAAACTAGCGTGGGAATGTTAGAGAGATAGAAAGTGATTTCGAGGAGTTAAGTTTTAAACGTCGAAGAATGCAGACGTGTTATTTTTGTGTATGGAACTTGCTGCTGAGTGGGTGTGATAGAGTGACCTAACTGGCTAGTTAAAAATGTACACGTCGATGTGTTAATGAAATATACAAGTTTCAAATTCCCTTTGTTGATGTCTCTTTTATCTCCGAACGCCGAAACATTTCGACACACGTCAAGGATAAGATGACCGAGAGAGAAGAATGCAGCTTTGTTGTGGAATTGACCCCGTCAACCAAAAGACCTCCCCAGAAGCGAAGGGGTATGCAACATAAATATTTTGTACACAATTTTATGTCTTCAACTAGATATTTTGTACAGGTTTTTATATTTTCAGGGAAAACGTATGTTTATTTTAAGATATACAGTTTGTAGATAAAATGTATTGCTGGTAATTTTAATATAAAATGTATTTTTATACTTTAGTGCTGTATTGATTGTCATTATGCTACAAAAAATATTACTATTAGTCGTTTTTATTAAATATATTACTGGTATTTTTACCATAATGTATTTTTCAACCACCAAGCAAAAATAAAACCACATAGATGGGGCCCTAACAGATGATACCACCTCGGGTCAGGGTGAAACTGGGAACAACAGCAATTAAAAGGTGGTTTCACGCTCCTCAAAACTGCAATCGTGCGATCAGAAGCCTTGCTGCCAGATGTTGATTAGCGTCATACCCAGGACTACGGGTTTACTAGCTGTCGTATTTCAATATATTTAGATCCCACATTGATGCGGAAACTGCAGTATTCTAATATTAGTGAAAAATATATTTTACGTAAGGCTATGTAAATGTCTTATTCAAATTTACTCCATTTAATTAAAGAGAAATTAGACATTATTTATAGGTTTATAAAAATACGGTTTTGATTATAAGTTCATAATAATCGAAAATTATTGATAGTTTCTTAACTATAACACATGAATGTACAATTTACTCCACACAGAATGAGAAATTGGAGAACCGAGTTCGAATTCCAGTCGAGTTCGTTACGCGCAACAACCATTGGGAAAGGTACGAAATCCATCTTTTATCACTCTCCAGCTGTTTATTAAATAGTAGAACTTGCATCTAGAAAAATCATTGTCATTTTCAAAAAATAGCTAATACAATATTCACTCGCAAAATTCTTACAATCCAAAATATGCTTCGGTTTTAAAATACAAAGGGTTGATAAGACATAAAAGACAAAGAAATCAATCAATCAACCAACTTCCTAAAAATGTGTCGGTGGCGATTAGTAGGTTAAAGTACTGTCTTTAGGATCTCCCCGATTATTCAAGAGTCTCTGTTACTTTTCAAAATAGTTTGCAAATTCCTCTTTCTCAAACCCTATCAGTTTTCCTCGATGCATTCTTCATGACATTTCAACAGTGCTTTTATCTTTGAGAAGAAGCCAGAAAGTGAAGGGAGCTAATTCTATAGTATAGTGAGGTTAACCCATATGTGGAATTCTGCTCTTACTCAACCCAACAAAGAAAAAAATCCCTGGATATTCTCACTTTGGTCATTGTATCAGTCATCTACTGGCCCAAGAAGGAGATGAGGACTCATGCGCGGTAAGGTCCTAGTTTAGTGGTTACCAAGTTAATTATTTAGCAACCAGTTTATAGCTGCTTAAGTTCCGGACAAATCGTGTAGAATTCCATGTTATTACATAATATATCCTTTGTGAAGCTTCCGCATTCATTTTTCGACCATTTATCCATAATGCGAACGAACACGTTAAACATAGCATTCGTATCATTCAGATGTTCGGAAAATATTCATGTTATCGGCGGGAAATGATAGTAAAAATATTTTCATTCCATCCATTGACCTATGTCACTTATTTCGTTCTCCGAATGACGCAAAACAATTTTGTCCGATGTATTGATCTTATCCTTTATGCTATCATCTGCTAGCTCTTCTGCAAAATATCTGTGTTACTTTTAGAGATTTATGAGGAGAATAATGTGCGAGTATTTAAATAATTCTTCTTCTTTTGTATGTACCACTCAGAACGTAGGCGATCATGGATCTCCACAATTTCCTGTCCTTTGTAGCTCTTAATAAATTTTGTCTTTTTGTTATTTCTCTTAAACTCTGTTCCGCCATCCATTTACTAAAGCTCTTCAAAAATATTATGCGTTGCTTTCTCTGCTTTTCTTTTCTTCAATCTGTCCTGTGAGTATCAGATTTTCCAAGCCCTCTTTCCTCATTATGTATTCAAGAAATTTCAACTGTCTCCTCCTGACGTTAAGTATAAGTTCCCAGTTTGTCTACATTTTCGCTAAAAAAATTAGTCCTGGCTAACATGTACGTTCCATGGTATCCTTAGCATCCTACTGAAGAACTACGTTTCTGTTGCTCCATCTTAGAGTAGAATGTTCAGCATTCACTGCCATATACGAGGACAGATATCATGTAACATTGCAGTACATTTTTCTTTGTTTCTCGCGAAGTTTTTGTTTTTCAATATTATGCTTAACATTTGGAATGTATCTTTAACTGTCCCAATGCGTCATCGGATTTCAGTGTCGCACTTTCCGTCTTCTGTTAGAACACTTCCCATGTATTTAAATGCTAGTACTTGTTTGAGTTTGCTATCTCCGATTTGTAATTTGCATTTTGAATTCCTCCTTTTGCTAACAACCATGCATTCTGTCTTTTTGCAGTTGATGTTTAATCCTTTCTTCTCGTTTTCTTTCACTTTCTTCTGTACGTGTTAAGAGTGAGGCCGCCAATAATGAATCCTGGTAAGACCTTTAACTCTCTCAAAATCACCTCGCTCCATAGTTTGAATAAGTCCGGTGAGAAGAAACATCCTTGTCTTACACCCTTTTTCTCTTTTTGCATATCTGTTGAACTAATTTTCTCACCGTATGCAGGTGGTTTGCTCCAGTATAGGTTCTTGATCATTCTAATATCCTACCCATATATATATATATATATATATATATATATATATATATATATATATATATATATATATATATATAAGCAGCATATCTTCATTCAAGCCTGTTTGGTTAAATACTTTAGACGTTTTATGTCTGTTTTAATTTTTATTCTCTCACGTTCACGGATTAATTTCTTTGTGCTTGTAGAAAATTGATCGAGAAAAATCCCGTGATTATTATTCATATGATTTTTATTTTCCCAAGTACTTCTAATATCATCTGAGTTAAGCTTCAGTGATTGAATTTCTGAAGCAAAGTGTTAGTATCAGTTATGAATATGTTAGTATGAATGCTGTAGAAAACGAAAAATCTTTTATAAGGGAGGTAGCTTATGTAATTTCTTATTAGAATTGTAGCAACGTGTATTAAAATATTTTTAATTGTAGTTTTTAGCAATTAAAATTTATAAACAAGCATAAAGAAATTAATTCATGAAGATGGGAGGATTAAAATAAAAATAAATAATAAGTCCATTAATAATAATAATAAGTCTTAACGAGAGAGAGACAGAGAGAGAGTGAGAGAGAAAGAGAGAGAGTGAGAGAGAGAGAGAGAGAGAGCAAGCAAGCATAGACCGAAATCTTTGAAGTAAAGAAAACATGTAAAAGACAGAATTGCCAATTTGACATTATGGCAAAGAGTAAAGGGTTCAGGGTCTCAAAATGCGGAAGACATTTTCTTGAAAGTTATTGATTGCCAATAGAAGAGGTCAAGCGAGTTGACCGATTGCTTGCTGTGCTGAGGCAACATGGCTGAATCTGTCTGATCAAATAAATAAGTAAATAAAATGAAAGGGTACTAAAAAAGTGTGTGCCAACCTGGCGAAGGAGTCCTCTTGGGGGAAGGGTGTGAGATGCACATTTTAGGCAAAAAAAAAAGAAGAAGAAGTAAAAAAAGACAAGATGGCGCTTAATTCTCCTCTCCGAATGTTGCTGTTCGCTGTAGACAGTGCGTCTGTGCCGAGAACCGCATTAGGAGAAGCTGCCATGTTGTTAGCTTGGCGGAGCTTTGACATTTTCTTCGAGACACTCGGAGAAAATGTTAGAAATTGTCCACTTCAGCAGATATCATTTCTTTCTTTTTTTGGGCTTCCATTGCCAATCAATAGATAAAAAGAAATAAAATGCAAACAGGAAACAGAGAGGCCTTAGAAGACGAAAAAAAAAAAAAAGAAAAAGAGGAATATGAAGTAGCATAAACTGTGGCATTACAATGAAATTGTATTTTTCCCGCCATAATTCTTTATTCCGCATACTTCTCCCTCCTTTTCGTTATTTCTTTTCTACACTATCCGAGTAGAACGAATTCTTTTTATGCTAAAACCAATTCGATACCAGTAGATGGAGGAAACACAATTTTCCTACAAGATATCGCCTGTTAGAGATTAACACTTTGTTGTACTTCTTTTTCTGTCGTTATTATTTCTTCCTTTTTTCCATTTTGATCATTCTATTCTATCACTTCATTATCCACACTTTTTAAGCATTTTTCTAACTTGTTATTTTTCTTGCTCTTCTCTGAATTTTTATTCTCGACGAGGAATGCTTAAGGGGTCTGCTATTACATAAACATTAAACAAATACAGTATTTTGGCGAAAATTAACGAATATAATTTTAATAGTTATTCTGGTTTCTGTTTTCGTCAAAATCACTGCTCATTTCTATTTTCTTTTCTTCTATTTCTTTCCTTCTGTCTCTCTGGTTAACTTTTCATTTATTCATTTTTTTCTTTCTCTTTACTTTTGATGATTATTTATCTTT
Source organism: Acanthosepion esculentum (assembly GCA_964036315.1). NCBI lineage: Eukaryota > Metazoa > Mollusca > Cephalopoda > Sepiida > Sepiidae > Acanthosepion > Acanthosepion esculentum. Next base: position 83,245,810 of record OZ038487.1, read on the forward strand.
CAATTTCTCTATTGTTTACTTTTTCTTCTTTCTTTCTTTCTTTCTCTTTTTTATTTTTATTCCTTTATTTTAATCTCTTTTTCTTTCTTTCTTTCTTTCTGTCTTTCTTTCTTTCATTCAAATTCTCAATTTATTCCTTTCTTTCATTCATACGTTTTTTCTTTCTTTTATATCCCTATTTTTATTCATTTCATTCTGTCTTCCAAATTCCTATTTTTATTCCTTTCTTTTTTTCTTTCGTCACATTCCTATTTTTATTTCTTTTTTAACCTCTTTCCTTCGTCCTTTCTTTCTCTTTCCTATCTGTATTCCTTTTTTCTTTCTTTCCATCTTCCTACTTCTATGTTAATGAATGCATTCATGCATATTTCACTCCTTATCTATCTATCTATATATCTATCTATCATTTACGTTTCAATTCTTTCGTTCATTTGACTTTTTATTTTCCTTTCGGATATTCAGTTTCCTTCCTCGCGTTCTATTTTTGCTTATGTTTATTATTATTATTATTTGTGTATTTTATGTTTCCTACTTTGCATCCTGTAGAGCCGGGTTCAAACTATGGTCCTTGGGTCCTACAGAAGAATTGTCATTTAATTGGTAGCACATTTCTTAGTATATGGGATGTTTCTATTAGGGCGATCTTCTGGGAAACTTGTATGTTGATGTTACTTGGGAAACTGTCCATTCCTTTTCTCACGAAGCCCGGAGCTCCGATTACTATTGGTACAATCTCAGTCTTCATTCTCCACATCCTGTTAATCTCGATCTCCAGGTCCTTGTATTTGGACAATTTCTTGGGGTGTCTCTCTTAAATGGTACTGATATATCAATAAGCATACACTTCCTGAAATTTGTGTCTTTTATGATAATATTAGGTCTGTTGACATTTACTTCCCTGTTATTTTAAATTGGCATGGCCCAGAGGAAAGTTACATCGTTATTTTTAGTAATTGGGTCCGGTTGGCGCTCCTATCAGCTGTCAGTGGTTTCGGATTTGTCCTTGCATATCTTCCAGTGCACATATGTAGGTATCTTGTTATGTCTGTGTGTATATTCATTTTTGCTAGTTCCAGACATCCTGTGATAATATGGCCGATAGTTTCATCAAATTTTCCGCAGATCCTGCGGGTTAGTTCTATCGTTGATTATGTGACAGCAATCGGATCTAGTTCCGAGGCTTTCAGCCCGGGGCTAGTCAGCCACTGATGTGTTTTCTGTTGGTCCACATCTCCTTCTTTGGTTCTTTTTATGTATTTGCCAGGCGACGTCTTGTCTCCCAGTTTTGTTTTGTTTTGTAATTTCATTTCGTAAAGTTGTTTTGCTTTCTGTTTCACTCGTTTGATGTTAGACGGTATTTACTTCGTCTTTTGTTGGCAAGGTTTCAGGTATATTAAGATATTTCTTGAAGAGTGGAACTTCTTTGCTGATGGAGTGGATTTGGTGTTTTATTATTTGTAGGAGAGGGTCATTTTTGTGAGGCATACTTCCAATTCGATTGCTGTAGTTTTTAGAATTAGTTCAAGCTGGATTAGACCTCCGTCTCCTAAAACTCTTGGCACGTACAACCTATCAACATCTGATTTCGGATGGTGCATCCTCATTTGGATAAGCATTTTTCTGGTCTTGGTGTCCAATCTTTTAATGTTATTCAACTTCCATTTAATAATGTTGAAGCTGTATTTTACTACGGGTATAGTTAAGGTGTTGATAGCGTTCATTTTATTGGCCACATTAAGTTCACATTCTAGTATCAAATATTCTAGTGTCTTCTATAATATTCTTTTCGGATCTTTTTCTTCGATTCAATGTTGTATTCCGTCTCCTTCCTTAATTCCTAAGTATTTGTATGCCCCATCTTGGTCTAGTTCCTTAATCTTGTTGTTGATATCAAGGTCTAGATCTGTAGCTTTCGTTAGTTTACCCCCTTTGAAGGTAGGTTTGGCACATATGTCGTTTCCGAACTCCATCCTAATGTCTTCGCTGAAGGTTTTGACAATGATGAGTAGGTTTTTTTCTTCTGTTAGCTGTCATCCTAGGCAAACGTTTTAAGATCATCAATATACAATAGGTGATTCAGTTCCCCATTCTGTGATTTTGTCCGTAGCTACTGTTGTTCAGTAGGCAGCTGAGTAGCGCTAAAGCAAAGCAGAAGAGTAGTGGTGACAATAAATCTACTTGGAAGATCTCACTTTTGATGTTGATTGGTCACGATGTTAATTACCCGTTTGTATGGTTTAGGTTTAGTATCGTCTTCCAGTTTTTCATGTTCTGCGTTATGAATGTGACAGTTGTGGGGCATACTATATTTTTAGTTGGTCCTCTCACCCGTAATTTCATCTCTTACGCCCATTCTGTTCTACTGGGAGTAAATTGTTTTTTCTCAAGGAAGTTGTATGTCTTCTCGATTATGACAGAAGTATGGATCTTGTACATTGTTAGTAGGCAGGTGATGGGCCTATAGTCCTTTGGATTCTGTGTATCTTCTGTTTTTGAGAGTTTGTATATTACTCCCCGCGTGAGACTTTTGAAGCATTTTTATGGGTTTATAATTATATCATTGTATGCCCGTGCGAGGTCTTGGTGGGTGCTAAAAAAATGGCTATTCGGTCTGTTCCTCGTGATTTCAAGTTTTTAGTTTTGCAGATGGCGGCGATTTTTTCAGTAATATTGATATCCGTCCACGTGTGTTGTTCCTATTGTTGTTTGACCCATATACCTCTTTCATTGTGCATTTTTAACTTTTTCCCACATGTTACAACATAACTCATCGACTTCCTGGATATTGGATGCGTCATTTATCTCTATTTTTCTCAGTTCTCCATATAGTTTCTTGGCATCTTCTTTGAAGGTCTTGCTTTGCCAGAATAATCTATTTCTTTTTTCATAACGCCTTATTCTGTTTACTTTCGCTTGAGTTTGTTTTTTCACGTTCTCTTTAACTTTTGGTACGTCAATCTTATTCTTTATGTCAAGACTTCGTTTCAGTTGTCTTCTTTTTCTTTCCTTCATTTGGAGCCCATGTGTACTTAACTTAGAAGTAACAATTGTCCTCGTAGTTTATCTATTTCGGTTTGTATGTTTTCTTTCCACACTGTTATTTTTCGTTTAAGTTGTGTCTTTAATTTTTCACCTATTGTTTCTGCGATCTTTGCCGAGGCCGCGTATATAAGATGATTAATTTTTGTCAGGTTTATCGGTCTTTCTATTTCGTCCCCTTTTTTTTCTAATTACATGGTTAGCGACGAGGATGGTTTCTTTCACTTGACAGTTCTTTTCTACTTTCCTTACTTTTGAAATTGTTTGCCTTTCCTCGAAAGACATTTCCTTTACATTCTACCATTTATTTCGGATATTTTTGTTGTCTCTGTTTCTCTCTCAAATTCGTCATTATCTTCCTCTATTTGTTTGTGTACCTCAGAGATAATATTACAACTAGTTTCTATTTGTTCCTCTGCATGTCGCTCCACTGGGTTGTTGGCATTATCCTTTCGATATTAACGTTTAATCTATTTTTTATGTTTTCCGGATGGCTTCGAGTTCTATGTCAGGTATTCTTTTTTTTTCCTGATGATGTCACGCCTGCCATTGGCTAGTTTGTTGGTATCGATGTTTTGCCTGTTTGAGGGAAGTTTTTTTTCTCGCCAGATTATTATAGGCGGCATTGGTCGATGTTGTCGGGTTTATCGTAGCAATGTAAAATACTATCATTACTTAAATATACTCTACCCTAGACGATTTATTTATTGTTCTATTTGTGGGATTTTCTTTTAATGCATATAGAGGACCTCTGTGAGGACTGTCTCCGGCGTGGTTTGTTCCAGTTGCAGACTTTTTGATCCCAATCTGGTTCCTCACTGGGAATCGCGGTCCCTGTTGACTTGCGTGACTACCGATGCGGTTTAGTAATATTTTTCGTTGTGTCAGCATTATAGTTAGTTCAATTACCCATACGTGGGGGCCTGGTTCGTGTGGGGTCAAACCATAGCCATAGCATGGTAAGATATCACGTTAAAGGGGCCAGGCCTCCTCCTGCTTTTTTATTGCTATTATTAACAACGGTAAATATTCATTTATAATCCTTGAGATCCCAAAGAGATACGACGTGCTTCAAGAGACTTCGACATAGTCAACTTTAGTTTTCAACGTATTTTTCCTTTTCCTTTTTCTCTTTTATGTTATCAAATATATTCAAATCTTCCTAATCCTGTAGGTACAAGGATATATTTTACCCATAAATACAATTACTATATTGACACTAATAATATTTAGAGAAAGGTTTATTACAGTGTTTGTATTGTATGGCTTATAAAATAGAAATTGTATATAAATTACTAATAAATAAATTGATGTCAAAAGAACATTAAAAAATAACCGATAAGTCACTATCACCACAATCACCGCCACGACCACGACCACCACCACCATCATCATCATCATCATCATCATCATCATCATCATCATCATCATCATCATCATCATCATCATCATCACTACTACTATTATTATTGCATTCATCTTTGTTTCTCTTTCTTCTTCCTATTATCAGTGATAGTAATAACTGTTCAATGCTCTGCCCAAATCAGGTGACAAACATTTAAGATTTGCGTCAAAAATTACTAAAACTAATAGGTACCGATTACATATCAGCTATATCAACAAATAATATAGCTTAGTAACATGTCTCTAAATTTAAAATATTAATAACCTAAAATTTCATTTGCGGCTTTATACTAATCCATGTAAATATATACGCATGCATCTATCTATCTATCTATCTATCTATCTATCTATATATATATATATGCGTATATATGTACATATATACGGTGGACTCTTTGGACATTTGATTTTAGTGGCGAAGGATTTGTGCAGAACCAACCACACTTTTTGAATGTCCGAATACAGATACCTGGTGCATTACGTGCCACAAGGTCCCCAAATGACCCTCCGCATGTTTTGAATTCAGAGTTGTCCTTCTCCTAGACCAGTTGCCATCCAAGGCTATAGAGCCCAGACTGTCCTGTTATTTACCCACAGCTGGAGGGAGAAGAAGGGTATTAGCATGTAAGTGAATATAACGGCTTCGACTGGAATTCGAACTCGGCTCTCCGATTCCTGAAATATCCAAATTATATATTATTATCATCATTACTATTACTACAATTATTATTATTATTATTAAAATTATTATGATTATTGCATTCTGCTTCATTTCTTCTTCCTGTCAGCAGTATCCGTCTAGTAACTTTCAGCAATTTGATTAAATGACTGCTACTAGAAGACGCTTTTGTAATTCAAACAAAGACGCCATTAAGAGAAATAGATATAAAAAATTAAAAATTAAAAATGAATTCATTATTATTATTTCTATTCATAATTCTTTTCTTTTAATAAAACAATAATCAAAACCGTGCTAAAAATATAAAAAACTACCGACGAAGCAATCACCTATATACTTCATTCGATATACAGAGAGCGACGTGTGAAAAAGAAGAGAGCGGTAAAAAGTGAAAGAAAGGGCGAGGCAAACGTAAGAGGTGAAAAGACAAATGATGAACACACACACACATACACACACACACACACACACACACACACATATATATATATATATATATATATATATATTTAGAGAGAGAGAGAGAGAGAGATAGATTCACAGAACATGATAAGCAGTCTTAGAATTGTGAACTCGCCGAGGGAAGGTAATAAATCTGGCGTTCTAGATCTTCATGAAACAAGGAAGCATGGAGGATTGAGGTCACATGGGACCAGAAGATACTTGAGATAGTGTCCCAGAAAGAATCAAAAGGTTTGGAGGTGAATTTTGCTAAGTTGCTTTGTATCTAGATGTTGTTAAAGGACATCACATGAGAGTAACTGTTAAAATACGTTTGATCTAGATTTGAATGCACGTGAAGAAAATAGAACTTTCATATACAGGATATATAACTTTCATACACACACACACACACACACACACACACACATATATATATATATATATATATATATATATATATATATATATATATATATATATGTGGGTGTGATACAATCAAATAAGAAACGTTTATTAAACTAATATGTTTCGTTTTTATTAAAACATTTTCAGAGAATGTGTTAGAAAGAAGAAAAGAGAAAAAATCTGTTATTATAAAATTTTTGTTTGTATTTCATTGGTTAAGCAGACACGTCCGTTTGTCTTGTTAAGTAGCGTCCGTGTGTAAAATTTATGCGTCTAAGTATATAGAGATTCTAGTCTCTCTATGCAGGATTCGGATGTTAATGTATATTCGTTCGTTTGCGCGCGCGTGTATGTGTGTGTGTGCGCCCAGTGTGTGTAATTTAAGGTAAATCTCCAGCGATCTATATCCTATTTTATGCACATATTGTCGACAAGGATAAACATGGCCAGATCTAAAAAAGATCTAAAAAGCTTTTACTTTCAACTCATTCTGAAAAACGGGATAAGGATTTACCTTAAATTCTTTTCAGAAAAGACTATATGAATCTCTTGCTTTTGAGCCATTCTGGAAATAAGTTGGGGATTTACCTTAAATCCAATACAGAAAAGATAGGAGAATATATAAATAACTTTTGACATGAACTACGAATAATAAAGAAAAAGATACAGTATAAATAATAACGGATTTTTTAAAAATGTCACTCTTCTTCATTAGTTTCTTTCCTTACGAGAAACGTCAGCTCAGCGGGAAAAAAGTACGGAGGACTATTTATTATTCAAGCATACACACAAATACATACACATTTCTTTCGTGCTTCCGCTGAAGAATAGTCGAAAAGTAAAAAAAACAAACAAATTTAGTTTTAAAGAATGGGTTTTCCATTTGTCATATATATATACAACAAAATTGTCCAAATAGTGTAACAGCATGCACTAATTGTCCATCCCACAAAATGTTTCATATCTAAAACAAACACTAAAATAAGTGATTTTCTTTTTCCCAGACCTTTAGCCATCTTGACATCATTTTTCGTAAGAATCACTGAAAAACCCTTTGAGTTATTCAACGAGAAACAGAACAGTTTAAAATAGTTTTGTGTCATCCCCACTGTATCTTCCCAACTGAGCAATGGCGAGAGGAAAAAGATCATTCGGGTCTTCAGTCATGGTACAAAATCCATACTCCGAGAACAGTGTATAAGTTTAAGAAAAAAGGAATAGTAGAGAGAAAAAATGGATCGGAAGAAGGATCATCATTTTAATACATTCTTATTTTTCAAAGTAGATTCCAAAAGTGTTATAAAAACCTCGGAGAATTCCAATAAGATATCGTTAATCCTTTCTAAGATACAACAGTTCAAAGCTTAATCTAACAAATGGACAATTTTGTTTTTACACGATTTGGACAATTTTGCTGTTACAGCCGCTGTGTATATATATATATATATATATATATATATATATATATATATATATATATATATAGTGACAAGAAGAAAAATGAGAAACCTAGCACAAAAATCAATTTGCTTTAATTTTATTGGGGCATTTTATATATTTGACAATATAATTGAATGTCAGGCGTAGTATCATTTGTTATTCAACACTGTAATGCAAGTTGCCGCATCCTCATGGACCCAGTATGCACAGAGATGCAGACCTAAGGGTATCATGATAATGAAATAAGGCATGCATATGTTATCTGACACC
>OZ038487.1:83258490-83348490 GCA_964036315.1 Acanthosepion esculentum
TGCAAGCTGGTGTTGTAGATCGTTAGTAGGCAGTTTAATTCTCTCTCGGTTCCCTGTCAACAGATAATTTTGCTTAATTTATAAATGGAACTTTGTCATATGTATATGCTTATAATAATAAAAAAATATATGTAGATTCTGTACTATTTATGGTTTCAGACATCTGTCTAGAATCTTGACACTGACAAGGAACTCCTTAAACTGAAAAAGAATTGATTGAAATGGTTTAAGTACAAATGATCTCAAATCCTAAATATGCTAAAGAGAAGCAGTAATTTTTTTTAAGTGAAAAAGTGAAAGTCATCGTCTTGGGAAAGAAAGGATAAATTCGTATTATAAGTTTTCAGTAATATTTCCAGTAAGTACAAGTTTTCTGTCTGTCAAAATATTTTATTTATTATATATTTTTAGTGAATAATTGATACCAATATACAGTGATTTCACTTATTATTAGTTATAAGTGTCACTATCTAATTTAACCTAATTTATAAATGGAACTTTATCATATGTATATGCTTATGAATATATATATATATATATATATATATATATATATATATATATATATATATATATATATATATATATATAGGTTCTGTAAAATCTATAGTTTCAGGCATATGCCTTGACTCTTCAAACGGATAAGGAACTCCTTACGTGTATAAGAGCCCGCTGGCCTTTCTTCAACGTTTATCTGCATGAGAATGCAAAATAGTGTTTCGCGGTGATTATGAATTAGAAACAAATTGCGAAACTCCCCGAGGGACGTCTTTAATAATGTGTAGGAAAATAAGAAAAGAAACGTAGAATGAAAATTACATCAAATATATTTGATGAAGTTGATGGCGGAATCAGAGCTAGAGAGAGAGAAAGAGAGAGAGAGAGAGAAGGAGGAGAGAGACAGAGGGTTGAACTCCTTATGAATTTGTTGAAAAGTCATTAACTTTGGAATTCCTCAGAGGTGGTCTTCTTTCGCCGAAAAGGAAAAATAGTTGCTTTGATTTACGAGCTGAAATATGATCTGAGAGGGTTAAATTGTGAAGACTACGATGCTAAGCCATAAGATAATTCTCATTAAATCTTGGAGACATGTTGTTTTTACTAGGGCCATACATTTTCCGGTACAATGGACATGTTTAAATAATCCAGATGAAGGTGAAAATTTAACATATATCAATTCTTCAACGTTTAGTTACATGAAAATTCAAAATTGTGATTCGAGATGGTAAGAAATTAGGAATAAATCGCAAAAATCTCCTAAGGAGATGATAAGTAATGAATAGGTAAATGGGAAAAGAAACAGAGAATTAAAATTTCATCAAATATATAAAATGAATTTGATGAGGGAATCAAACAGTTGATCGCTGAACGGAATTGGTAATAAACTAATCCCTTGAGTCAAAACTAATCTATGTTTAGTAAACAATAACCAAAGATAGACTTTTGAAAAGTGGCAAGAGTAAGAGGCAAATCAGTCAAATCGTTTGTATGTGACGTCCGAATGCCATATGCCATTTTCTCGGCAAACATGGCTGGTGATTTCATGAAATGTCAACCTAAGATGCAAATAGAACATGGCGAATGGCTGAGGAAATGATAGGGAAATTCGTCGGTTTCTCCCACCTTCAGAGTATTGATCGCTAAGCTCAATGCAATGAGTATTAAGCTCTGTTTTTTCTACTTATTTTTTTCCTTATTTATTTCCTTATTAATTTTATTTCTAGCCAGCGGTTACAACAAATTAATCGTATTGTAAAATCCCGCCAAGAATGACTAAATACAAAGTTTTGCATTACTGACTGAATGTAATGAATTCATATAAATAAATGATTTTATACTCGCATAATGCTGGAAAATTGTGCATTAATCATATCTTTCTATTTTAATAATTTCGCACCTATCAAGGCAATAATCCGCAAAGGATGAATGATAGCTTAGGGGTTCGTTGTGTCCGTCACGGAGGGGTTATTAACTCATTTCGAGGAGCGTGATAACTTGTCTCTTGTGTGATCCTAAAAGATAGCCCACAATGTCGATGCTAAGCGGAAGATCTCTTCAACAAAAACGACCACTGCAGACAATCTAAAAATAATTTACTCCCAGAAATATTACACAAATAGGTGTCGTTTACACATCTAGGTAGTAAAATGGTGATTTGTATATTTTTAGGCTTTTTGGTTTGTTTTTGGTTTTCATTTCCTGTTCAATTTTCCAATCATTTGATAACTGTAATAACACGAGTCTGTTCTCACGAGTCTGTAACAATACTGTTACCTCTGTTTGTGTGTGCCCGTTCCGTCCACAGAATAAATTTGTGCTCTTGTCTTTGAGCAATGGTGATTTTGTGTAGCATCTCGTCCTAAGATCTTTCCAGTGACTCTTGAAGCCAATTTATTTAAGCGATCTTCCCTGGAGACACCGTTTCTATTTTAACATTGATATATGTAAAAATTTTCACTTTCATCTGGATTATCTAAATATCTCCATTGTTCCAAAAAACACCTGGCCCCAGAAAAAGAAAAATTTTTTCCAACTTTTAATGAGAATTATCTCATGGCTTAGTATCGTAGTCTTCACAATTTACACTCACAGATCATATTTTAGCTCGGAAATCGAAGCATATATTCTCCTTACCGGGAAAAGAAGACCATTTCTGAGGAATTTCAAAGTAAATGACATTTAACAAAATCTATTTGGAGCTCAACTCTCTCTGATTCCTCGTCAACATCATTTTATATATTTGATGTAATTTTAATTCCCTGTTTCTTTTTCCATTTTCTTCCTCATTATTTAAGGTATCCATAGGAGAGTTTCGCTACTTATTTCTAATTTCTAAACACTTCAAGTGGCCATTTTGCATTCTCATGCAAATAAACGTCGAAGCAGGGCCAACAGCCTCTTACACATGCAAAGACTACCTTATCCGTTTGAAGATTCCAGGCAAATGAAACTATAAAACTATAAATAGTACAGAATCTATATATATATTTTTCATAAGCACATGCATATGATAAAGTTCCATTTATAAATTAGGTCAATGTAGATATTGACAACAATAACTAATAATAAGTGAAGTCACTGTATATTGGTATCAGTTATTCACTAAAAATAAAAAATAAATAAAATATTTTTACAGACAGAAAACTTGTACTTACTGTAAATATTACTGAAAACTCACAATACAAATTTATCCTTTCTTCCTCAAGACGAAGACTTTCATCTTTTCACTTAAAAGGAACAATTTACGGCTTCTCTTTGGCATATTGGGATTTGAGATCATTAGTACTTAAACCGTTTGAATCAATTCTTTTTCCATTTGATCTCGGGTAACAGAAAAACCCGAAAGCGATCCTATGAATCTGTAAGGTCATACGCGCACACATCTATCTAACACTCATATATATATATATATATATATATATATATATATATATATATATATATATATATATATATATATATATATATATATATATATATATAAGTATATATATATATGTGTGTATGTGTGTTAGTGTGCGCGCGTGCGTGCGTGTGTACGTGTGTGTGTGTGTATGTGTGTGTGTGTGTCTGTACCAGTGTGTTGTTAAGATTTGGGAATTGCTTAAAGTATGAAGCTACTACTCAACTTGCAGTTTTAATGTTCATATCTACATAAGATCTATCCCCGATACTGAACTCTTCTGCTATCATATAATATATATATATATATATATATATATATATATATATATATATATATATATATATATATACATATATATATATATATATATATATATATATACATATATATATATATATATATATATATATATATATATATATATATATATATACATATATATATATATATATATATATATATATATATATATATATATATATATATATATATATAAAGGATTAAATGAAAAGAAAATTTATTACGAGTGATTGATGTTATATTCAGTACCTCGACCCTAGAGTGACATAGACGAACATGCTTGTGATTCTCCATTCAACTTTTCGGGGGGTGGGGGTTCGACAATTAACTGTCGTCGTCTTTATTTTGTCATGAAAATATAAAAACTACTCGGTAATTACTAGAAAAAGAACGTTTTATATTTTACATAACAATAATTATTTCTCCAGAACGGATGTAAATAAAGTTTATGAGACATAGGAAGCCCTAAATTAACTGAAATAATGAGTTCAAATCTGTCATTACTGAAAGTGGATAAAGCAAGTCTAAAACTTTTTATTGGGATCTTAACTATAGCTGAATTTAACACGAACATCTTCATTTTTTTATGTGAATTAAGAAAAGTGATTTTTTGAGCGGCAATTACATACAAAATATTAGCGCATCTCTTGTGACTTTAAGAATTTCAGTCATTGGACTTTTTTTCAGGTTGTCACTTCCTCCCACGATTGCTGAAGCTGTTATTGATGCTTCTTTATATCCCGTGAACATCTCTAGAAAGATTGCTCGCCAAGGCTAAAGAAATCCTATCTGAATATTAGTACAACGGTTGACAGTTTCTAGAATTCCGTCTAACCAATTTCATTGAAAAGGCTTGGGTCAACGCCTATTATGTTTATCAGGCTGGAATCGTTCCAAGTCAATTCCTTGACAAATCAACCATCTTGAGATTTGAACCCCGTAACTTTTACTGAGTTATTTTTAATTTAGTTCATGCATCTTTTCATTGCTCTACGCAAAAGTTAAGTGGATATCACTACTCCGTGAGGATCGACATCATCACAATAGTAATGGGTTGGATTGATCAGTTTTCTAATTACTTCTCTATGGGGAGACGCCTTGAGATATTTTCACGTGATTAGTTTCGAGATTTTTTAATCACGTTTTTTTTTAATTGAAATGCACACAATACAAAGGTTGAGAAAAATTCAACGTAGAGGGTAACTGTCATAATGCTTATGATCAATGAGAGGTGTAATATAAATGAACGGGGTGTGTTGAAAAATGAAGAGTATGAGGATAGGGAGGATAGATAATGGTTGATCTTTGACTTGCCGAGCTGAAGATTGTAGAGAAACATGCACAATGTCGTTGACAATCATGGATACCGAAGAAATGAGTTGCTTGATGTTTACTAGTTGGACACTCTCCTTGAGTGTTGACGCATTGTGAATCTCTTTTCACTTTTTCTTTTTTAACTTTGAAGAATAAAGCAACCAATTCTTACGTTAGTTAGGTTTAGGTCAAACACTGCATACTAAAGTCAGTCAGTTATGTACCATGCGTGATACACGCTTAGGGGATTATGTATCTTTCGATACATGATTGACGAGGCAATTTTTTTCCCTCAGTAGGTTGCCATTTCTTACTGCGGTAGGCGAGTTGCGATCCAAGGCAACTCCAAGGAACCCGCTGTCCAGCTAATTATTAATAGGTGGGGGAAGAAAAAGCGAATTCATACCTTTCCTAAGGGTATTAGCACATAAGTGAATGTAATGGATTTGACTGGAATTCGAACTCGGCTCTCCAATACCTCAATCCGAACCACTATTCATTACAACACTGTTGATTTAATATCTGCTAAACATCGGAAAAAAACCTCTGTCCATTAAATTCGTCAAAAGAGTAGAGTGTGATAACTTCAGATCATGTGCGCTCGCATTCACATTCTTTCCTCCCTTGTTCAGTTTAATCAAACATTTTTTCTGTCGATATCAATACGCTTTCTTTTCTTCTCGGCAGGTTGAGAAATAGACAAAGATAACTGTTAGATATCATCAGACTATGCTAAAACTGAGCTCGATGCGCTACCGTTGACGCGAGCTCGGACTGAAACTATCGTTCACCAAACTGGAAACAGTCATATTGGCAGCGTGAGTGTACCCAAGCTTGATGTACCACAATTTCCGTCCAAGCTCCCGGCAGTGCTAGCATTCCCTCGCACGTATGAAGCTCAGTGTTAGGGCAGCCTCAGTACAACTCACTTTCTTCCGAATTCATTTCTGTCCCCCAAGATGTTTACCAAGAAGATGTCTTTGTCTATTTCTCACCCCACAAGGAGATAAGAATGCCTATTGACTCCGACAAAAAATATCTATATTTTTGAGATGAGGAATCATTCTGTCCTCATCTTTCGGTTGCCTGCACCGACCTTCTCCTACTACGTTGGAATTTTAGTCTAATTCGTTGGTTGAGTGATCCAAAAAGTGACTTGACGAAAATAGATGTGAGTTCAATACCTGATGACAGCAGAGGGAACAAAAACTTGGACAGTTAAGAAAAATTAACTAAAACTGAGATAATCAAAGGCATGACTCCTGGAATTAGAACAATCTGCTCCTGTGAACTAAATAAGGGGATCAGTTCGAAAGTCTAATGTATATCACCTGAAGAAGGCCGGAAGTACAACGACCGAAACGTCGTCAATATGACAATAAAGATAGGGACAACAGCGTAAACAACAATTGCGTAAATAAAATTTATGTTTATTAAACAGTACGGAGTCGGAAAGGAACTGAATATGATGACACGTAATATGAAGTTATCACACGCTATTGTTTTGACGATTTTGAAGATTTTTGTACTCTAGTAGACAGTATTTAACTTAAACCTGAAGAACGTAAAAAAAGAAAAAAAAAACAATGTCTGGAAAGATGATATACATGTATCAAAAGGTAAAGAAACCGTAAAAATTATTAAAAAATACAATACCTGAAGAATAATAAAAAAGATTGAAAAATCAATTACAGACCGACTTACGACAAGATTGATTTATTATCTGTTGATCGTAATCAATTGTGGTCGTAAGTCGACAACGACCTGTACTTGAAATAAAGAGGAAAGGTGGGGGATTCGTCTCCGAGATAATGCTTTTGCAACTCGTCCGAAACGTGGGTTTAACCTGTTATGAGAGCAGATGCCCGGTGAGGTGTGAAGTCGTTAGCAATGTTCTTTGCGACCAATTTGCTTTTATCTGCGATATGATTCGTAGATTTGGATTGAAGTGTTAATGATTATAAGGTGCGCATGCGTGTTTTCTGTAGAAACCTAAACGATGAGTCGACTTCCAAACAGATGCGCTGCGTACAGAAACGAGGCTATTTGTATACACGAAACGCACTTTAAGGTTCTGACTTAATAGTCTCCCTCGTAGAAGATAAAATCTGCAAGAGAAAAACATCGCAGCCCTGAGTGGAATGTGTCGATGCCATTTGCTGTAAATATAATTCCTTTGAATAAACAACTATTGCTGGATCCAAGAGTTTGCATCGAAATGAATTACCAATAAAGGCGCATACTGCAAAAACAGTAGATTGTTTTAGCAGATAATAGAGCCATTACTGACAGCGCTAGTTGAAGTTTCGCTTTTACTTATTCTTTGTTCTTGATTCTTCTTCTTTGTAACATTTCCCTATAGGACGTAGGCGATCATGGTTCTCCACTATTTCGCGTATATTTTGTCCTTTTGCTATCTCTCCGAATCCCTGCTTTGTCAACCATTTACGCAAGCTAGTTAAGTAGGTTATGAGCTGCTTTCCTCTGTTCTCTTACCTTCATTATGTCCTGTGAGTGACAAATTCTCCAAGCCTTCCTTCCTCATTATGTTTAAGCGGAGATACTAGAAGTACAGTGAAAGAACCGGAAACACAATCCTAAACAGGAATAAAGTCATAAACCTCTACCCCTGTTAAAAAAACAGAGTACCAACTATTCATATTATATATATATATATATATGTATATATATATATATATATATATATATATATATATATATATATATATATATATATATATATATATATATATATATATATATATATGTAAGATAAATCAACAAATAAAACCAATTTTTGACATTTGTACCTTTACTCGCAAGCAGTGTTTCAAATATAGGACATATCGGGACAGGTGCTATATAAAGAAGACATGCAGAGTCATGTTGCCAAACATAGGGTCTTCCACAGTGACATCCAAACATACTGAAATGTCCGAAATGGAGCTGGCCGTTTTCAAATTTCTGGCGGATTGCTACTCTCACAGATGGTGCCCAACTAAACGTTCTATACAGTACACTCGACAAAAAGAAAAAAAAAACCCAAAAAACAACGTGCATGCGGAAAATAAAAATAAAAAATACCAACTGTGTGTAATTATATATATATATATATATATATATATATATATATATATATATATATATATATATATATATATATTCTTTATGTAAAAGTGTTATCAGTGCATTTGCAAGAGGTAAAATGTAAGTTAACTTGTAATTCACCCTGATCAAATTTGAGAAAATGATAATGCCTTTCCTGAATCGAATTCACGAATCACTTAAACAAAGACAATGAGGGCGCAGATTTTTTCCATTGATCTATTCATTAGTTACACCTCTCAAGCAACTGCTTCGACTAAATTGTTTCCATTTAATCATAAAAAACATATTTAATTATCTTACTACGGCTTTTTTTACATTTGCAAAATTTGGCAATCAATCCGTTATATATAAATTTATTTAGACATATTTGCAAGGCTTCTAAATGATCACGAAAACTTCATTACGTCAGGCTTCAAATTGAATAAATTTTGGTGAAAGAAAGCTTCAGCCTTATATTAGCATACTGTGGTTGCAATTTTGTTTTATCAATTCGCCCCAAGCAAGGTGAAATGACACTAAAGAAGGAATCTCTACTCCTGCTGAAAAGACAAAGACCGGGGATGAGTGTGAACCAGACGATAGGTGAATCTATCAATTCTATATTAGGAATAAAAGAGAGAGAGAGAGAGAGAGAGAGAGAGAGAGAGAGAGAGAGAGAAAGAGAGAGTAAATAAAATTCCAGAGTTCAGACGGAGGCGTTAGAAGTATAGAGTTAAAGTAGACTTTAGAAGAAACTGGAAGCTCAATCATTAACAAGAAACAAAGGATAAACCTCTACTCCTTGTTCAAAAGACCTTGGAGTTTATAAACCAGAAGATAGGCAAAAATATATACACCTATTGAGAAAAATTAAATAAATAGTGAATAAAATTCCAGAGTTTAGGCGGATATGTTAGAAATATAGATTTGAAGTAGACTTCAGAAGGAACCGGAAACAAGATCCTAAACAGAACACCAGGGATTAACTTCTACTCCTGTTCAAAATACTGGGCAGCCACGTGAACCGGACGATAGGCGAACCTATCTCCTCTTATACATGACGTCATTATTTGATTGAACTGTAATCCCAAATAAACTGTTTCTAATATAACTACTGAATAAAAGATTGCGTAGGCTACAATATTCGGAAGAAGTGTTAAAACATTTCTCAACCTGGATTCCTCAGAATCCGAGGGTTCCGCTTGAAAGAGTGAAAAATAGGTTAACTATATGCAGATATTATTTTGAGTCATTTTGGTGTTTAATTTTATATTGGCCAATTTATCAAATGCGCAAGTCACGTTCTGTTTATTATATTCCATGTTATGATTTTGAAAGACAGATAGATACGAATAGACTGAGTTGAATAGATATTAAATCGTAAACAAACTAACAAGATAAGCATAAGATAAAATTTATACATTAAAATATTTATTTATATTTAAATAAAGATAAGTAATCTATTTTATTACCGATATTTATTTAGTTTCGTTTATTTTCTTCTTTTTGATGCTATTATTCTTGTTCTTCGTTTTCTTTTTCTTCTTTTTTATCTACTTCATATTATTATATGATTCTTCCCCTTTCAAGTTGTTGGCTGCCATTTTTGGATGGCAGAACAGGGATTTGTTACCAACGTCTTAAAGGTACACGAACCATATAACAACAATAAGAAACTCGTTAGATAGGATATTCACTATTCCCCCCTCTCCCCTATGTCCTTTTTAGTATAAAATTCTTCAAGCCCTCTTTCCTCATTACAGATATGTCAACTGTATCATTCGGATGTTCAATACACGCGTTCTTTTTGGTTCCGTCAGCTTTAGAACTTCCGAATCGAAACCTATCGATTTAGAAGGGGCTTTCTGTAAATGACAGTGATGCCGTGTAAAATTGAATTTTGAAGTGTTACCTGGACAGTTTGAAACAGTCCCGTTTGAAAACTGTCATGGATATCTACGTACGAGATTTTCTTTTTATGAGAAAAGATTTTTACAAAAGAACAAATGGATATACGCATTCTGGCAATGTTTAAGCAGATATGTCCTGTAAAGTTCAGCCAGTATAAAGAAAAGGTCTTAAAAGGTTCACTCTGTGTTTGGATAGGTTCGTAATCCTAGGATATTTGTAAAAGCCCACGTTAGAATTATTGGTAGCCTTTCGAGCTGTTAGATACCCCCTTTCCACCATATTAAATGCCTTCCTATCTGCGTTCTCAAACATCGACATTGCTGTTGGGGCCCAAATAGTTGTGTCTTTGTTTTTAAATGGAAGCAGCAAAAGTAATAGCATTTTTGTTAGCAATAGAATAAAAGGTATTGATATAACATTGGAGGATCTCATTGTGAAGTTTTTCATAAAGTCTAAATTCAAATATGTTCTTCAGCATAAAATCCTACTGATCTTATTATTAGGGGATTGACAGTTAAAAAATTTGGTGTCAATTTGATTTTTGGATAAAAGGACAAGATTGGCTTTTGGGTGTACCAAGTTCCTACCTCTCAAGTAACTAAACTTTTTCAGTTTAAATAATAAAAAGTATTGTTCGAAGATCAGTATTCTGCGGATCAAGCATTAGGGTTGATTCCGTCATAATTGATAGATATTCCAATCTATCAAACTGCAGCGGATAACTACACTTGCTTGGTTTGGTTTGCTTTGTGTTGTTTTACTGCATATCAAACTCAATGGGTTGTATAATGCCGACAAAATCTTTATTGCTGTTAGTATTTTTAAAAATCTATTCCTGGTAATATTATTCTTTCAAAATGTATAGCTGGTAATATCTTTTTTTCAATAATGTATTGCTGATAATATCCTTTTTTTTCAAAATATATTACTGGTAATAATTTCTTTAAAAACTATTTCTGGTATTAAAAACTATTTTCATACTTTCATAGTGTTCTGATCCCAGTTTGGTGGTTAACTATTTGCCCATATCTGGGACCTTAACAGGTGCTACCACCCCGAGTCAGGGTGGACCTGGAAATACCAGCAATTAAGTGGTGTTTTCACATTCCTCAAAGCCTCGTGATCAGAGGCCTTGCTGTTGGATGTAGTTTATCGTTATACTCAGGACAGACTACACTTGCTTACAAATTCATTAATTTATTGAAACGGACGAATGTGAATTGTAGGATCCTCACCTGGGCTTATCTGCTAAAGGCTATGCAGAAGGAATCATTTAAACATGAAATAAAATTTATATCAAATCCTTCTAAGTATCAATCTTAAGATTTAGTGAGGAATTTGAATTTATTTGTTGACCAGGAATGAATAATTCGTTCTAGAGGCAGGATTCATACCGAGGAACTTATCAACCCTGTAATCTTGGGTGCAAACCACTCCTTGACTGTGCCCATTGCAAGGTGCAAACGCCTAAGCATAGAAGAAGATAAGAGTGTATGGATTTTGGGTTCCCAAATCGAGATGATCAGGGAAGGAGGTGATTGGTCAGTGCACATTGTGTAGAAAAATTTAATACATTAGCGTTCAAATATCGCCAGAGCTCGCAAAAAACAATGTGTCAAAAGGACGGTTATTCCCTTGACATCACTATTATTGTACATTAACGGACTAACAGGAAGAGGGTCGTCCGTTAAAGCCGTTTGTCCGTTAATTAGAAGCACTTTTATTCGTGGCCCCCAAACACCCAGTACAGTACAAAATCATTGTAAATAAATGTAATTACAGTATATGTATACATATTTTAACTTTAACTTACTATATAATAATTTAAAATAAATTACACGCCCATACAGACAGAGAGAGAGAGAGAGAGAGAAAGAGAGAGAGCGAGAGAGAGAGAGAGAGAGAGAGAGAGAGAGAGCGGTGCTGTATATGTTACGTATACGACAAGGTTATTCCAGGAACTACCAGTCTCTGTCTCTTTATTACGCCAGTAAACAACAGCGTCCAAGTATGGAACTAACGGACTTTGCTCGCTACGCGCAAGACATTTGAGTTCTAGCCGGACACTACCATTTCTGTGGAATTTGACCGTTAAATCAAGAGTCCGTTGGTTCCGGTACCATTAATTCGAGGTTTTACAGCATGCACTTTTGACTTCTTCGGCAATGTTTATTGATTTAAAAAGCGATGATTGGATTGTTAACGAAACCCGAACATATGAAAGTGGATAAATACATATTCTTTATTCCTGAGAATTGATAACAAAGATATTAATCTCTATTTATTTATTGAATAAAAAAATAGTTGTTTATAAAATGCCGAATTTATAAAGTGCATTATATAAGTGCATTTTAGTTGCTTTATATATTTGGTCATTCTGTAATATTTTAAATAAATTTTTGAATACAAACATTTTTTTTGACAATTTATTTCTTTAGGAAATGGAAAGAATACATATCACATACTAATTGTTTTAGATATTTTTATAATCTTGTAAATAAACTTTGCCTAGAGAGTTAAAAGTGTATGAAGTAATAGCGGCGGAAAGAACTGTTCTTTTGTCACGCCGATTTTGTGGGCACGAAGGCTAAACATGGCGTACATTTTTCCCTTTCATTTTAAGAAAATATCATAATAATGGCGAAATAAATTTTATTCAAGCGTTTTTGACAAAGATTTAATGAACAGATATGTACATTTCAGTTTTTTTTTTATCTCAGTCTATTCATTATCTATCTATCTATCTATCTATCTATCTATCTCAGTCTGTTCATATCTATCTATCTATCTATCTATCTATCTATCTATCTGTCTCAGTCTGTTCATATCTATCTATCTATCTATCTATCTATCTATCTATCTATCTATCTATCTATCTCAGTCTGTTCATATCTATCTATCTATCTATCTATCTATCTCAGTCTGTTCATATCTATCTATCTATCTATCTATCTATCTATCTATCTATCTATCTCAGTCTGTTCATATCTATCTATCTATCTATCTATCTATCTATCTATCTATCTATATATCTATCTATCTATCTATCTATCTATCTATCTATCTATCTATCTATCTAACCCAGTCTGTTCATATCTATCTATCTATCTATCTATCTATCTATCTATCTATCTATCTATCTATCTATCTATCTATCTCAGTCTGTTCATATCTATCTATCTATCTATCTATCTATCTATCTATCTATCTATCTATCTATCTATTTATCTATCTATCTCAGTCTGTTCATATCTATCTATCTATCTATCTATCTATCTATCTATCTATCTATCTATCTATCTATCTCAGTCTGTTCATATCTATCGATCTATCTATCTATCTATCTATCTATCTATCTATCTATCTATCTATCTATCTATCTCAGTCTGTTCATATCTATCTATCTATCTATCTATCTATCTATCTATCTATCTATCTATCTATCTATCTATCTATCTATCTAGAAATCTATCTATCTAGAAATATAGCTACATAAATCGTAACTAAATAATGACGAGTAATTTATGTGATTCAGAAAGTTATAATCGAAGTTTCTTGAACACATTTTGAAGAAAGATTGCTTGGGAAATTTAATATTCAGAGTATACATTGGAAGAAGCAGAAAGAAGCAGTGAATAGCCTACTTAATGAGTTTGTGTGAACGGATGGCAGTGGAGATAAATACGGATAGTAAACTGTCCAACGTTGCGTAGGGCAACAACAGAGAGGAAACTGTGGAGATACATGATCGCCCACCTCCTGAAGGAGTTCGGCATAAAAAGTAGAAGAATCTATGAATTTACAAAGAAATGTGCAATGTATTCTTCTTTCGGATTTTCATCTTACAAGCTTGTTTTCTGCCCCTAACTTTATCATAAGTCCCGGTAACACTTTGGGTAAATGCCCTTAGTGTTAGGCCGAGAAATGCTTTGATGTCGAGTCAGAAATGGAGGGGATGTGGCTGGTAGGGTGAAGAGGATCAATCATGTCTCGCTTGGCTTTGTGACATTTAGACACCAGCCTCTTATGTCATCCATTTCAAAGACACGCGCATCATATGTCCCGACTTTGATTTCTTTTGCTTTGCAGCTTCACCGATTTGTTAATAAAATGCTAAGGTCAAAGTTGAAATAAACTTACAACCCAGTGTACTTTTCCAATTTATCGAACCTTCTTTTTTAGTATAACCTCTTATTGAATTAAAAAAGTATATAAATATTGATTTGCAATTAAAGTTCTTTAGTATTTTTCAACTTGTAGAATTTGAGAAGCCATGACAAAAAAAAAAAAACAATTGCACAAAATCCCAGTATCTTATCTGCCAAATCTCAAAATGGATAAAATCGCAATCATATAAAGGTTGTTTCATTAAAACGGATCAAAGTCAGCAGTAAATAAATCAGTATTATTGGTGAAAATTTATTTATTTCTCTACTGGATCATGTTATTTATGTTATGGCAATTATGTGTGAAAAATAATATCGCCCAAATGTCCGCCAAATCTGAAAGAAAAAAAAATTATACGCATAAACTTAATTCACATTTAAAATCAAATTATTGGAACACCTTTTATAATATTAATTAATAAGATTAGGTGTAAATGTCATTCGCCTGTTATATTATGTTATATTAAGATAACATATATATAACTAAAACGAACTTCTCTATATTAATCATCTGATAGACCCCTGCCTGCTTTCCATCAGCATGGCTGATGCTAACCTCCAGGAAATAACTTGTTTCACCTTCTTAAGCTAACGTTCTCAGCTGACGTGAAGTGGAAAGACTATATTGAATCTATTGCTAGGTCAGCTGCTAAGAAACGTGATTCACTGTGTCGTGCTAGACAATTTTTCTCTCCAGAATCTTACACATCTATAAGTCTACCATTCGCCCATGCTTAGAATATGGATGCCACTGATGATCCGGTGACTCTGCTATTTACTTTGAGACCCTTGATAAAATCCAAAGAAGTATCAGCAATATTATTGGTCATGATCTGGCGGCTCGGCTTCAGTCACATTCCAACCACCGCAACCTTGCCACTCTCTGTCTTTTCTATAAATACTTTCATGGTAATTGTTTGAATGATCTCTTCGCTATGGTCACTAGACTTTTAAAAAAATTAAAGCGCAGTACTAGACTCGCGTCAACATCTCATTAATTTATTATTGCGCTGGCTAGATGTAGTTGTAGGTCCTATGATAACAGTTTCTTTTCTCGCACTTCTTGCATGTAGAACTCCCTTCCGGTTCCAAGCTTCCCAGCCAACTTCTACCTGCAATAATTTAAATGCAATGTCAATCGCTATCCACTGTCCTGATTACTATTTTTTCTTCCTGCACATTATCAATGTTTCTGTTCCTAATTCTTCCACCCCCTGTAACCCCTTGTGTCTTAGTGTCTTTACTGCCTTGCATGGAGTAATACCGATTAAACACACACGCACACACACACACATACATACATACACATACACACACACATAGTCATGTATTCGTTTCAAATGATGATTCATAATTATGTATACATAAATGGTGCACTATTCGTAAGCATAAAATAAGTGTATATGTGTATATGTTTAATATTGGATTTATTGTCTCAATTTTACATTGGGGTGTATACAGGTTGCAATGGGTAGATTGTCGCCATTTTGTATTTTTGAATTTCTCGTTGCTTGCTTTTGATTTTGTCGACTGCATTGTATAGTATGATCAGTTTCTTTGAGAAAAAGAGAACCATGATGTAATTCACCCCGGCAGAAATTTGGAAACGGCATGCTGTACTGCTTGGAATTCGTGCCGGAAACTTCAATACGAATATTTTAGAGTATTTGAGTGTAATCTGAAGACAGTGCAGAGGATTTGGAAAGAGTTGGGTGATATATCCAGTAAAAATTACTGTTTGGAGTGATCACCAGTAATGGAGAAGTTATGCCTCCTTTTATTTTCCCACAGGGCCTCAGACTCAACACAGAGGCCCACATCAAGTGCACTGAAGAGGTAATGCTGCCCTGGGTCAAGAGGGTCGCTGCTGGAAGACTTTATGTCTGGCAACATGAATCTGCACCCTGTCATACAAGCAGGAAAACCTAGTCATGGCTGTCAGACAATTTCTGTGACCACATCACCTCCTACATCTGGCCATCTACCTCCCCATATTGCAATCCCCTTGATTATTATATGTGGGACGCATTTGGGCGAGAGACCAACAAAATCTTTGTAAGTCCAAAGATGAACGGAAGGGCAGGAGTATGGCAGCATTCAGCAACTTAAACAAGGAGACCGTCTAGAAGAGATGCAGGAAATCGTCCGGAGGTCGTGGTTGAAGGTAATGGCGATTTTATTAGTATTTCAAGATACTTTTGTGTAATTTTGATAAATATATCTGTTAAAATGAGTTATTAGCGTTATTTTAAATTTTGCGTAATTTAGACAACAATTTATCCATCACATCCTGTATATTGAATATTGTACATATGAATAAAGACAAAAGGAAAACTTATCTTAGTCGACTCGTTCTGTCCTCTGAAGGACTTTATCAAGTGAAAAAAAAAATAAAGTCCATCACAAGACGAAACGCATCAGCTAAGATAAATTTTTCTTTTGTCTTTATTCATATTGTCCTTTTACAGATATCCTCTGAAATTTCAACATATTGTACAGATATTGGATATTATTATTATCTCAATTTGACACGGAGATTTTTATTAAAATTCTTTGGATTTTTTTTTCTTTTTATATATATGATTTTTGTTCCTGAGACTGGGAATTTGTCCAGTTTCAGGAAAATTTGGCTAGGATTTTGTCCACTGTTTATTTTTGTGCACTGTGATTTTCTCCGCTGTGGCTTTGTCCTGGAACTAGAATTTGTTTCACATTATTTCCTTTCACAAGCGACTGAAATTTACGGCATATATACATATTCTGAAAGATGATATTTTAGCGCATCTTTGAAACGGTTCCTGTGTGGATTGTGAATTTTAACTGTTTTCAGGTTAGAAGGGAACATGAAATGGATTTTCTGCTCTTGACCCTTTTTTTTTATTCGGAATAAAAACTCATTACAAGAGCAAAAAAGATAGGTGCCATTTATGGGGATGTGTCGTAGCTGAGATTTCTTTTCGTAAGTGATTCGATATGTTCAGCAGGCGAAATTTCGATCTGGAAAACCGAGTCCTTTCTGGCAAGCCTGTAATCGTCGATGATGATCAAATCGTAAAGCAGGTTAATAATAAATCATGTCACACGAAACGGGACATCGCGGAGATACTCCAAATATTTTCATGAACGTTTTAAGGCAATATGAAAACACATGGATTCGTAAACTGCTTCGGCATTTAGGCGCGTCATGAAAAAATGTGATAGCATTTATATTTACGATTCTCTGCCCAAAAGCTTAAAAACTCAAACGTTGAATTCCGACAAATAGGTAACCGATTAAATATTTTTTTATAATGAATTCACTCCAATCAAGGCCTTAATGCCACTCAGACGCAAGAGGCTACTGGGAGTGAAAGAGAGTGAAAAGACTTTAGAATGAACCGAAACCCAAACCTAAAGAGCGAACAAGGGATACACATCTACTCCTGTTCACAAGACTGGGAGGAGTGTGAACCGGACAATAGGTTACCTAGGGCATTAATCGAAGAAATGTGGCCGGAATTGAACAATTGAATATGTGTCATTTTCTATCAGGACGACTCCAGATTTCGTGTTTCTTTGCATACCTGAAAGAAATTGGTAATGCCTGTCTAGAATGTCCCACTACAACTGCCATACACAACACCGGTGCATACTAACCCGAGCCCCCGGACTGGGTGTGTGGGTCAGTACTGATTGGGAACCCCGGGCAGAACGTTTTGACCCTCGCTATCTTATCAACATTTGCTTTTTTCTACCTACATTTATATACGGTACAAATTAAACTAATCACAACTATTAAAAGATACATTTTCGCGGATTTTGGCGTCATTCTCTTTTTTTGTGTCCAAAAGCGTGAATTTTTTCTGTTCTTGCAAAATCTCTAAAAACAAAAATTCAGTATTTTATCTATAATATTGAATGTATTAAATTATTCAACTATTTAACAAGAAAATGTTCATGTTGATGCTAAAAATTGTTGCAGAACATTGTCGATTTATTTAACATGAAAAGATTTATTATGACATGTCTTTAATTTGTACTTAGATACTTTGTATTTATTTTCAATATTTCTAGTTGAATTGTTCAACTACAGTGCATATAATCATTACTGTACATAATTTAGTTACAGTAAAATTGTTATTTTATATGAATACTACCTTATGAAAATTGAGATGTAGGAGAGATTCCAGCGGGGCACTGGCCAAACTTTCGGCTTCAGTTATCACTTATTTTGATCCTATAAATATCTCTATATGGAAAGAACGTCAATTACCTGGAAGCCCTTAAAGACCACTTGGACTTGTTCATCATCCAGAAAGATGCCAAGTTCTCGGAGGATAGAATCATGAAGCTGCCTCAAATAGGCAGTGGAACAAAAAACGCATATGCGTTTGAATAGGTCTCTGTTCAAATATCTTTGAAATTCACTTCAACAACACCGTGAATATTGGCTCCAACGAAAGTATTATTTGGTGATATGTCTTGTCCTATTTTTACTATTGTTTTTGTTTTTCTACCGCTGATTTTAGTTTAGAAATATGTGGCAGCTCTGGCGATGCAAGCGCGTTTATTTTCCCTTGGCGTAAGTTTTCAGCTTGATTAGAAACAAAATACACGTTGAGTGGTATACGAGCGATGTGGCTTTCTCATTATCTCATAAAACCTTTTCATCTGACTCTGGTGAGTGTGGCATGACGATGGTTTATTGCTGTTATGGACGTCTAAATAAAGTAATTACATTTGTTATGGCTAATATTTACATCCTCCTCTTTGCGGATTTAAATTGACAGCCTATTGCAGGACTAGTTCCCTGAAAACCGATTTTGCCAGAAAAAAGAACATATTGGCAAACCAAAGTTGGTTCATTGTGTCGGGCGAGGCAATTTTTCTCAGCAGAGTCCATCTTACGTAAGCCTGCCATTCATCCATACGTAGAATATGGCGTACAAATCGGCTGAATCCGTTTATGTACAAATATCTAATTATTTATTTTAAGTTATCTCTGTTAATCATCTGAGGCGCCCTTCTATACTTTTCATCAGAATGACTGATGCTAACCTCCAGGAAAGTGACTAGTTGCGCCTTCTCGAGCTACACATTCTCAGCTGACATGAAGTGGAAATACTATATTGGCTCGGTCAGCTGCGAAGAATGTTGATGGTGTGGTGCGAGACGTTTTTTATCTCCAGAATCAATTTTGAATATGTATAAGTTTACCATTTGTTCATGCTTAGAATACTGCTGCCACATATGGTCCGGTGCCCCTGCTATTTACCTTGTGCTCCTTGATATAATCTAAAAAATAATCAATATTATTGGTCCTGATCTGTGGGCTCGACTTCCGTCACGTTCCCAGTGTCACAGTCCGAGCCAGTCCTTTTTGGACGACTCGGCTAGACGGTCGAACTCTCTGCCTCTGAGGCAGAGGGGAACTCTCTGCCTTTGGGCAGAGAGGAACTCGGACGAGGCTCCGCCGAAGGGCAGAGCCTCGTTCGAGGTGGTTGACCACCCCGATCCCGTTTATACGGGATCTACGGGCTATTTTTGGCCGAGCCTACGGGCTCGGGTACTCCACTTTAAACCCGGCCTTGTGCCACATCTGTCCCTCGTGGGGAGGACACTAAATACTGTCACGTTCCCAGTGCCGCATGGTTGCCTCTCTGTGTCTTTTCAATAAATAATTGTTTGGATGAGCTCTTCAATATAGTCACAAAACTTTTTGAATTTAAGCGCAGTACAAGACTGGTGTCAAGGTCTCATCAATTTACAGTTGGGATGGCTAGACGTAGCCGTAAGTTCTATGCTAACAGTTTCTTTTCTCGCACTTCTCGCTTGTGGAACTCCCTTCCTATTCCTTGTTTTCAAACTAACTTTAATCTGCAAAAATTTAAATGCGATATCAATCGCTATTTATTACCCTCCTGATTACTCTTTTTTCTTCCCGCTCATTATTAATGTTTCTGTTCCTAATTCTTCCACACCTTGTAACCCTTGTATCGTAGTGACTTTATTGGCTTGCCAAGTTCTACGTGGATTTATTGGGCACAATCTGACGAAAAAATAGGGTATGCAGAGGATACAGTATTGATAGATGACACAGGAAGAAATATGTAGGTACTTCTAGACAAGGTAGTTAATAAAATCGAGAAGAAAGGACTAAATTACATTTATAAAAAAAAGAGAATATATGGTCGTTAGCAATCAGAACAATGCAAATTACAAGATACCAATTGGAGACATCAAAATTAAGAAAGTACATATATTTAAGTAGGTGGGAAGTGTTTTCACAGGCGATGTAAAATGTGACACAGAAATCTTAGTAATCTCTTTTTATCATTTCACTCCAAGCAAGGGAATAAAGCCACTAGGACGCAAGAATAGGAGAAAAACTACTATTAAGGAGAGAGAGACCAATAAAAGAACAAAAGTTAAGTATAAGATAACGATTGACATTGCATTTAAATCTATGATGATCGAAATTGACTCGGAAGCAAGGAGCAGCAAAAAAGTTTCACAAGCGAGAAGTGCGAGAAAAGTAACTGTTGGCAAAGAAATTACGGTTGCATCCAGCCATTTCAACTGTAAATTGATGAAACCTTGCCGCCAATGTTGCACTGCGCTTAAAGTCATAAAATCTAGGTACGATAGTGGAAGGTTCATCAAAACAATTACCATCAAATGTGTATTCGAAAACAGGAACATTTAAAAAAAAGAATATTGAACTTCTATCTAACATTCAATCTCTAATATGGCAATACGTGTTGGGAATTTCCTCAAAGTTGACGAGGAGAATAACTCAATGGAGATGTAATTCTATAGAATTATAGCGTGAAAACTATGGTCTGAGCATGTGAGCTACAAGGAAGTTTTAAGAAAATACAAGAAGGATACACGTAATTACAATCAGAAAGAGACAGCAGTGGACATTTCTGGGACATATAATGAAGAAATAGGGGTGGGAGAATTTAACATTCACAAGACATACAGAGGTCAAGAGGTGCAGAGGCAATCCGAATAAAATACCTAAAGAGCTTATGTAAATGGATGGCCATACAAGTCCTGAGAGGAATAATAAGGGAACAAACATTGGTTAGAGATATAAAGAATATTAGAGAGACATGATCACTCAATTCCTGAAGGAATATGGCACATAAAAGAAGAAATAGATAAATGTTGCCCTATTTAATTGTATCTTGTATATGACAAACAACCTTCAAATGTAGCAATGGACTCCGCAAATTTGAAAGTCGTCTTTTGTCAAGCGAAAGTCATATTATATTCAAATTCTGCTTGTTTCTCTATTAATGAGTAAGGTACTTAGTGCGTTGCGCCAGATAAATAATGGACCATCTTGTTTTGATTAGGAGGATAGGTGGAAGAAGATGCTGTTTAGTTTTAGTTAGAAAATGAAAGCATATATAATAATAATAATAAAATATGAGTAAATAACTAAAGAAAGGAAAGAAAAAAGAAAGCAAGGAATAAAGAAAAATAGAAGAAAGAAAGAAAGGAAGAAAGAACGAAAGAAAGAAAGAAAAGTGATAGTATTATCATGTGTTTCACACCTGCTTTGGTGAAATGGAAGACGTTGTCAGTTTTGAAGTTTTCATTTGTACACTCTTACTTCTTGAAATAATATTTTTGATTGTTATTTCAAAATTTGATTAAAGTTTGTTAAATTCAAATATTTAACGACGACAACGTAATTTTCATGAGTCATAGAACTCACAAGTAACTTATTCATTCCTTAACTTAAGAATTATGATTTATCAGAAAATTCAAGTGAGAAAATCTGGATAGTTTTACGGGTACTGCTAGTGAAAACTAAACGTGCTGATTATTAAAAAAAAAAAGGATTGAAATATCAAAATAAACAGGAAAAATGTAAGTGAAATTAGTTTGGGTGAAAGGACTCACGAAGGAAATTTTTTGTTACAGAATTTATTGCACAGACAAGGCCAAAAATCTCACAATTGCAGAGAGGTTAGCAGTAACAGCGTGTAAAAATATAGCGGGTAAAGTAGTGATAAGTTGCAGTACGAAAATATTCGAATGAAGGGGTTCAAAATTTATGTGGCGATACGTTTAAATTTATCGTAATCCATTAACACAGCATAGATACAGTATACACCAGAGGTGGGCTCTGTGGATGTTGAATAAACCCAAATGCGCCTGAGCAAGCATCTGCAATAGGGATTGGCTAGTCACCCTAGTAGACGGGTATCCTCGAATACGAGTGACCAGCTATACATACTTTATTTACAGAACGTAAGAATAGAAACCTACTTAAAACACTCTATTAAAATAATTTTTCTTTGTCGATGCGCACTGGGGGATCATGTCTCTCCACAATTTCCTGTTCTTTGTAGCTTTCAGTAACGTTTGTCTTTTCGCTAAACCTAGTCATTGTTATGCCAACTATTTATACAAACTCGTTCTTCTTCTTCTCTGTACCTTCAAGACGTCGACGATCATGGATCTCCACACATTCCTATACTTTGTAGCTCTTAGTAAATTTTATCTTATTTGCTACAACTCCTAGTCATTGTGCTGCCAATCATTTACACAGTATCTTTAGGTATGTGATTCGCTGCTTTCCACTTTCCCTCTTGCCTTTGGTATCTCCTGTGAGTGTCAAATTCGCCAAGCCCCCTTTCCTCATTGTATGCCCAAGAAAATTCCTATTGTCTCTTTCTGATTCTAAATATGTGTCATTTTCTTTTGATTATTTTAAAAATGTTGTCGGTGTTCACATATCCAGTCCACGGTATTCTCAGCATCCTTCTGCAGTACCAGATGCGAGCTACGAATTAGAGATCTCAGAAGCAAGCACATAAAAATAAAATTAAATATCTAAGTAGTGTTTTAAAAGAGGACGGAAAATGGATTTGAATAGCGACAGATGGCTTCAAAGTTTGAACAATCAGGAAAAAATTATTAGGGACAAAGAACTGCGTGCTGAACTGTTATGTAATATCGTTCCTCCTTCAGGGAAAAGAATGCAGGACAATCTCATGTGGATGAAGAAGAGATTTGAGATTTGCAGCAAAGATGTGGTTCTCAAAATAATAATACAAGCAAAATGAGGACAAGAAAATAAAAAAGAAATAAGATTGCAAATTATTGACCAATTTGCTTAGGAGCTATTTGCGTGTGATGGAAACATATTTAGCCGATATGTTATTGCGGAGATACTATTTTGGTTTCTTGGCACGTGGCTGTGCTAAGAATTCCCCCTAGACACGTTTTAGTACTTTCTTTTTATAGTGATTTATACAACGCCACCTAGCGGCAGTTAGGAAAAGTCTCCCGCTGCATAAAATGGGGGGCAATCCCACACTATTTGCAAACATTGCGCTTCGGTATCATGTCATATGACGCCGAAGAAGCTTTTTGCAGCAAACTGATAAAAAATATATTTTTCTATCCAACTCTTACAAATAAAGTGAATATTTTCTAAGCGAGACTGAAAAACAAGGAAACGCTTCCTGTTGCAAAATTGCCCGAAACAAAGAAATTAATATATTTAATATTTTGATCTCATGTATAGAAACAAGAGGCAATTCCAGAAAGAATCATGTTGATATCTATATTGATAACATCTCATCAGTGGTTAACTTTCGATTGTTATGTAAAAGAAATGCCGATATTGTCTTAGTACGGTGCTGGTGCAACGGCTTCGTGCCCCCACCGAATCTATGATACACCCTGAATTTATGATACACCCCACGAATTTATGATACGGCCCACACTCTACTACATCTTAATTTTCACAAGTTAGTATTCATATAAAATACAAAATATTATGCAACCTAATTATGTACAGCAATGGATAGTATTCAATCTAGGTGAACAATTCAAAATGGAAAATTGAAAATAAATACGATGTATCTAAATACAAATTAGAGAAATGTCAGAATAGTTCATTCCACAATTAATAAATCAACAATTGAGGCCATTTTTAATATCCACTTGAGAGTTTCTTTTTGAAAAATTTTGACACATTCAACATTATGGATAAAATTTAATGAATTTTATATAGTGTTTTTTTTTTCAAGACTTAGCATAAGCAAAATATAATCACGGATTTGGACGAAAAAAAATGGCGTGTTCATATATTCTGTCTCTGGTATTCTCAGCATCTGTCCGTGAAACCACATCTCCGTAGCTTAGAGATTATTATGTGTCCAAAACCTGTCAGTTGAGACAACTGACAGGTTTTGGACACATAATAATTTTTGATACTAGCCTGAGTGTAAAAGAACATTAAAAAAAAACATTATTAAGGAGTGATCAAAACAAAAGAACAGGAATTAAAAAAAAAACAGAATCTAAATATTGTCATTGCATTTAGATTTTTGAAGATCATTTGAAGATAATTTCACTCCAAGCACTGCAACAAAGTCACTAAGACGCAAGGTGTTACTGAGTCTGACAGAATATAAGAAAAAGAAAACATTAGTAAGGAGAGATCAATAAAAGAACAGAAATTATGAAGACTGGTGATACCAATTGTTTCACAAGAGTTTCACAAGCGAGAAGTACGAGAAAAAAAACTGTTCGTATAGAATTAACGGTTACGTCTAGCCATTTTCATATTCATTTGTACCTCGCTTTCTTCGCATCATTCTCGATTGTAGATTTACTGAGGTCCTCTGTTATACCGCTATTGCCGTATATTTTCTTTGTTATCTCAGTAATCTGTGGATTCAGAAATACAAAAATGATCTAAGACTGACAGCATATCTAAAGCTAACCATTCAGAGGGAAGCAATAAATATATCGATGCAGTTGCAGCTTTCCGTTTCTCATTTGTGTAGGAAGGCCGTTTCCCATTCTCTTTACAAGTATCAAAATCAAAGTGAGAAATCTTTTCTCGCAATGGAAAAAAAATCTTTATGCGTTTGTTTAAAGTTCGAGACAGAATTACCTATTTATGCAGTAAAAGACAAGTGCAGATTTCTCATTCTGCTTTTTCGATGTGTCGTAGCACATCAGGGTGTGGGTGATCATGGCTCTCCACCATTTCCTGTCCTTTGTAGTCGAGTAAATTTTGCTTTCTCGTTAACACTCCGAATCTCTATTTGCCATCCATATACATAAACTCGTTCACTTCTATGTGCCTTGTACCTTCAGGACGTGGGCGATCATGGTTCTCCAGACATTCCTCTACTTTTCAGCTTTTATTATATTTTTGTCTTTTTCTTATATCTACTAATTTCTGTTCTACTGACCATTTACACAAGATAGGTAGGTTATTTCTTGCTTTCTTGCTCCTCTTGCCTTCCATATGTACGTTCAGCGTCAAATTATTGGCTTAAAATATAACACTGCGTTTCTATTTTTATATGGGCTCTAGCTTTCCTTAGGATATTTATACGTTAAACATGTAGAAGTGTAGTTGATACATGTTTTAATAAAGTTAGATTTCTGAAAAATCCCGCCAAGTATCCAAGCCATAGTAAATTTGCCTAGACTTTTCTGTTCTGTTCAATGATCTAAAAAATGGATTTTCATAAATTTGATCACGCTGCAATGAAAATGGAGAATTAATCTGCATGAAATATGCGGAGCTTAGGGACGATATGTATAATCCTCCCACAGTGTATGGTCAAAAAGAAATCACTTGTAGGAATGCAAGGAAAATATAATAAAGAGCTTAATCGCAGTGCCTTCTGAGTCATCGTCAATAAAACCTGCGATCATCCTCGATATATTCCATAACCGAAAACATCTCTCTGTGAAAGAAGCACTCAACATAACACATCTGACACCCACACCCAGTATTAATCGCAACTTGTTTAACAATGGGAATAAGAGGCTAAAGTATATTTTTTTGTTTTTAATGGAATGGCGCCAACACGAATTCCAGCCACGTTCCTTTCGCGGGACTAGGAATAATTGCTACTACTATATAGACATCACACAACTACATCTTAAAAAAGGCAACCATGCGAGTAAATTAACAACAAAACCCCTCGAAAATTGCTTAAAAGACACTATGGACAATACATACATACATAGATACACACACACACACACACACACACACACACACACACACACACACACACACATATATATATATATATATATATATATATATATATATATATATATATATGCATTGGGACTATGTATTTTGTGTAGAAAAACTGGCTGCTCCCGTTGAATGCCTCGAAAACCAGACGAGTGTCACCGCGTGGACCCTGGATTTTCACCGATTGCAATGAACGAGTGTCCTCTTCAGGGAGGACCCGTGCATTGAGAGCTTATTGGGTCTTATACTCAAACTTAACTCAACTGGGACTCATACATACGACCCATCACTAAAATTGCTGGGAAAAATGTCTCTTTCCTGTACATCTCCAGTAAGTACCTAACTCTTCCTGCTATATTTGCCTATATTTCTGAGATGAGATATTGGAACGATTTATATTGTTTACATTGTTCGGACTGTTGTCTTCATCTTTGTTGTCATATCCACGACGTTTCGGCCGTTATACGCCCCGCCTTTTTCAGGTGATTGGAATTTCGAACCGAGCCCTTATTTCGTCCTCCGGGGTAGTTTCTTTTATTTCCATGTCCCATATCTCTTCTGGATATTTCAATTTCAGTTATTTCCTTTTAGAAACTCAACTTTTCCAGTTTTTGTTCGCATCTGCCAGGTATTGAACTCACAACTCTTTGGATCAAGTCACTGGATTACTTTAACCGACGCTTTTATCCACTAGGCCATGTGTCCTTGAGGTCTTTCTCCTATCCTTTACATTTACAAGAGCCAGATCAAACCGAATATAGAGTATCGCTACCATATATGGATAGGAGCTGCCCAGTCTTCAGTTTCGACTCTCGATAGGGTTCAAAAGCGTCTTCGTGTCCTTGTGGGCCACGAATTATTTCCCACCCTCACAGACGAGACGTCGTAAACCTGTCGCTGCTCTATCGCTAATTCCATGGAGAGTGTTCAGACGTACTACGTACCTTAGTTCCACCAGTTCTCGAGTAACACCCACCATGCCACACATATTGTAGCGAACCTTCGTACTCCATCGATGAGATGTAAGTTCCACTCAAGCAGCTTCTTGAAACGAACCGCTACTTTGTGGAACCAACTCCCAAGAGGATACTTCCCCGATCACTACAATCTTAACTTGTTCATGTCTAGGGTCAACCGTTATCTTCCCACCATGAACTGCTCTTCTTACTCTGTAAGCCTCTACCTTGATTGGCTTTTGTTCAAGTTGAACATCATTGTTAAAAAATGATAGTTTAGTTTGGTTCTTTGCCAAATGAAACCAATTTTGGACTTCGGCCAATATTCAAATTTCGGTAAAGTTACCAGCCTTGATGATCAGCATTCGAAATCTTGACTTTTTAATGACCTTAGTAGGAAATAGATTAATTTCTCATACGTATATATTTCCAGTTATGTTAGCATCAGCAACCTACTAAACTTCTTACAATAATGAATTGTACTAAAAGACGCGTTTGATTAGCATCGGTCTAGGGTCAGTGCCTTTGTAACAATTTCATCCCACGTTTGTCCAACCAGCCGAAATTGGGCGACAGATTTTCTCATCTTATATCCAAATTTGGCGTTTCCGAAAGAAATTTCTTTTACTCCTACGATGAAACAGAAAGACAGAATTATCTTCTAAAATAAGAAACGATTCGGTGTTTCGACTTCTTTCATTATAGAAATAAATGAAAAACAAACATTGTTTTCGCTCGTGTCAGACAAAAAAACTTAGCGTTTCCGTCGTTGCATAATTAAGAAAAACAGAGAGCGAGAAAAAAAGATAGAGAGAGAGAGAGAGTTTGTCTGCGTGTCTGAGAGAAGAGAGAAATGGTGAGAAAGAGAAAGACTTCAAAACCAGTAAGAAAAAAGAAGCTGAAAACTCGTATAAAATGTGAGGCCATGCCAATAAAGAAGGCAAGAAATGTTGAGCAGAAAAAAAAAGTTATTTCTCTTAAGATTGCATGTCGTTGTTTATAAAGACATTCCAAGAAA
This sequence comes from Acanthosepion esculentum, assembly GCA_964036315.1. Classification (NCBI taxonomy): domain Eukaryota; kingdom Metazoa; phylum Mollusca; class Cephalopoda; order Sepiida; family Sepiidae; genus Acanthosepion; species Acanthosepion esculentum. Next base: position 83,286,668 of record OZ038487.1, read on the forward strand.
AGGAAAAGGAAGGAAAGAAAAATGCTGATCGTTTAATAAAGAGGAGGGGATATCTTCCGAGGTGGGCAGTTCGCTACCGAGTCAGACTCGACTTCCAAATGGAGTTGTTTGAATCGAGTTAGGTGCTCAAAGATTGATGCATTTGTTTTTAGACGGCTTATCAACCATTTCTGGGTTATATACAACCGAAACACAATTTGAATTGTAAGAATAATTTTTTACTAGCTAATATTGCATTAACTAATTTATAAGAATAACTATTACTATTTAATCTATAGCATGGGTGAAGAGATTGATGCGTACCTTTTCGAATGGTATTTAGGTGAATAAGTGAATGGGAAGAACTCGACTGGTGTTCGAACTCGTCTCTCCTATTTCCTATTTCCAGTCGCTATCCATTATGCCTGACAGCCACAGAAAGAGATACTGAAAAAAATTCAAGGATGTAAATACAATTGGCGAGAAAATGAACGGGTGTGTGTGTGTGTGTGTCTGTGTCTGTGTGTGTGTGTGTGTGTCTGTGTGTGCGTGCGTGTGTGTGTGTGCAAAAAGTTTTGAGTATACCTGTAAAAGGACATCATAAATAAAAACTTGTGTTTCTTCTTCTGTAGAGTTCGAAACGCATCGGCTAAGATAAGTTTTCGTTTTTTCTTTATATATATATATATATATATATATATATATATATATATATATATATATATATATATATATATATATATATATATATATATATGTGTGTGTGTGTGTGTGTATATATATATATATATATATATATATATATATATATATATCGGGTGTAACAGCGAAATTGCCCAAATCGTTTAACAGCATGGGATAATTGTCCATCTACAAAATGTTTAATATCTAAAAAAACACTAAACTAATTGAGTTTCTTTTCTCCACGTTTTCAGATTAGACATTTAGCCATCTTGCTACCATTTGTCGTAAAAATCACCGAAAAATCCTTTCAGCTAGAGAGAGAACAGTTTACAATCGTTTTGTGTCAGCTCTACTATGTCTTAATAATTCTAAGATAATTAAGGACTTCAGTTATGGTATCAACATTCATACTCTGGCTTCCATTTTCAAAGTCCATTCAAGAGAACAGTGAACAAGTTTAAAAAAAGAGGGAAACATGATCAGGAGGTCACAACAGTAAGAGGCATCATTATTTCAACTTAGAGCGAAATACATTCTTATTGTTTAAAGTAGAGTCTAATAGTGTAATAAAAACCTCGGAGAATTCCAGTAAGATATCTTTACTTATTTCTAAGATACAACGGTTCAAATCTTAATCTACCAATTGGAAAGTTTCGCTGTTAGAAGATTTGGGTAATTTTGCTGCTACACCCGGTACACACACACACACACACACACACACACACACACACACACATATATATATATATATATATATATATATATATATATATATATTGTGTATTTAGTAATCAAATGCTCTTTACGGCAGGTACAATTAAAAACGACAGGCATTTTGTGGTTTGTGTTGAGTAATTTTAATGATAGGCGTTTCTCAGTTAAGAATAATCTTTCTCAGTCAAAGAGTAAATTGTCATTTCGGAAGAAAAGTACAGCAAGTGTAGCCCAAGCTTTCTACCCTGATTAAGACTTAAGAAATTCGAAATCTTGGACAACATAGTAAGTTTAATTCGCCAAAGAGGCCATGAATCTGAGATCGCTTTCAAATTCCATCAAGATCCGGATCATCATATCGAAGCAAATCGAAGACTGCGTCCAGTGAGGTCTGGCTAGCTTTCTTTAGCGTTTTCCTGTCACAAGTAAACCGGTACCTCGAATGGGAAAGGAACAAGTGGACTGAATGAATGATAAGACTCAGAGCTGTCCTAAGACCAGAAATAATTCTTTGGAATCACATCACCAAGCTGCTAAACTGACAGAAACCGAATACTATATGGTAGACGTATATCTATATGTCGTATAAAACAAATCGATGACTGTGTCCCGTAAAATGCGGAAAGCGTTTCATCACTTTAGGTAAAGCAGAAGTAAAACAAGGTCGTATGACGAAAAAGCGCCAGTGAAGCCAATGAATAATAAGGCGCAAACCAGTGATAATTTTCGAGGACAAGCAGCTCAGTTCCGAGGAACCGAAAGCCCGACATAGTACATGAGATTTGATTATAGTGGTGAAGGTTTTGTGCAGAATCATCCACACTTTCAAAGGGCCGAAACAAGCCCCAGCAGGTTGTCCTTCTCCTAGAGCAGTTGCCACCCAAGACTATAGACCTCAGTCAGTCCTCCTATTTACCCATAGCTGGAGGGAGAAGAAGAGGATTAATACCTTTCTATTGTGGGGACCTACCTACAAATGGACTCTTCCACACCTATATAATATGGCTACCAACTCTGAGTAAAGTCAGTCACCAAGTGAGAGTCACCAAGTGTCAGTCACCAAGTAAGGGTCACCGAGTAGTAGCCACAGAGTGAGTGAATGAGTGAGTCGGGACACCAGGGAGAGAAAGTACTCTCCTGTCCACCTTTACCTTTGTACTACGTTTCCGAGAATATGCTATTTAACCTATATCCGAGTCCGTGTTATCTTTCTATGGTTTTACACCATAACACTTTCCTAAGGGTATTACCACGTAAGTGAATGTAATGGATTCGACTGGAATTCGAACTCAGCTCTTCGATTTCTCAATCCAAGCACTATCCATCACTCCACCGTGACTATATATATATATATACTTTTTACCGGTTCAAAGTTCTCCTAGGTCTTTTGAAGAGGAGTAGAGGTTTATCCCATGGTCATGATTGGGTTTCCTGTTCCTTCTAATGGCTACTTCAACTACTTCAAATCTATACTTTAATATATCCGCCTAAACTCTGATATTTTATCAACTATTTGATTCTTTCGATACTTGATAGGGTCGCAAATAATCGGGTTCACACTTCTCCCCAAAGCCAATTGATAACCGAGTCCCGTAAGATGCGGAATGTGTTTGAAAACCTTACATACATCACAAATAAATTGATGCCGCATGACGGAAAATCGACAAGTGAATTCAATATGTGATAATTGTGTCTGTGTGAACGCGCGCGTATGTGAGTGCATGAGTGTGTATATGTGTGTGTGAGATACAATGTGCATGTGGAGGGCGTATGTGCGTCTGCATGTGTGACTGTGTGCGTGTTCGGTCGTAACTGGAGGATGCTGGTGACACGACAAACTCATTCTATCATGTCAACATTCCATTGTAGGAAGGTCATTTGTAACAGTCACAGTAAACCACCTCGGGAGTTTGATATCAGCAAAATGAAAGCTAGCAAAACCCTACACTTTTTCGAGACCCCTGCGATTCGAAGATTTCCTTCATTCAACGCCTATAAAGATATTTAATCATTATAGGCGAGTACAATCAATGAGTCTACAAAAGTTTGGTCTAATTTCAATGGTCCTGATATTATATCTACTAAAATAATACATGGAAAGATGATATAAGATTTGGATGCCTGACAGATCCTAAACTGGGACAATATCAGGCAGATGAAAATGAACTGGTTGTAAATGATAGCAACAGTCAGGTAACAGGATTCTGACCATTGTGCCTTTATCAGAAATTGAAGGATATATTTTCAAACCTATCTTCTCTAAAATATTCCTCAGCTCGAATATTTCTGACATAAAATGATATTCCCAAACGCCCGGGAGAATATATTTCGAATGTTTTCATCAACGGTGAATCGAACGTCGGAAACCAGATAATCGATAATCCCTCTCAACACTGTATCTTCAAAGCCTTTTCTACTATATCTGAGTTCATAAAAATCAATAATGATTTGTCGAATAATAAAGCACAAGGCATCCAAGTTCGAATCTACAAATCTGGTAGCGATCTCATCAGCAATCTTTGCATGCACTTAAACGAGGCCTGTTCACAGTTCATGGACGTTTCTATCGTTCACCACAAACAGAACTGGATAGATGTGAATGCGACAGTCACAGAGTAATCTTGCTCCTTTTGGTCAACAACAAGATTTTCGATCGCCTGATTTCCATCCGGCAATCATTCATGATCAGCTCGTCCTGAGACAATGTGATTTTCGATCTCAAAGGTACAGTCGATATGAATTCCGGCCTAAATCAGTAACAAGAAAAGTCTTGTGTATGACGATAAACTACACCCGGCAGCAGGGCTTGTGATCGGGAGATTGGAGGTTTTGAGGGACCACCACTTAATTGTTGATGTTCTCAGGTCTACCCTGAACCGGGGTGGCAACAACTGTTAGGGATCCAGCACTGGGCAAATAGTGCACCCGAATACATTTTATATAAAAAATACTAACAATGTATATTTATGCTAGAATTACCAGTAAAACATTTTATAGTAAAACGACCTGCAATACCTTTTATCTGCAGTTGAAGGCATATAATTGCTTTCAAAATATATTTAGTTGAAACCATAAAATTGTTTTTCAAAATATCGGCATCGTTTATATAGGGAATAAAGAGCATTATTCAGGCTTCTTTGATTGGGATTGGTCAATGATTGACTAATGCTTTTTCACTGGCCAATCAAATACAGCCTAGTGTATTATTCTCAGAAAATGAAGATAAAAAATGTTACAAGCAATAATTAACTGATAGAAGGATTGACTGTTTTCTTTAGATCAGTCCTTACAATTTGGCTTCGCTCGTGGTCTTTAAAAATAACCTGCATCTGAACTTTAGCCAGATTGTTTCCGATAACACATGCTTCTCAAAACCTGACCTTTTCAACAGCAAAGTGACATTGCGTCTATACCCAAATTATATCCACTTTACATTACCCCACAAAAGAGATATAGCACTTTAAAATCTTAAATATGTAAATATTCATTTCATTAAAAAAATCATTTAATTTTTTTTTTCATTGAAAAATATTGTTCCCTCCTCAGACTAATTAGTTCATCGCCAGTCAAACATCAATACCACACTTTGACATTAACCTCAATGTGATACCTTTGGAAAGGTTTGACAAGGCACGTAGTGCTAGAATAAATATCGTCACTTTTCATGGAGTGTTCGCAAAAGCTTAAAGCGAACAGACTTGCCGCGGACATTAATATTTTTAAAGAGATATGCCCCTTCCTATGATTAATGGTAAAAGCGAGTAAAAACTTGGGGTTCTTGGCGGTGGCCGTCCTTCTTTGAATATAGGGCTACATAATCACATACAAAGAACTGTACCAGTTCCCAGAAACCACATCACTTGAGGACTAACAAGAGCAGCAACAACCAAAATGAATACCACATATAACTCGAATAGAAAATAATGACAAAATAAAAGTGTTCACATTCCACGCCACTTCAAATAATATGTTAGGAAGGAAGCACCCCTTCAATAATGGTATAAGGGATAAAAGCTTGATAACAATACTGGAAAGAGTTGTAACAGCTTTGACTTGAGAAATCTTTCAAAAAAATTGTTTTAAGACAAACATTTTGTAAATTTCAACGGCAAGCAGTACTGACTGCTCGGTCAATAAATGTCAAAAGTTTTGTTGTAGGGAAACGACTAATATCAGAATTAACATTAAGGAAAAATATAGAATAACATTCATTGATATAATTGTTGACGTATGAGAGTTTCCTGAAATAAGAATTAATATAAAACCATTTACGTATCATCATCATCATCATTATTATTAATCACATGACCAGTGTGGTTGTAGAGCCTCCGGGCAGTTGATCTTCTGACTATCTCTCTCCATATGTTTCAGTTATGTGACAATGTCTGAGTCTCTTTGAATGATCTTCCAGTCAATATTGTCAGCCGATTTTTCCTGTCAGCCTTGTCTTCTTTTGCCTAATGTAGTACGTTGTATGCTGTCAAAGGAAAGACTGTTGTCTTTCTCTTCTTGACGTTTGGTTATGAATTCTTCCAACGAGTTTGTTTCTTGTCTTCTGGCGACTCGCGCTGCGTTATTTCTGATGCGGTCTACATAGGAGATTCCTGGGATACTTCTGCAGCATCTCATTTCTAATGTTTGGATTCTTCGCTGTAATTCCATTGTTAATGTCGAAGATTCGCGGCTCTGCATAAAGATTGAGAAGGCAAATGCACGCAACAGTCTGATTATTTTTTTTATTTCAAGGAAATACACTTTTCTTTTCCAGATGGTTCTTAGATTACTGACAGCTGCCACTGTGTGTGCTCTACTTGAAATTACTTCTATTCTGGGACCCTCTTTGTTGATAATTGGGCCAATATATTTGAATTATCTCACTATTGTAAGTTTCTGACCACTAAACATTTATCATGGTTGAAAACGCTTTCTTCTTGTTCGTCATGAGTTTTGTTTTCCGCCATTTATCTTCTTAGATTTAGAGGATTTTATAACCATGTTCCTCACCAATCTGATCTGATATTCTTCTTAGCCATCTAGGCCATCTATGTCGTCTGCAAAACTGTGACCTGGTTTACCTTAAGAGCGTCACTCATGAAGCATTCAAAGAAGAAGTTATTCTGCGTGGGGGCCAGAAGACAGCCATAGCGTACATTGATTGATGTGTAGAACCAATTTCCTGTGAAAACCTGGAATAGACATTCGCCGCTTGCCAAATTTAATAACGCCTAGCAGCAACGTTTTTTATTTTTTAAGCAAATTAAATAGAAAGCGTTGAAGAGGAGTGATTGCAGTTTCCTAGGTACTGATGTACTTTTTCGTATTTACGTGTGTGCAAAGTTCATATAAAAGAGGGTGAGAGACTTTCCTGTCGAGAAGAGTTCTTTTTGATTTGCTACAATTATTAGATAGGACTGTATGTATTCAAGTAAGCTCGGGCATTTGTATACGCTGTAATTTCTGTGTTATCGCCAAAATGAAACGTGGTTTGCTAGATACTTCAAAGTCCACTCTGTGGGGAACGAAACCCGTTCAAACTGTAAAGAAGGCTACTGTAAAAAGAGAAAAAGGATGAGGCATTTGCGGCCTTTTATTATATACTGCTTTTGTTAACGCCATCTAGCGGTCTTTAGCAGAGGCTCATTGGCAGACAATTCTGTGTAAATCTACAGACTTACTTTCATATTTAAATGGCGAAAAGCAGGGGTATTTCTTTGCCCCTTTACCTTTCGGTTTTTCATTATTTTTGCTCCGGTTGAATTCAATGTCGAATTCAGGACATGTAGAAGCATAGAGGAATGCGTGTCTACAGGTTCGTATTGGAACGAGGCTGAATTTTAGAATTCTTGAAGAAATTGAATTACACATTTTCAAAAGGAATAATATATATATATATATATATACATATCAGGTCATCCCATAAGTTCTGTCCGAATTTTGAATTTTGAAACAAGTGACCAAATGTTACATTTAATTACAGATTCAATCAACAATGTATTTTCCCTGATTATCTATGACTTCCTTCCATCTATTAACAAGCTTACTAATTCCATTACTGTAAAATTCTTTTAGCTTTGATTCGAAGAACTCACAAATGTCAGTTTTAACCTCTTCCTGTGTTACAAAAGCTGTTTTTCCCCAAATGATTCTGTAAGCTATGAAACAAATGGTAGTCTGAACGAGCAATGTCGGGAGAATAAGGTGGATGAGGAATTTTCTCCCAACCAAGTTCTTCGATCTTTTGTGATGTGCTTCTTGCTGTGTGTGGTCGCGCATTGTCCTGATGAAACATCACCCGTTTTCGATTCACTAGAGCAGGTCTTTTTTTCCCTCAAAGCTTGGTTCAAACGCTCTAATTGCTGACAGTATATTTGAGCATTAATTGTTGCATTAGGTGGTAAGAATTCAAAGTGGATTATTCCTTGGCCATCCCACCAGATTGAAAGAAGAACCATTTGCCCATGAAATTCCTTTCTCGGCTGTGGCTGGGGTCCTTCCCCTTTACCAAGCCACTGTCTACGACGCTTAACATTTCGATAAAAGATCCATTTTTCGTCGTCAGTCACAAGTCTATCCAAAAAAGGTGAATCAGGTTGGCGAGAATGGAGAGAAGAGCAGATGTCAACTCGGGATTTGAGGTTGTTTTCAGACAATTCATGAGGCACCCATTTTCTAAGTTTAGGAACTTTTCCAAGTTTTTGAGGATGACGATGAACAGTTGTATGATTTGAACTGAGAACCACTGCCATAAAGCAGGATTTTCTTCAAGGGCTGCTTCACGAAGCTTTTCATAAAACTCATCTGGACGTCCGGTTCGATTTTCATCTTCAAGGGTGAAATCTCCGCCTCTGAATTTTGCAAACCATGTTATGCTAGTTTTTTCATTCACACATTCCTCTCCATAAACTGAGTGAATGTTTCTAACCGCTTCGGCTGCTGAGTTTCCTTTCTTGAACTCATAAAGCTTATTATGATTCTTGGATACTTCCATGTTAGCAGGGTTTTAACCAAACAAAATTTAATTTTATTGTTCTCTGAAATAAGATTTGATCAGTTTAAATGCATCTAAACATAAAAATAATGTTCAGCTCCATTAGACATTATAAAATACTCTTTAAATTTCCTTCATTTTAACAAAAAGTTAAAATTCAGACAGAACGTATGGGATTACATATATATATATATATATATATATATATATATATATATATATATATATATATATATATATATATGTAATAGCTCGAATAACGCATTGTGGTATCATATTATTAACAAAAATTGTGTGTGTGTGCGTGTTAAAAATACTGTGTAGTTTCGGTGGACTGATTTAAACTCCAACAAGACCAAAGACCTCTCACAGATAAAACAAACAAACAAATTAACAAACATGCGGGCATACACTCTCTTGGAGGTGATAAGATAATTTCATTTAATTTGATGTATAATCACAACTTATCCACAGAGATCCCAAGGCATTTATACACACATACAGTTTTGTCATTATTTTATTCTAACCTTAGGAAGCCAAAGAGAAACAGACGCCCTCGGTGAGAGTCATCGTTAGTAAATGTTCTACATTGTTTCATCATCTTCACTGCTCTTTGAGATACTATTATACATCCTACAAACACACACACACACACACACACACACACACAAACACACATACATACATATATATATATATATATATATATATATATATATATATGAGGTTAAATAAAAAAAAATTACCATAATATACCTTTAGACAAAAGTGCGGATAATGTTTTCCTTTCCTTCGCATATATATATATATATATATATATATATATATATATATATATATATATATGTAGATGGCTGTAAAAATACAACAAGAGAGAAATATACGATAATGTACACATATAATTGAAAAGGAAGAAAAACATTATTGGCTTTGTTGTTAGAAATGTGCGTGTGTGTGTGTGCGCTCGCGCGAGCATGTGAATTAAATGCTTAGAGGCAACTACCCGGGGGACAAGTCTTGTATTGATCCTGATACATTCTGGTGCAAAATAAATAGTGAGCTTCTATTGGCCCGACCTCGAAACAGCACCACCTAGCGGGCATCTTGATAAACTAGGTGGGAGTAATCCCTACAGACATTCGTACGCTCAACAATATTTTAATGCCGAAACCAAAACGATGCTACAACTTATCTGTAATCTGATAATTGCTCTTGTGACCTACACGTTGTTTTCTCTCAATAAACTTTAACAAAGGCTCAAAGGCTTTAGACTGACAATCGGAATTTAAAAAATAATGTCACAAACCACGTCAGTCCATCAGTTTTTGTCCATGGTAAGTCACTGAAAGCAGTTGACGCGTTCAACTCTTTCACTTCTATTGTCTCTTAGAACTTTCTGTAAATTCATTCAAAAATAACCAAGGCTGGCTCATCATTCAAAAACTCGAATTGCAGTGTTATAAGTGTTCTAAACGAATAATACCCAACCGATTCCACGTATACGCCGAACATTATTTTTGTTCTATGGAGCTCCGGTTTTAGGAGAAATAGGGATATTTATCGTTATCAATGCACTGTTTTTTCTGCTGACTATTGTTGCATGTAACTCAATCTGCTGCAGTGTCTGCCATGGAAGAGAACGGCTTGTTTTCTTTTTAACGAGCGCAAGGCGCTTTTCAACAAAATATTTATGGACACGTGGCAACATTTGGGCGTATATATCCGCATGTAATTAATATTGAACATTTCCCGTCCCTTATGATAAATTTAAGGAACAGTTAGTCATGATGATACAATTATTAGAATAGATTAGCCCAAATGGAAATTACTTATTACACAACACAATATCTGATGCTAAGGGGTAGATCCCTTATCGACTTCAAACAAATCATATCATGCGATATTTTCGTTGCATTTGTGGTATTAAATGGCTAATAGAGGGCAGCGTATTGCATACATGCAATATAACTGAACAGTTTCGTTATTAAGATACCATTGAGATGGGTAGGTCTCTTGGTGAGAACGAGTGCAATCAGGGTTCTAAAACAGCTATGACGAAATAGCAGTTGTCAACAAGACGTACATTCCAATATGCGAGGTAGAAACTGGAAATGTCCAAGTGGAAAACGTACAGAAATTTCACGATCTATGAATTGTTATAACACATGACGCAAAATATAACACCGAAATCAGAAGGTACATTGGAATAGCGAAATATATAAAGTAAAAACTAAACAAAGTATTAAGAAACAGATCCATTGATCCGTTGTGTCATTTTGTTAACACATATTAACTTTTTAACAATTGGTTAAAAAGGACACTCATAAAAGAAAATATGTAGATATTAACAAAGTTTAGCTTAATTTGGTACAGGGTCAAAACAACTGGATAAGATATGAGGACTCAATTCATCCTTCTGGTAATATTAAGAGTGTTCCAATAACTTGGAATGATTTTAAATGTGAATTAAGTTTAAGCATCTAATGATTTTTTTTTCCGTCAGATTTGGCGGACATTTGGGCGATATTATTTTTCACACATAATTGCCATGACCTAAATAACAGGATCCAATAGAGAAATAAATAAATGTTCCCCGATGACACTGATTTATTTACTGCTGACTTTGATGCGTCTTAATGCGATATCCTTATGACGAACACATGTATTGGTCCGATACTGAATGTGGATGAAATTCATAGGTCGGGTATTAGATGAGGATCAAATTTATTATTCGCGTACCTGACGACGATCAAATTTATTGGTAGGTCATTGGTTGAAGGTCGAATTCATCATTCGGATAGCAGATGAGGATTGAAGTTATAGGCCGTGTAATGGATCAGGAACAAATCCATCATTCGGGTACCAGATGAATATCACAATTATAGGCCAGGTAGTGGATGAGGATCAAATTCATCATTCGGGTATCGAATGAAGATGAAATTTATGTCAGATACTGGATGAGGATCAAATTCATTATTCTCGTACCAGATGACGACCAAATGTATTGGTGGGGTAGAGGTTGAGGATAGAATTCACAAGATGTGTATCAAATCTGTAGGTGGGTTATTGTATGAGGATCAGATTCGTCATTCAAGTACCAGATTCATATCAAATTAATAGGTTGTGTACTGGATAGGGATCGAATTCTTTATTCGGGTACGAGATGAGTATCACATTTATAGGTCGGGTACTAAGTAAGGAGCAGAATCATTCGAGTACCAGCTGAGGGTCCGAAACTGGGTGAGGATCAAATTCATCATTCGTTACAAGATGAAAATTAAATTCATTGTTCTGGTACTGGTTAAGGATCAAATCCATTACACTAGTAGTTTACCAGTTGGGACCAGATTCAAATTCATTACACTAGCAGTCAGTTGGGACCAAGATCAAATTCATTACACCAGTAGTTTGTCAGTTGAGGACCAGATTCTTTAGTCGAGTAATATGTGAGGGACAAATTCATCAGACGGATACAAGGTGTTGATCATTTTTCCACACTGCTAAATGGACAGTCGGATGTTATTTAAGGATCAAATTATTCGGTTGGGTATTAAGTGTGGATCCAATTCATTGCTCTAGTAGTGATTCTAGTTGCTTCATTGGTGTCGCTCAATGTCATAAGATTTCTGTGTTCAATACTATATTCTGGCTCATGCTTCTTTCATGGTTGAATAAATTTAACCCTTTCTTTAACAGGAAAGATATTTCTTGGCTGTTTTTTACTATTGCTTTAAGTAAGGCTCTTTTTCTGAAATAAAGTCAAAGGAGGAAGACCAAATGAAAAAAACGATAGAAAATTAATGATTAACAGCAAAAGAGTGAAGTGTTGAAAACGGTTATTCTGTGAAAAAGCTGATTACAACAATAATAATTGGAAGAGGTATATTTAACTGTTAAACATCAGACATCATCAACTGATTTTTCATTGGAGAGCAGTGAATAATATCAATTTATGATTTAAATTTTTTTCCAACGATACGGACATCATTCATTCATGATTCGAGTTTAAATAACTAATTGCAATTATAGGAAACTGGAGGTTAGTACTTGCACTTATACCTGCACGCAACAGTTTCAATACTAATACCAAGGTGTAAACATCATCAAATTCTTTAGACAGCAATTAATTTGTTGACTTCTTTATTTTACGGCGTATCAAGCTTTTCCAGAAAATATTTGTTAGATTGTAAGAATGTTGTGGAGAGAATAATAATTATTTACTAATACAAGTCTTTCCCAATGGTATTTGCGCATAAGTGAATATAATGAACGCGACTAGGATTGAAACTCGGCTCTTCAATGTCTAATGCCGATCCGCTTTTACTTAAACTTTCTTACATCCAAACCTGCAGCACCTGGCATTCCTAAGTTGTCGTCCATCTAGTACTGAATAGGCTAGTCGTTGGTTCACTTCGATGATCGTACGAGAACACAGTGTCAGTGTGATATTGGCTGTACGCTTTTAAACAGAAATGAAAAGAAAGAATTTTTAATGATGATCCTTTATTTTCGTATTCTAAAAGAGTTAAAATATAAAATTTCATGTTTTTTGTATATAATTAAAGTCGTAATGATCGTAAAAGTATCGTTTGTAAATGAATTTTATCGTTTTTTACCCGTTTGGTGCACAGGTTCCTGCAACATTTTCTTTTTAATAATTTCGCCCTATGGAAGGAGATAATGCCAGTAAGACACAAGGAATTACTCGGAGTGAAAGAGAATAGGAAGATTTTAGTGAGGAAAAAGGACAATAAAAAATAGGATTCAGGAAGACAGAAAATGGTGATTGGCGTTGCATTTTGAAGATTGTAGTTGACATGGGAGCAAGTAATCGAAAGAGTTTTCCCGTCGTTTAAGGGTTAATGAGATAAACCGAGGTGAAAAATAATTGAGAGAAATGGAAGTTAGAAGGCGAGACAAAACAAAAAACCTAAGATTTCACTTAACAAAACTGAATAAGTTAGATAAGTAGGCGAGAATAAATATGTTTGTGTCATTAAACAATTGGGAAGGCATCGATTTATTGGGCCATAAATGTGACGGGGGCCCCAAAGCAATACTATCTGTACGGATCCCCTGACCCTGGGGTTCACCAATAAGTCGACTAGAATCACTCTTACTACTGCTACTACTACGGTTATTACTCGTACTACGGGTACGACTAATAAGATAGAAATGTGAAGAGAAAAGGAGAAAACATACAATGTTAAATATATGAATCACATAAAAATCATTCTAAGCTGAAAGGTGTTGGTACTGGTGAGTATCGTCATAAGTGTTTTTATAATTAGTATGAGTAATAGTAGCAGTAGTATTAGAAGTAGTATTAGTCGCAAATGAAGAAGAAAATATCAAGAGGACATGAGAAATAGCGTTATTCGATAAAAAAGGAAAAAACGGAAGATGGAAGAATAAGAAGAGGGGGAAACAGAAAAAGGAACAGGCAAAGAAAGAAAAGAAGCCGATGAAGAAGAAATGCAAGAAAAAAAATCGTCGAGAAGAATAGAAAGAGAAACAGTTAAAGAGGAAGGCAATGAAGAAAAAGAAATTAGTTTGTATTGAAGAAGAAGAGCGAAAAAGAGAAGGCGAAAAAAGAAGGATGGGAAGAAGAGCAAGGAGGGCGAGAAGGAGGGCGAGAAGGAGGGCGAGAAGGAGGGGAAAGTTGCGAAGAAGGACGACAAGAATAAAGAAATAAGCGAGAAGGAGAAAAAATGTGAGAAGAAAGACGACAAGAGACAAAAAAGTCGCTTGAAAACGCGGAAGACGCGAGAAGAAGAAGAAGAAGAAGAAGAAGAAGAAGAAGAAGAAGAAGAAGAAGAAGAGCAAGAAAAACGGTGATACAACGATCGGTGATACAATGAAAGAAAAGGCAGAGAAGTTCTAGAAGAAGAATGGTGAAAAAAAGAAGAGCAAGGACAGAAAATAAAGGCGAGAAGAAGAAAAAGAAGATCGAGAACTTCCAGCGGAATAAATGTGAGAATAATAATAATGACAATAATAATAATAATAATAATAATAAGAAGAAGAAGAAGAAGAAGAAGAAGATCTAGAAAGTGAGGAGAGAGAGATGGGAATAAAATGAAAAAGAGGAGGAACTGCAGGAAATAGTTTTTATGAATTTAGTAAGAATTTAGGTCGAGTTACGCGATGAGATTTAATACAACTTCGAAGAAATCAGTAACTTATAGTAAAGAGATCATCATCACAAGTATTGCTAAGTTTCATTACTACCAGGATTATTGCAACCAATAGATATGGTAGTAACGTTTGCAAATGGCGACCATTATCTTTATTTCTTTTCGTTCAAATAAGATCTACACTTGTATACTGTGTTGTCTGGTTCCCAGTTGTCGAGAGATTTTACCATTTGACCATTCAACTTGCTGACAGTGGCACCCATGTGGAGGTTCCAAGTCAGTCAGGTGGGGTAGAGTAAAAGCAAAACTTCTCCACGACTGGTAATGACTAGTTGGTGACGGCAAATATTAAACATGGCGGATGGCGAATAGAGGAATGCTCTGATCATTCTAAACGTGGTTGACGGTTGAAGATGACTGGGTGGAAGGTTCGTCTCGATCAACGAAAGATTTGTGTCTCTTGGTCGATATTTTTTTTCCTTTCCTTTCCTCCTAATATCATCCTGACTCGGAATATTCAACAAATTTGAAGATGGAAAGATGTTAATCTTTATTTAAAATGTTGCATGTTCTGGCAAATGGCCACAAGATTACAGTAGTCTTGAGAAAGGACAATGAAAAAAATAAAAATAGAAGGTTAAGAAAGTTGATTTTACATGTCAATCTTTGTAGAGTTATTTAATGTCGAAGGCATTTTATAATTTTTTTATTTTATTAATTTATTTTTATTCAGAATCAACTATATTTATATAGCTGGTCGCTCGTATTCGATGACACGCATCTATTAGGGTGGTTAACCAATCCCTATTGCAGACTCTTGCTCAGGCACATTTGTCTTTGTTCAACACCCACAGATCCCACTTGTGGTTTATACTGCAACTATGATAAGCAGACTTTAGTTAAATTTTCTGGAAAAGAACGTGTTATCTAGAGTGATCAACAATCTGATCAAGACCGGAATGCACAAACCTGCGGTCACGATGACTTGTGATTTCTTGCTAACTCAGATGACGACAGCCCTCTAGGGTACCGTCTACCCAAATTCACTCACAAGGATTGGGTCAACCGGTGATATGATTTTCAGACATTTTCCAAAGGTGCCGCGCGCTGGGATCGCCCGCTCCAGTCCGATAACACCAAGAAGTTTCCTTCCTGACAAATCGAGCAAGGTGGGATTCGAACCCGGGTGTCATGGTCAAAAAGCGAACGTTCTAACCACGCGGCCACGTGCCCATCAGAAACAACAATGTTAGCCTTTTATGACAAAATTCATAATAACTCAAGTCAAAATGATCGGCTTAATCGCCTTGTTAGATCGAGACATTCATCCTCCTATGCGATGGTGAGACTTGGACATTCTTAGTTGAGGCAGGAAAAAGGACCCAGTGTTTGAGAATGCTCCTCCGTATCTCCTACTGAAAGTACAAAAACAATGCCTTTTTAAAAGAGCAGGGTCAAAAGATTAGTGGAATCTCTCCTCGCCACAATTAAGCGCCCGTAGATGTCATCGTCTGGCAACGTCACGCCATGTTATAGTCTCTGCAAGACCATTATGCAAGGCACAGTTGAAGGCGGACACAAGCGTGGACGGTAGCGCAAAACTGGTCAGACAACACCAAAGAGTGGATCGACATGACAATACCGGAACCCCTGGGAGCCAAACAGATCATCCTGGAGGAGTTTCTCTGTTTCTTCTGCCCTTAGGTCCCCACAACGATTAAAGCTGTCAAGAGACTGATGATGATGACGATGATGATGACGATGATGATGATGATGATGATGATGATGATGATGATGATGATGATGATGATGATGATGATGCTGAGTGTTTCATATGAATGTCTTGCATAGTGCGAAAACGTTCGCAAATGTTTAAATTGTCAACTGTATAAAACAATTTTTTCAGATCAATTGCTAAAAAGAGGCCTCGAGTAAATGAAGTATGTAGATAATAGAGAGGGCCCTTCTTTTTTGAACCCCTTGGACTGTACCCAATACCAAAAACCATATCACCTGAGAACTACCAATAGGCGCAACAACTAAAATGGATAGCACATGTAACTTGAAGAGAAAATAATGGCATAATAAAGATATTGACGCTACTTCGAACAAAAGGTCAGGAAGGACCCCCCTATCATTATTGGAAAGAGTGATAACAGTTCGTGAATTTGAGAATCCGCCAGCAACACTGCCTCCTCTTCATCTGTGAAAGAATTGTCCAGCATTCACTGGCATATAAAAACTTCTTTGTTGCTTAAATGTTCCGTCCATAATGTTCTCAGTGTTCTTTCGACTCAGATTTCTTTTTCGTCAGGACTCCTCTTCCCTTGTGAAGAAATTGTTCAGCATGCAATGACATATAGGGGGGGTTGTTTATATTACATGTGAGTTGATAAATCTTACCTTTGTTTCCAACGAAAATTTCCGGTTCGTTAATATTGTGATAAGTTTCTGGAAAGCATATTTCACTTTTCCAATGCGGATGATCTTGTTTAGTCATTCGAGCATAGTTATATGTCGTTTTGTATTTGTATCGCTCTGGTGACATTATTACCTTGAAAATGGCATTTCTTGTTGCAATACTTTTAAGGAAGCCAGAGTGTTTTTGATTAATTGATAGTCTAATTTGGCGCGCTTTGTCATGTCATTTGATTCATTAAAAATCCTTACCTTGCAACACACACACACACACACACACACACACACACACACACACACACACACACACACACAAACACACACACCGATTCCCAGGTGGATGCGTCCCCGGTCACTACAATCTTAAGCTGTCCAAGTCCTGGTTTAACCGTTCCCTTCGCCACGGATCCCCATAAATTCCTGTTACCTCTTACTCTGTAACCATCTACCTCAAGTGGCTCGTGGGCCTTGTACAGAGTAAGCATTTTTGTAAAAAGAATAAGATAAAATAAAATCGGTGATACTTAAGTGGATATAAGTAATACCTGACTCTCATTTCGTCTAACGAACAAAACACGAAAGATGAGCCTGGTGAGCGTAGAAAAGCCACTGAAGAGAGAGGAAATGGTTTTACTTATCACGAAATAATAAAAGAAATGGGAAAAAAACTGCGAAAAAAAACCCCCTCTAAAATAGAAAAATAAAAATATATTCTGCAGAATCAGATATTAAGTATTAACTCAGATAGATTCTGGGATTAATTAATCTGAATTAACTGTAATTGACGTTACAGGCGCTTTTCATTGCAGGTCGCTGAGTGTGTGTAACCATGATGCAATGCGCGCTATTTAGCAAATATACTTTAAAATTTAATTTATTATCACCTTTCTCTCTCTCTTGACTTTTTTCTGGATTTCTAGACGCACGCAGATTCGTCATTATAAGTAACATGATAAGCAGGAGGAGCATTTATTTTAGCCAACAAATGTTTATGCTTGAATATAATCGTCCTTGTCAATATACTTAAACCAAAACTTCTCCAAAGATCACAGTGAAAATATTAGATCAAATTCAGCTAGTTTCTAAGGCCATAGTCTTATTTATATAACCTATTAATTAGTTTAACAACCTATAAATCCATGCTAGGTTATTTAATGCGTATTATTGTATGGATCACACAGAAACACACGCACACACACATACATGTATATATATATGGTAATGTTTGCCGTTTCCTTATAAGGAAACATTTGGCATTCATTAAGTAACGGTCGCGGAATAGCAGACGCGGTTCTGTGACGTCATACCACTGCGATAGACCGAAGTTGCACCCCAAACTCAACAGAATTACATTTCAAACTCGTCACAACACATTACATTGCATCTAGACATTGGTTCTGTTGTAATTCTTCGGTCTGTCACGTGGTATGACGTTATCGTCGCATAGCAATTTTCTACGTCAAAATAACAAAATATCTTTGACGGTGGATATCTTTGTTTCATGTCTGTCTAAGCACTTTGAGGATGGCGCGTGTGAGCCGAAAGCTTAGGACCAACTGAATAGAATATATTCAAATGTTGGACAATTTTTGTCTTTATTTTCACCCGAAATTAAACCAAACATTCCAACATTAGAAAATTTTCATGATCAGACATAATAGACATTGATTATCTGTTATATTTAATAATATATGTTTAAATAATAATCTGCTACCCCAATACGTATATATATATATATATATATATATATATATATATATATATATATATATATATATATATATATATGTCATTCACAGACAGTACTGTTTCGCTGTATCACAGCTCCTCAGAGCGACTAGACTTCCGAATGCCTCAAGCCAGGATTGAAACACAACTAATTTGGTTTCAGCCAGAGCTATCGTCACTCGGTAGAGTTACACAACTAAATCTAGCGTATTGTTTTATCAAATGTAAACAAATGCCAATCAGCCAAAGTGCTCCATTCATTTTACTGAAGAGCTTTGCATTAGTGCAGGTGGCTGTTGTTTATAGAATTAGCTTATCACTCAACAGTTCTCAATTGAAATGTATTTTCAAGAGTTAAATTATGTCATTCACAGACAGTACTGTTTCGCTGTATCACAGCTCCTCAGTGCGACTAGACTTCCGAATGCCTCAAGCCAGGATTGAAACACAACTAATTTTGTGTCATATATATATGTATGTATATATATATATATATATATATATATATATATATATATATATATATGTGTGTGTGTGTGTGTTTGCGTGTGTCTGTGTGTGCATATTTCTAAGAAGTTAATAGTTTTTTCTCAGATTTTATTCCCTACTATTTCAAACGTTATTTTTGGGAGACATAGGTTAGAACCGTACCGTACAGTATCTTTATTAAGTCTCTATAAGGTCGTTATATATAATGCCTACTTTTTTAAAAAAACAGGGCATCTTATGTAACATATGCTTGATGATCATTAAATTATTGTTTCACGCTAATTATTGTCAATTTCAACGAATGCAAGTAGCCAAATGAGTCTAGACATTGAAAATCAACCCAGATGATGGAAACCAATCGATAAATCCAACTGTAGAATTAATATGATTTCATTATTTGGAAACTAAGATGTATATTTTCAACGGAAATCTTTAATAATCAAAGTTTCACAGATTAGCTCCACCATCAATCAACTTTTACTTAGTAAACTTTTCAGACATTCAGTAAAGACAAATATATTTTCCATTTTACTGGATTTTAAGTGTTTTAAGCCTTTCAGTAGAGACGAACGTTTGAAAAGATAATCCCAGTTACTTCTTACGAAAGATGTGAAAATGTCTAACGAAACAGAACAAAGCTATTAAGAAAAAAGCAAGCGGAATGAAAGTTTTTGAAATAAGAAAATAAAAAAAAGGAAGGAAAGAATCTTAAACATCAAACGGAATCCAAATGTGAAAAGTTAAAGAGAAATGTAAAAAAAAAAATTCCTTCTTAGATTCTGATTTTTTTGCCTCTCAAAAGTCCAACTTGGGAATGTTTCTTTTCTTGGCCAATTCTTTGTTCAGTTTTGTTTACAAAATCTTCAAGATTTTATTCTTTGTATGAACAACAAACTGATATAAATTTAAAAGAATAAAAGAATGCTGTCTCCTTTGTAAGTCATATATACATGCATATATATATATATATATATATATCTATATATATATATATATATATATATATATATATATATATATATATATATAGTGGGGTCTGTGTCTGTGCATGTACATTTTTATTCTTTAATCTTTTTTAAAGGCGATCTTGGGGGGAAACTGTGGCTAGTTGCATGTGAGACAGGTTTTTAATAGTTATTCTTTAAAATTTCATTCCTATTTAGCGGCAACCACCATACAGACAAAAACATCCGCGTTGTAAAGACGCGCAAAACATAAATAATAATAATAATGATAATATGCCCAAATATTCCAGTAGGCTTGGCTCTCATGGCTTATGATCTTCTGATCTCAAGTGCGATATAGTGTTAAAAAGTAGATGGGCTACACAAAGTATCTCGTCCATTAGCACAGGATTGCTTATCATTCATTTTATAATAATTTCACCCAATGCAAGGCCCGGGAGCCGCTACAGATAGAGGGTTACTATTAAAAATGTTTATGATGATTGAGGTGTGTGATATGAATGAAAGTAGGAACTGAATTGTATGACACTAACCAGTTAGGCATATTCCATAGATGATCTGTTCATAACAGTAATTAGTGGGGGAGCGTTATTGCCAGAGGTTGAAAGGTGTGGCAGCCAAGCTTAGATATTCGGTTAACACTCTCTATCGGAGACCATCTGAACGTACCGGGTCACCTGACTTGACGGTAGATCTAACTGCAAGGTTATGTGCTGTTTTTATTCAAGTCTGTCACCACAAACTTGTCTGTGATGCATGTGCTCGGTATACCCTTATCAGGGTTGATGTCACGATGAGCATAATGGGATTCATATATTTGTTCTCAAGCGCCACATTGTTGCATACTGCTTACTCACTCACTCGCTCGTTTGTTCAACAAAAACAAAAACAACAAGAACAACGACAACAACAAGAACAGCAACAACAAGAACAGCAACAACAACAAAAACAATAATAATAATAATAAAATGTATATTATACATACATATATATATATATATATATATATATATATATATATATATATATATATATATATATATATATATATATATATATATATATATATATATATATATGTATTCCTGTTGTAACAGCATAATTGTCCACCCTGCAAAATATTTAATATCTAAAAAAGCACTAAACTAATTGAGCTTCTTTTTTCCAGGTGTTTAGATATGACGTTTAGACATTTTGACCCCATTTGTCGTAAGAATCTCTGAAAAATTCTTTGGGTTATTCACCTAGAAAGAGAACGGGTTAAAATCGTTTTTTTCAGCCCCACTGTCTTCTCAAATGAGCAATAGTGAGAGAAAAAATATTTCAGGCGTTCAATAATGGTACCAACATTCATATACTGGTTTCCATCTTCAAAGGCCATTCAAGAACTATGAAGAGAACGGTGAATAAATTTTAAAAAGAGGGAACACTAGAGAGGAAAACTGGATCAGGAGGTCACAACAGGAAGAGAGATGATCATTCGAATCTCAGAGCTAAAGAGATCAATTAGAAAAGATCCAACTCAGTCCATAAGATGTTTGCTACGTGAGAGAGGAATTTCAGCGATGACAGTTCAAAGAGCAATGAAAAAAGACTTGAAAATGAAATCGTACATGAAACCTGTGAGGCCTCTTGTTCGCCTTCACGACTATTCTGTTTAGTTTGGCGAGTAATTGTACATTCTTACTGATCAAAGTAAAGTCCAATAGTGTTGTAAGAAGCTCTGAGAATTCCAGTAAGATATCTTTTATCATTTCTAAAATACAACGCTTCAACGCTTATTATAACAAATTGACAATTTTACACGATTTGGACAATGGTTCTGTTATACACTGTATACACACACACATACAACACACACACATATAATAAAATATACTCTATACATATAGATATAACTATATAATTACACACACACGCATATATATATATATATCAGGTACACTATATATAAATATAGCTACATATATATAATATATACTAAGATTTCTCTCTCCCTCCATATATATATATATATATATATATATATATATATATATATCAGATATGCTATATATTTATATATAGATATAGCTATATATATCATTGACATGGCCGTGCAAATAAATTCTACAGAAACATGCAAGATTTGCCACAGAAAATTAAACGTAAAATGATCATCAACTATATGCAACAAGAAAAATATGGAGAATGAGGAGTTAGAGGAAGAACTTGAAGAAAGGGGAGGAATGATGATGGGGCGGTGGTGGAGGAATAATAATAATAATAATAATAATAATAATAATAATAATAATAATAATACTGTCGGTACATGTTTCTATTCAAGTTTAGCACAAAATAAGCTTGAGAAAAGAATGTTAGAAAATATTTGGATTCGGATAGAAAAACGAACAACTGAAGAGCATAAAGATATCACTGACGCTCATCATCATTGGCGTGCTTGTAACAGAGTAAAATAAAAACTTGCAAACGGATTAGAGGAACTTGATATCCGAGAATGAATGAAAACTACTAAGGGTTAATTCCCATTTAGGCAGCTTCATCGCCCAAGGCAGTTACTCTGCGGAACAGGCGCCCGAAATGATTCTTCCTCTATCTTAACCTATTCAAGTCTAGGGTCAACCGTTATCTATCCTACATGTCCTCATAATATACACCACTTACTTCCTCCGCTTACTGCAATCTCATTTAGTAACCCTCTAACTTGAGTAACTTGGGCATTGTATTGAGGGAACATCAGTATATAATATAGATGGCAGCACTGTATAATGTCTTGGGGCAGAAAAGGCATTTCGTTTCACTGGATCTCCTGTAAAACCACCAGCTATTACTGATGTGAAATACTTAATGAGTACAGATAATAATGATAATTACAATGATAATAACTTAGTGAGACTCCTGAAATGATTCCTAGAGCATTGAAGATATTTGTTATCACTTCACCTGAATAACTTATGTCAGAATTCATTAAAGTAATCATAACTAACTCGGTTCGTGTAAATTCCTTGGGTGTTGAAAATTAAGATTGTCCATTATCTCATGCCTCAAGATATGAAAGCAACCAAACTACCACCTTTGAGAAGACATCAGAAAGAGAAGCTTCAACTTCTGGCGAATAAGTATAAGAAAACTAATTACTTAACAGTAATCTTTACTGATGAAGATAGACCTTTATTTGAGGGATCTGGTAGCTCAGCTTGCGGTTGGGGTTTTCATGGAAATAGTAAAGTAGAACGACTTAGGTAACAAACTTAGAAAGGGTAGGTAAGGTTTGTTGTCTGATATTGTAGACAGCAAAAACTGGAGAAAAGAGCGTGGTTAAAGAAAAGTAAAAGAAAAGACAGTGTTTAAAAATGTTTGACAATATTTAACAGTATGTTTTCCTCTATTTATGTTTAGAAATTGCATAAAAGTATGAAAATTATATTAAAACGAATAAGTCTCTTGTCTTGAGGGAAAAAAACAATTTTATTATCAACGAGTCAAAATGAATTAAACGCTGCCCTCATGAATGGAATGCTGCCAAAACGTGAATTACATGATGGGGACGTAGTCATCCTGAAATTTTCAGTTGATTAGTTAATAAAAGCAATTAATCAAATATTTTAGTATAAATCTTATGGAACTTTCCTATCGTTCTTAAAACATATCCACAATCCACTGACATTCCAAACTTTAAGAGCCATGAAGATAATAAATATAGGTAAATTACTAACGTCCCACCTGGAAGAAATGAACAAAACGGACAGGTGAGTTCCAAATGATTTATATGAATCTATAATAAATCTAGATATACGATAGTGAAAACTGTATCAATAATCAAATATCTATCCCACCAAAAAGAAAACAATACAACAGGAAGCTAAATTTGAAAAAATCTAAAATATATTTAGAGTGCATTATTTTTTTAAATCAGGCAAAATACTGTCGAAGTTTTGAGGTGGCTGGTTGTCACTTGATTCCTAGCAAAAGAGATTGGTTACTACTGGCGTAAAAGTCTACATTCATATAATCGTCTGGTAAAATGTTTTATCTCCCAAACGGATGTTTTATATTCATTTATTAATTATTTTTAATTTAAACAGTATTTTTAAACAATGTTTTTTAAAACCGTATCAGCTCATTTTATTCAAATATTTCTTTTTCGTTTCTTGTTATAACGACAAACACTCCCCGACGTTTTGACCCGCACTGACTATTCTAGACAATTTTCGACGTTTAGCGTTTGTTTTTTATGTCTGACAAAGTCGCCATCTATTTTTTCAGCCATTGCTTGCGTTTCGCTTTCTACTTGCTTTCCTTCATTTTAACTTTCCCTCTGCTATGTCCTTGTCCTTTGCAGCTCCTCTCTATCATTTGATGGTAATTCTCCCACCTTTGCCTAGAATAAAAATGTTTGAATGTCCACGTTCATTCAGTCCATATTTTGAAGCCTTATAGCATTCACTGGTAACAACGACTTAAAAATAAATCGTTTCTTTATACTCCTCTATTGTTTTATTCTGGCTAAGCAAAACTTCGTGATTAATATTAAACACCGACATATAACAGTCTAGGAAATTATCTGGCTTCAGCTATTTGACATTAAAATATACAGGAGGAACATCGAAAATAATCTAATGTTTTTGACATACATATATGGCTTACATTTGTCGTTGTTTTAGCGGTTGTGCGCCTCACTAAGTACTTGCCCACCCGGGTAACTAAGTACTTGCCCACCCGGCTAACCTACAGGGCCCTGCGACCGGAACCATTTATTTAATTTGTGAGACTAGACTGTCTCTGGATATCGCATCTAGTTTATATTGCTCGTCCCGTTTACCAATTACTCACCGGGAATTGAACTCACGTTTACTATGCCACGAATCAACGCTTTAACGCACTAGGCTATTGTCCCGTGGGACAATTCCGAGTGGAGAAGTTTGAGCTTTAAACCTAATACATGAAGACAAAAGTCTGCCTGCAAATAAAGTAAATAATAACTCCCCATTCAAGAAATTTGAACAGAAATTGTATTTTTCATATTGATTGCCATTTTGTCACAGAAATCTACTTCTTCATTTGTAGATTATTAAATGGACATGGTTCATATGGTCCGCTTCTCATTGAATACTTCACTAATATGATCATGTACCTTGTCTTTGCAAGGTTCAGTAGATAACTGTATATGCTTGTCAATGAGCAATAGTTCTCAAACCAGTCTCATAGGCCAAAGTTAGCAACTTTCTTCCTCACTGTGTGTCTCACTACTGCACCGGACTAAGTCTAATAAATATGTCCTACAAATTTTGAAAAACGCTGTATTTCTTCAGGACAATGTCAATCATGAAACTCCAAAGAGGTATTCTCTTCAATGAATCGCCATGATTTCTTTGGAAATATATTTTCCCACTGCTTTCTCTACGGTTTCGAAATCAAAGTCGTCCTTCTCCTAGACTGGATAACACCCACGTCTGGAAAGTTGTTTTTGACGTGAGGGTGGAGTTTTGAACTCGGCATGTGATTCCAGTTTTCCGCGTCAATAACTCAACTAATAGTCCGAATACTAGAATATGCTGATTTAAATAAGATTCCATCAACCTCTCCAAAGTTAATAAGCAACACCAGCTCTAATTAAATAACAATATCACGACTGATTAAACGAGAACCAAATTTATCCCGAATGCGTAAAGGGAATAGTGGTCGGTTTGAAAATCAGAGTGTTGACTATCAGTTTGTCATTAGGAATATATATATATATATATATATATATATATATATATATATATATATATATATATGAATAAAATTTTATTCATTTCGTCTCTTCTGCAGATCCACTCCATCTGAGAATATTTGCACACGCCTGTACACACACACACACACACACACACACACACACACACACACACACACACACACACATATAACTTCATCCATGCATGTTCAATAATTTAGGCATATTATGTATATTTATTTTAATCCTCTCAGTTTCTTAGAGCTGCTGTTAGATTTTTAAAAATAGCAGGCTGAGTATTTTATAACATTAATAATAAAAAAATATAAATTGAGTTACCCCCCCCCCCCTTACATATTCTTAACGTTAATTTTTAAATTGACTATAACGGAGCGTGGTCATGCGCATTTACAAAAAAGAATTCACATCTATCAGTTCCATTAATTCCTTTGTCTTATCCCGAATGATGATCTTAAATGAGATGAGAAGGACTTGGGAAAATAAAAGGAACGCGAAACACTACGGCGTATTTCTTAATCAGTTTAATAACAACTCTAAGAAATTAAACCGTGAATTTGAGAGGATTAAAATTAAAATAAATAGACATAATTAGTCTAGATTATTCACACACACACACACACACACACACACACACACACACACACACACACACACACACACACACATATATATATATATATATATATATATATATATTACAGCAAAACCCCCAAAATTAACTCGACATAGATGATACCCTATTTCAAGCCGTTCTGATATCCGCGTACAGAACGGTTTGAAATAGACTATACTCTATATTGAGGTAATTTTTGGTTTGCTGTAAAAGAAATACATATGCTCTGTTATAATAAATACATCGAGCTCTCTGTGGATCAGTTTTAATAATTGATATTACTAGCATCCACCCGTATAATATACAACGGACCGATTACCTGTACTATCTATCTATCTATCTATCTATCTATCTATCTATCTATCTATCTATCTATATATATATGTATATATATATATATATATATATATATATATATATATATATATATATATATATATGTATATATATATATATATATATATATATATATATATATATATATATATAGCACAATCAGTGCTTGTGGTAATAAAAGTACTCAACGTAATGTGTATATATATATATATTTGTGTATTTAGGCAGCAATCCTTCTTTCATGCACATTTCATTAAAAACGACTGACAAGGTGCTTTTATTTAGTTTTTTTTATATAATTTCTCGTGCGATCTAATAATTTTTTTCTTTCTGGATGAAAAATTATATACGAATTGTCCGAATGTTCTTTTTATCCGAGCGCTTTCGGCTATACATTTAGCCATTTTCAAGGATTATATTTTAACTGTTAAAATTAGAAATAGTTTGTTGTATGTATGTTTTATAAAATGTTTCATTTTTTCGTTTCAAAACACGGTCAAGTTATCATGTCCATGTTCAAAGTTAATATTATTAAGTGTTGGTTTGTTTGTTTTTATTAATAAGGCTTCCATTATTTTTAGCCTTTTTTTTTTAGATCGCACGAGTAATTATATAAAAAAATTAAATAAAAGCACCTTGTCAGTCGTTTTTAATAAAACGTGCATATATATATATATATATATATATATATATATATATATATATATATATATATATATATATATGCGTGTGCGTGTCTGTGTATGTGTGTGTGTGTGCTTATGTCAGAATAAATTGTATATAATCATAATACTCTTGGGCTTTCAAAGGAAGACAATTCACTACTTGCAGCCAAATGTGGCAATCCTGGTCATCTGTCGTAATAAATAACATATAATAATAAAATTACAAAGTTAATTAATTTAATAGCAAAAAGATTTAGGTAATAGGATGAGCGAAGCAAAAAATATTAATATCTTAAAATGCAAGTAAAAATAAAGGCGTTGTCTTTGAGCATTTTGTAAATAGAAAAGAAAGGAACGTAAAAAAGTATTTAATCTTGGCAAGCAGAAATAGAAAAGAAAACACGAGATAATGTGCAAAGCTAATGCAGAGGCAAGTATAACATCCAGAAATGTGGGTTACTTTTTAAGTCGATTTTCTTCTTTATTTTTCAAATCGCCATTTTTATATATTGAAAGTTATTTTTTCTTTTTTTCTCTATCCTTTTCTTCCATTCGATTTTAACAATGCGGCTTAAGCCCAGTTTTTCGTTGTTCCTACAACAGTTTTATTATAAATCTCTTCCATTCGACTTTTTTTTCGAAAGAAATGTTTGTGAAACTTTGGTTTCGTGTCAGAGAAAACCAATGGCTGTGAATTCCGGTACTTAAGAAATGGTCTCAGTTGGCCTCTTTCTTTATGTCTTCTTTATTATGTAGATGTCAAGTACACTTCTTTCAGACTGGCAAAGGTAGGCTGATAGAGGGTACGTTTAAATGTAAAGCAAACGTCGGTAGATATGTTTACAGAATATCTAGTGAATGGGTTCAAATTCTTGAAGAGAAAATCAGTAAATGGGAACAAAAGGAAGAAAATTGTTTGAAACATTGTGGGATTTAGAATGGTAAGAAGAAGAAGAAAAAGAAGAAAAAAAGAAGAATGTCAACAGGAAGAAGGGCAAGAGAAGAAGAACAAGAAGAACAAGGAGGGTGAGAAGAAGGGCGAGATGAAAGGCTAGAAGACGAAGAAGGAGGAAAAGAGCAAAGTCACAAGCAGAAGAAGAATGAAAACAACAAGAAGAAGAAGTAGTAGTATTAGTAGTAGTAGTAGTAGTAGTAGTAGAAGAAGAAGAAGAAGAAGAAGAAGAAGAAGAAGAAGAAGAAGAAGAAGAAGAAGAAGAAGAAGTAGAAGAAGAAAATGAAGACTGAGAAGAAGAAGAATGGCCACAGGAAGAATGTTGAGAAGAAGGAGAAAAAGGAGTAGGAGGGAGACGAGAAGAGTAGGGCGAAATAATAATAATAATACTACTAATAATAATAATAATACTAATGAGAAGAACAAGAAAGGCGAGAAGAGCAACGGCAAAAAGAAGGAGGAGGGCGAGAAGAATCAGGAAGAAGTAGAAGATGGTGATCAAGAAATGGTAGAAGAAAGTTGAGAATAATAAAAAGAAGGCTGAAAGTGTACATTTTTGAAGGAAAACAAATTACAGAAAGGAAACAAATAATGGAAAGTGGGTAAACAAGAAGAAGAAAAAATATAAGAGCAAAAAACATATATAAAAAGACGGTAAAATGTGTGTGTTGGGCAAATATAGAAATTAGTGTATAAACAAAAGCTGTACATTAAGTAAATGGAACAAACTTTTTCTTATTTCAGAACTGAAAAGTTACAATTTCCATAATGGCAGAGATCGATATTCAATCCTAAATAAAATTAATGACGATGTAGAATGCGGATTTTCCAAGCAGGTAGATTGACTCACTTCCTTCGAGAGATTGACGTTACCCAATCTTCTTATCCAATTTCCTCCAATTTCGACTACAACTCATCTTAGAAAATAGCAAAAGCTAGCATTTGAATGCGGATTTTCTCATTACTAAGGCCCTTCTCATATGGCAGATTGGCGTAACACAATCTTCTTTTCCGCATGCTTTCTTATTTTGGTTTATGCCGTACTACGCTAATTTGAGTAAGTAACGAAGCTAGATTTGTTTTTACGCTGAATATCCTGGCCATGGAACTCGAGCAACTAACTTGCTATCTCTATTTTATGGTGAAAGCACGTGTAACGAGATTGGTCGGAATAGGAGAAGTAATTGTAACTTGAGAGGGAGCGATGAAGGAAAAAACGAGAAAAATGGACAGAGAAAGCGAGACAAAGAATGAGCGAACAGAAGAAAGTAACAGAGAGAAAGCGAGAGAGAGAGAGAGAGAGAGAGGGGATTATAAAAGTAGAGAGAGTGCGAGTGAAAATGTGCGTTTCTGTGAGAATGAGTGAGAAAGAAATGAGGAGATTGAACAATAAAAAAGAATAAATGAAACGTATAGAGTGTTAGAAAGAAAGACTATAAAAGAAAATGAGAACGAGAAAAAGAGAAAGCGAAAGAGGAACAACAATTCATTTACTGATTCTGTTGGTAAAGGGAGAAATGGAGGGAGTGGTAGACAGGGACAGTGAGGGGGGCATCGAAGTAAATGAAGACGATATTTGAGGATGAAAACACTAAAGAGAAAGAGATGAAATATGAGAGGGGGAAACGTTATACTTCTGATTTCTAACGTAAGAACATAAGCGAGTGGCAAAATAGTGAGAGAAGGAGAGAGAGTTAAAGTGTGTGATTGAGAGTGAGACGGATAAAGAAAGAGAGAGAAAAATGCAATGTTTTCAGAATTCCTTTTGTAATTTATTTACAGAAACATCCAGGTGTACAGCGTAAGGAACAGAGAGAGAGAGAGAGAGAGCAGAGAGAGAGCGAGAGAGAAACAGAGAGACAGACAGTGAGACAGAGAGAGAGAGAGAAAGGAAAAAGAAGAAATATGTGAGAAAGAACACCAAAATTGAGGAAAGAGTGGGGCATGTTTCAGAGTGACAGAAAGAAACAAAGTAAGGAACAAAGAAATGGAGAAAGAAAAAAAAAATTTTGAACGCTTCTTCTGTACCAGAAGTAAAACCAAAAAAAGTCAGTGTCTGTATATATGAGAAAGAAATAATTAAAGAGAGAGCCAATGACAGAGAGAGAGAGAGAGAGAGAGAGAGAGAGAGAGAGAGAGAGAGAGAGAAAAACGGACAGATGGATAGGCAGAGAGAGAGAGAGAGAGAGAGAGAGAAAGAAAAAGAGTACACGAAAACAATAATTAGAAAAAGGACGACTGATGAGGAAGAAGAAGAAGAAGAAGAAGAGAGAGAGAGAGAGAGAGAGAGAGAGGGGGGAGTGTTTTTTTATTCGTACACTGAATCCATGTTCGGTTTCTATACAAGAAGTTTGACGATGCCTCGCGTCATGAATAGCTTGCTTACGTTTGGTCTCTTCTGAGCCATGAGATACTTTCTTCGGTCGTTATTTGTTTGCTAGTGAATGGAAGCGTAAAGAAGAGGATAATTTTCTATTCTCTCCTTTAAGGAGAGAATAGCACTTGGCAATAGGAAACCAATTGACTAAGACTTGGACGCCTTGTTTTGAAAAGAATCGCCTACCATTGTTAGGCGACTAAATATGGGATTGCGTGCGAACATATCAAGGTCAGTGGACGAATGCCCTTAAAGACATTTCCCCATCATCTATCTATCTATCTATCTATCTATCTATCTATCTATCTATCTATCTATCTATCTATCTATAAGCCTGTTCATATCTATCTATCTATCTATCTATCTATCTATCTATCTATCTATCTATCTCTAAGCCTGTTCTCATCTATCTATATATCTATCTATCGATAAACCTGTTCATATCTATCTATCTATCTATCTATCTATCTATCTATCTCTAAGCCTGTTCTCATCTATCTATCTATCTATCTATCTATCTATCTATAAACCTGTTCATATCTATCTATCTATCTATCTATCTATCTATCTATCTATCTATCTATCTATCTATCTATCTCTAAGCCTGTTCTCATCTATCTATATATCTATCTATCGATAAACCTGTTCACATCTATCTATCTATCTATCTATCTATCTATCTATCTATCTATCTATCTATCTATCTCTAAGCCTGTTCTCATCTATCTATCTATCTATCTATCTATCTATCTATCTATCTATCTATCTATCTATCTATAAACCTGTTCATATCTATCTATCTATCTATCTATCTATCTATCTATCTATCTATCTATCTATCTATCTATCTATCTATCTCTAAGCCTGTTCTCATCTATCTATATATCTATCTATCGATAAACCTGTTCATATCTATCTATCTATCTATCTATCTATCTATCTATCTATCTATCTATCTATCTATCTATCTATCTATCTAGACTGTTCTTCATTTTTATTTCGCTGTGTATCTATCTGTCTATTGATGTTTTAGGTGTAGTTGGGATTACCATAACTGTAGAAATGTCGATGACATTTAACTTCTGAAAACACGCTGTGAGTTGTTGTCGCTGTTGCAGTTGCTGTGCTACTGATAGCTCCTCTGGTTGCTTTCAAAAGCTAAATCCTAAAGCGCAATTTACTATTCACATGGGACATAGAAATCTATCACCACATTGAGTTATACGCTCATACCATTCCCAATGTCCCACTTCAGGCGCACGGAAGAGCAGCTTTTGAACTTTGAAACGTCTTGCCTGCAGCTTTGGCATCACACTGAAGGGTCGGAAGCTATGATAGTTTCGGGGTATCTCTCATTCTTTCAGGACAGTATTAATCTGATTTCATATCAATAACCTTAGCCTGCAGATGAGTACAGGCCTTCAGCTTCTTCTCTGTGGAATATCGATCTAGAATTCCTTTTAACATGTCCTACCGAAAGTGGTTGCCGCTAGACAATCATCATTTCATCAATAACGGACTATGAGTTTAGCCATGCAGGTAAAAATAATACAGTCAGTGTAACTTTTGTAGATGTGATTACGCAATACTTGTAGCACTTTTACTAAATGTAAAAACGCCAATTTGAAATTTTAAAGGCTAATTGTTGTAACCAAGTAAACGGTTAAGAAATAACAAAACAAGAGGTTGCAGATAAATCATGTATTGAACAGTAAATACAACAGAAGAGTATTAGACGACTTTGGAGTGACCAGCTTTAAATCTATACTACTGTTCCCCGAGGCTTACTCTCCTACTAATTTTATAGTAAGTAGAAGAGTCCAGAATAGACTCATTAGAGGGAGGACACCACAACACTAATTTAAAAATCCAATATTAGAATCCTGTTTAGTGGAAAATTTATAACTATACATATCTATGGAAGCACGGTACTTTTATCTAAAAGAATTTTGCCCTTAACTTGAGAATGGTTTTTCAGGTTCTGATATATCTGATTATATATCTAAGCTATATTATGATCCATAATATAGTTTAGATGGGGCATTGTCCGCATATATTGAGCACCCAATGAGGATTGAACTGATTCTTTAACCCTAACTGTCATGCAAGACAAGCTTGCTAATGATTAGACAGCGTATAAATGCCATTCTCCGCCATATTAATTTATTATCAAGCGAATATTTGATATGGTAATGGTAAAATTAAATAACGATAATAAAATAGAAATAGGCGAGAGACAAGAATGCCTCTTCTCGCCAGATATATTCAACATCAGGGGAATGGAGACCCTACCAGGATTCATTATCGGTGGATGTAAACTTAACATTATAAGATACGCAGATAACGCTGTGTTTATGGCCGGCTCAAAAGAAAACGACAGGACCTCCTAGACAGAGTGATAGAAGGAAGAGGGAACAAGAGACTAAGCATCAAGAGAAAAGCCGAAGATGCGAGTTACGAATTGGAGATAGAAACATCAAGTAGGCGCAGTAGTTCAAATATCTGGAAGGTGTTTTAAAAGAGCATCGAAAATACGGCACCGAGATCCGAACGCGCATTGGACTAGCGAAAGAAGCATTGCAGAATCTACGCAAGATGCTGGGAAATGGAAAAAATGTCGTTAGAAGCAAATAAAAAAGAGTGTTTGGATTGCACTGTGATGTTGATCCTCTTATATGGCAGTGAATACTGAACAATCACGCGACGGATGAGGAAAAACTGGAGGTAACAGAAATATGATTTCTATAGAAGGATACTGAAAATTTCATGAGCGGAGAGAGTATGCAACAAGGAAGTCTTAAATTAAAGATTAACAGAAAGAGCATTTCTACACAGAATCAAGAAAAGACAGCTGAAATTCCTTGATCACATGATAAGGAAGTACATCTTGGAAAAGTTAACCATCACGAGGCATAAGGGCAATAGAGATAGGGAAACATGTGTGAGTAGATGGTGGAACCGGATGTTAAGGAGCCTTAGCAAATAGAAAAAAAATGCTAAGGGTCACATTGTATAGGAGGCTGTGGAGAGATATGATCGCTTATGTACTGAATAGACGAGCTAGGTGGAAGTCAATATTTGACGTCCATTGACAAAGCAGTCCTTGTTATATTTCGTTTAAAATTTTAAAATATTTCTGTTAAGGCAGTTTTCCATGCGAATTGCTGTCTTACTCATGCTAACTGCAATTGCCTTTTCCTGTATTGATTGCACTTCTTTCCTTGCCTATTAAGGTTTAAGAGAAATAAGGAAAAGACAAAAATTATTAAGAGCTTAAAAAGACACGAGGGGACAAGAAGAAGAAGAAGAAGAAGAAGAAGAAGAAGAAGAGGAGAAGAAGAAGAAGAAGAAGAAGAAGAAGAAGAAGAAGAAGAAGAAGAAGAAGAAGAAGAAGGAGAAGGAGGAGGAGGAGGAGAAGGAGAAGGAGAAGGAGAAGAAGGAGAAGGATAAGAAGAAGAAGAAGAAGAAGAAGAAGAAGAGGAGGAGAAGAAGAAGAAGAGGAGGAGAAGGAGGAGGAGGAGAAGAAGAAGAAGAAGAAGAAGAAGAAGAAGAAGAAGAAGAAGAAGAAGAAGAAGAAGAAGAAGAAAAGGAGAAGGAGAAGGAGAAGAAGGAGAAGGATAAGAAGAAGAAGAAGAAGAAGAAGAAGAAGAAGAAGAAGAGGAGGAGAAGAAGAAGAAGAGGAGGAGAAGGAGGAGGAGAAGAAGAAGGAGGAGAAGAAGAAGAAGAAGAAGAAGGAGGAGGAGGAGAAGAAGAATGAGGAGAAGAAGAAGAAGAAGAAGAAGGAGGAGGAGAAGAAGAAGAAGAAGAATGAGAATAAGAAGGAGGAGGAGGAGGAGGAGGAGGAGAAGAAGAAGAAGAAGAAGAAGAAGAAGAAGAAGAAGAAGAAAGCGTGAAATATCAACATCTTGATTATGTCATTTGTTATCCATTTTAGTTGCTGTTGTTGTTGAAAGTCCTCAAGTGTTGTTTCTACTATTCGGTATAGTTCTCTCTTTGTGATTGTGTAGCGCCAGTTTACGAAGATCGAATGAGTATTGTCCTCGCTGAGACCAAAAGGCTTAATTCACTGAAAGCCATTTCATTCATAGACATGAGAAAGCTGTTGTATACAAGCCTAGATATACATGAACAGGTGTGGCGCCATGCATGTCATCTTTATGAAGATCTCGATCTGGTGAGGATATTTAAGAAGATGACTCAAGTTTTAGGTTGTTGTTTTGGTTCTGTAGCAATTTGCGGTATTGAGCGAAACTACCTCAATCTCCTCAATTTCCTTATGTCCTATGCTAAATTTGTTATAACTGATCCATAATCTCCAACGTACATCAAGTGTCGAGTATTTACTAATTGCACACCCTGAAATTGGATTCACGGTAGGTTCCATCATCTCTTTCATTCCAATTCCAGATCATAGTTTTTGTTTTTGATAGATTTATCTTGATTCCTATTAATTGGAACACTTAGTAGAGGATGTTGATTATTGTTTGTTTGTTCAAGAACCTTCTTATCCCAAATATCAATACCAATATCACCGGCATCTAGTTTAATTAAATGTCACTGTTATCATTATAGTCAATAAGAATAAAGATCCAAATAAATTTGATAACTTTAAACGAAATATTAGGAAATATTCTACTAACATGACTCAGCCTATTCTCTTAGAAAATAGAAATCTTAGAATTTACGAAATAAATTGGCCAAAATAAATCAAGAAATTCAGGACTCTAAATTTCAGCTTTCACTCACATGTTACATTTGCAAATGATGTAACGTTTTATTCAATGTATAAATACATTTGTATTTTTTTACAAATAAAAACAAAAGCCGAGGCGATAGAAAGGCCTCAACCTCATTGTATAATGCACAAAAGTTTTGTTTTATAAATCGAAAGAGCATTTTGGAATATCGTTTGCTTTTGAAAAAGAAAAAAAAAATTTAATGTCTTTTATACTCCGATAAATTTTGTAAGAATTTCTCGAAAATCCGTCAATATTATTCTTTCTTTAGACTAGTGTTTCTCAACTGGTTCACCTGAGCGCATTACTGTGCCCTGAAATGTAGCCAAATGCGCCCCAAGCTAACAGAAGGGTAATTTATGTATTCTTATTTTTTTTACACTGACTTACACCTTGTAGAAGGCCCGGGGGACATTCAGGTTACAGTAAGAGCCAGTTTATGCGGATAGTGGGGAAGACGACGGTTAACTCTAGACTTGAACAAGTTAAGATTATCATTTAAAAAAATCATTATTTTAAAAGCTAGAGATAGCAAGCACATAGATTCCATATCTAAGTCTTTGTTATTTGGTATTTTAAACAAGAGATTAATTTCAAATTACATGACTAATTTTTCCTTATTAAAATTGAAAGTTCGTCCTAGACAATTAGTTATTCTACAAGTGCGCCCTCAAGTAAAAAAATGTTTGAGAAACACTGCTTTAGACAATTGACTATCGGTCGGTTTCTATTGTATATAGTTGATTCAGTTTATATGGCCATTATGAAAATCATATCAATCACACTCCAGATACGTTCGGACGCCGCAGGCCATCATTGCGAAATTATATTCGCAAGTGGTAAATCGACACAAGTGTTTGATATACCGCGTCAAACTTAACGATTTTAATAGCTATATTTTATCCAAGATTGCTTATAAAGTTTCTTCTTCGAAAAACCGAGAAAGACTAGCTAATATTAATATATTAAAATTAAAACTAGAAAACTTTGCAAACTCTTACATTAATGTATAGTCTGCCACAAGGCTAGTGTATTGAGATATCTATAGAAAATCTAATTTACTCTACAAACAAATTGATCTGCGAGAAAAATCTTGTTAAACATGAGATAATGGTATAACCTCAAACACATTTCAAATATGGAAGGTGCACCCCGGCTTGGTTAATGGTTAGAAAGCTTGTCACGCGAGATTAGTGAGTTCGATCCTTAACGACAGCTCAATATTTTCGGCCTTGTGCCGCATTTAAGCTACGCTTAGTAAATCATTTGTGGACCTTGAGGTGGTGTAATTATTTGCAAGCTTGTCTCGCTAGATCAATTACTACTGAGTAGTGAGTTCGACCCTCAGTGGGTGTCCAATATATAAGGCCTTTTGCCACATCTAAGCTACGCTTGGAAAATCACTATATGGCCTTGTGTCACAACTAAGTTACGCTTAGTAAATCACCATCTATAGTATGGAAGGTGTAATTCAGCGTGGTATAATGGTTAGCAAGCTTGTCACGTTAGATCGATTACTACTGAGTAGTGAGTTCGATCCTCAGTGGGTGCCCAATATATAAGGCCGACTGAGTAGTTAGTTCAATCATTACTGGGTGCCCATGCCTTCGACCTTGTGCCATATCGACGAGGGAATCGTTGACGTTGCCAATAGATAAAATTACCTTTAATTTGAAATAAAAGAATTAGAAACGAAGGGTAAGCTTATCTAGTTCACCGTGAATACTGAGTAATTAACTTGATCCAAAAGTAGGTGCCTTACCTGCGTGACATTGTGCTGTAACTCAACAAAGCTTCGTAAATAACAATAGATAGAAACGATGTCAGTTCTGGGAAGATCCGGAACTGTCAA
Source organism: Acanthosepion esculentum (assembly GCA_964036315.1). Taxonomy (NCBI): domain Eukaryota; kingdom Metazoa; phylum Mollusca; class Cephalopoda; order Sepiida; family Sepiidae; genus Acanthosepion; species Acanthosepion esculentum. Next base: position 83,324,038 of record OZ038487.1, read on the forward strand.
GTCCCCAGAATTTGGTCGAGACACAGCGATTTTATCTCTCTCACCTGCTGTCTGTTTATCTATCTGTACATCACTCTGTCTGCTCTTATCAATCTATCTAATTTTCTTTTTATGTATACATCTAACTCACTTTGATCTATCTATCTATCTATCTATCTATCTATCTATCTATCTATCTATCTGTCATTCTGTTCATATCTATTTATATCTATCTATCTATCTATCTATCTATCTGTCATTCTGTTCATATCTATCTATCTATCTATCTATCTATCTATCTATCTATCTATCTATCTATCTATCTATCTGTCATTCTGTTCATATCTATCTATCTATCTATCTATCTATCTATCTATCTATCTGTCATTCTGTTCATATCTATCTATCTATCTATCTATCTATCTATCTATCTGTCATTCTGTTCATATCTATCTATCTATCTATCTATCTATCTATCTATCTATCTGTCATTCTGTTCATATCTATCTATCTATCTATCTATCTATCTATCTATCTATCTATCTATCTATCTGTCATTCTGTTCATATCTATCTATCTATCTATCTATCTATCTATCTATCTGTCATTCTGTTCATATCTATCTATCTATCTATCTATCTATCTATCTATCTATCTGTCATTCTGTTCATATCTATCTATCTATCTATCTATCTATCTATCTATCTATCTATCTATCTATCTGTCATTCTGTTCATATCTATCTATCTATCTATCTATCTATCTATCTATCTATCTATCGCTGAGTTTTTGAGCGGACTTGCATTGTTAAAGAAGCTGCTCACGCCAGATGATGCTCGCTCTACCAGAAACTGTAACTAAGGTCAGCTCAAGATAGTTAAATTATAAACCACAGGTTGGTTTTGAGGATTTTGAACAAACACAAATTTGCCTGAGTTGGCGTCTGCAACAGGGATTTGGTAGCCACCTGTAGAGCCTGGAAAATGATTAGCTACCAATTATCTATGTCTGTTTTTTATCTATCTATCTATCTATCTATCTATCTATCTATCTATCTATCTATCTATCTATCTATAGCTTCATATATTGGCTTCTGTTGCATATTTCTTGACTGTTCTATTTGGCCAATAGGAAAAAGATATCAATTACAGTCTCCGACCCATTCTGATGCTGCGGGCTATCAGCGCGAAATAATAACCATAAACGCTAAATGGAATCGGACTTGTCGCTTATTTATCGTGGCTGGAGCCGATTCCTGCAATGGCTCATTGATTTTGGAATATTTCACGATCTTCGAGACAGCTAGAGATTAGTCTCGAACGGAACATTAATGCGAACGTTTTAGGATTTCAGGAATTCTCACATTGCAATGCACTTCAAGGATATGCGTGTGGTGTAATTGATTGCGGCTCGGAATGAAAAAGTAAAGACTCGAGTTCGAATTCTAGCCCGATTCGTTACATTTATTTACGTACAAATACCCTTGAGAAAGCTGTGGATCCATCTCTTCTACCTCAATTATATTTTAAATGGCAGGATGGACTCGGTTTTATAGCCTTGGTCATCTATATTCTAGAGAAAAGCACCAATCTCCCAGCAAATCTAGGCCTCTCGTAGGGATGCATCGGAACAGGAAAAAGCATAGCGACTGCAATTATTCTTACCACCTCATAAATCCTTTCGCGTCCACACACACAAGACATGCAAACAAACACAGTAGCAGATTCATAATTATTTGCAAAACAACCCAAATGTACAGAGTGAAACACCTTTAGATACATTTCATACAGAAGGGAAGACAGAAATACATAAATATATAGAAATGTTGTTATAAGCTAATCTATGCAAGGCATGACAATTTAGTTTTCAGAAAGGCCCTGGAACATCAAAATTTGCTTATTTCGTCATTATTAACTACCTTCACGTTCAATGTACTCTCTATGTGAATCGATGGACTTCGTGTGACAACTACATCCAGCAGTATGGCCTCTGATTGAATATTGGAGGTTTTTGAGGAGCGTGGAACCACCTCGTAATTGCTGTTGTTCCCAGGTCCACCCTGGCTTGGGGTGGTAGCATTTGTTAGTGTCCCAACTATGGGAAAATAGTGAACCCACAAAAAAAACAAAACATTATGAAAATATAAAATTCATTTTTATATAAAAAAATTACCAACAATACTTATTTATAGTAAAATTACCAATAACAATTTTTTATAATAAAATTACCAACAATACCGCCTTATGGTATATAATTAATTGAAACCATGCAATTGTGGCCAAAATATTCAGATTTCGGCATTAACCAACGCATAGATTTTGATATGCCACTAAACAAAATAAACCAACCAATTTCATGAGAAGATGGTACCATTGGTGGAAGAATTCTTGGAACTCGTTTTTTGGAATATATTTCAATCATGTTGTCACGCGTTGCTTGATTTCAGGGCATTTTTCAATTTTCAATATAGCCAAAAATCAAATGAAACTAAGTATTGTGATAGATGTTGATAACCAATGATTGTAATGGATTTTTTAGCCTGAAAATCAGACACTCCTAATGTACTAACTTTCCTTTTTTCAAAAATCTCCGTTAAATTTCGCCGCACTGTTTACGAGTTCCTATTCAGTTCTTCTACAATCAGTAGCACATTGTATTCAGATCGAATTCTGAAAAAGAAAAAAAGGTTTATTTTAAAGTAATTTCAAAGTTCATTGAAGAGCTATTATTAAAATAGTGAAAATAATAAATATATCCTTAAGTATTACCATTAAAATAAATTGCTATATGTTCCTACAATGAAGATGCCATATAGACTTATAGTATTTCTTGTTTCACTAAAGTGAATGAAAATTTAGAAGTATGTTTTTAAAAAGGTCCTAGCAATGAAATCACGAGGTAATTATTCAATAATTTGCTAGACATTTTTCCAGTGACATTAATTTTTATGCTTTTACTACTTGTTGTTTGCAAATCTTGAATGAATGTTTTGAAATAGTCGTTTATTAAATCCCGGACATTTACTGAAATAATTCTCTATATATTTCTTCAAGGAAAACAATATATATTATTTAATATTTATTGTTTCACTACTGGCAGTAAACTGCTTGCATATGGAGAGAAAAGGAATTCAGTAAATATACAAAAATAGAAAATGGTGTAAAACAAGTCTATATTTTCTCATCGGACTTATTCAATCTATACAGTGACGGGATCCTGAGTAAATTAGAAGTCCTGCAAAGATTCATTATTAGATTGATATGCGGATGACACAGTGTTGACAACAGATACAAAAAGGAAAGTAAAACAAATCCTACAGAGAATAGTGAGAGAAAGTGAGAAGAAAGAACTAAACATCATTTTCAAGAAGACAGACCGCGTGGTTATTAGCAAAAGCAACAGCCCATTATGCAATTTAAACATTGTCGATAATAAAATCAAGACCAACACTTTAAATATCTTAAAAGTGCTTGGAAAGAGGACGGAAAGTGTTTGCGTAGCCTTTTCCGATATTATCCATTTTTTTCAGAATGGGTTGGAAATTAAAGATTTATATGCTTTTAGGTGTTTTACTTTCAACCTATTCTGAAAAATTGGATAAGGACTTACCATAAATTAATTTAAGAAAAAGCTATATGAATCTTTGCTTCAGAGCCATTCTGAAAATAAAATGAGGATTTACCTTAAATTCAAAACAGAAAAAATGGAAGAATATATAAATAACTTTCGACATGAAGTAAGAATTATAAAGAAAGATTGCAGATTACTTTTCTTTCATCACAAGAAATGCCAGCTTAGCAGGAAAAGAACTAATGATTTCTTATTTAAGCATACACACACATATTTCTTTCTGTTGTTTTTTGATCTGATGAAGCCTAGAAAGGCGAAACGCGTAATCTAGTTTCAATGAAACAGTTTTCCGTTTGTCATATATATATATATATATATATATATATATATATATATATATATATATATATATATATATATATATATGGGTCGGTTGGGGTTATTTGTGTGTAAGTAATTTTCCGCCTTTACTTAACGCTAGCTGAGAAGATAAGCGTGGTAATATGAAAACTAAATGGAAAACGAAGCTGTCGACTGCAACCCAATTTCATTCTCACCCCGTTTCAAAACTGCACCAGGCTCGTTGTTCAACTTCTGACTTGATCTGAGGACATAAGACACGCTGAAGACGGATCGAACAGAATGTAGCTGACCCCATCTGACAAAACCGTGCTACGCCGGACAAAGCGGGAATGAGAAATGGCGGGAAAAAGGTAGAATGGCAAACGCCAACTACCAATAGGAAGTCAGCTAACGTCCCTCCCTCTATCTCCCCATCTCTCTGAATATATATATATAAATATATATATATATATATATATATATATATATATATATATATATATATATATATATATATATATACCTTTCTCATTCTGTCTGTCTCTACCACAAACATCGATAAATTACAATCACACGAATATACAGAAAAATAAGCACACACACATATATATATATGGAAAGAGAGAAAACGCGAGCGAGAGAGAATAGAGATGTAATGCGCTTTCTCATGTGATATATGTAACGTATCATAATTGCTTTGCCTTTCACATTATGGACATCGCGATTATGGCGAATCCAGTACGCTCCACTTAACATGCCATTGGCGATAGAAGGGTCTGTATAAAAGCACGCTAACAAGAACAACAATAAGATTAACACCAAAATAGTCGTTTGCTTTATCTCTCTCTCTCTCATACTCTTATTACATCTCTCTCTCTTTGTCTTATCTTTCCCTTCTCATTATTTGTCTTTCTGTCTGTCTTTCTCACTCTCTATTCCATTATATCTAACGCTGAATTTCTGCACAGACAGAAATTCGGATTGTATCAGAAGATCTTTCATACGATCGCGTTAATTCATTCACTGGACCAAAGTGAATGGCATTTGTGTTTAAGTAATTGCAGGATGCAATATTGTTTAAAGGAATAGGACATATATATATATATATATATATATATATATATATATATATATATATATATATATATGTGTGTGTGTGTGTGTGTGTGTGTGTGCGTGCTTGTGTGTGTATCGCCATAGATTGGACGTTGTTGCTCTATAGAAAATCAAAGATGTAATTCCAAGTATGAACGGTTCCAGACGTGTCTGATCTGTGGAAAATCAAGTCCTATTTTTAAAATCACGCCACACAGATCAGAAAAGTTTTCAAGATGTGTCTGATCATTGCAAAAGCAGTTTTTTGTTTAGAATCATTCTTCTGAAATCGAGGAACGTTTACCAGTCGTGTTTGATATGCTGAAAATTGAGTTCCTTTTCAGAATACGATCACAGAAATTTATACACTTGGCTAATCTGTAGAAAATAACATTTTATTTCAAAAGTGATGAATCGAATTCTGGAGAGTTTTTTCAAAACTGTTCCAGTGGAATCAGTAACGTCATTTGGGCATTGCGGCTCTGTGGAAGTCAAATCGTAATTAAACGAAATTGCACGCCTGTAAGTACGAACGTTTACAAGATGTATCTGACCTGTGGAATATCAAGTATTCATTCGAAATTGGTCCACAGAGACACTTTCAAGATATACCTGACCTGTGGAAGATCAAGTATTCATTCAAAATTCGTCCACAGAGACACTTTCAAGATGTATCTGACCTGTGGAATATCAAGTATTTATTCTAAATCGGTCCACAGAGACACTTTCAAGATGTATCTGACCTGTGGAATATCAAGTATTTATTCTACATCGGTCCATAGAGACACTTTCAAGATGTTTCTAGCCAGAGGAATATCAAGTATTTATTCAAAATTAGTCCACTGTGACACTTTCAAGATGTATCTGACCTGTGGAATATTCAAGTAGTCATTCTAAATTGGTCCACTGAGACACTTTCAAGATGTTTCTAGTCTGAGGAATATCAAATATTCATCCAAAATTGTTGGTTATTGTGTTGTGCATGAAAAGCAGTTGTTTTCTACCGGCGAGATAAATATTTATATATATACATATATATAAACACACACACACACACACACACACACACACACACACACACACACACACACACACACATATATATATATATATATATGTATATATATATATATATATATATATATATATATATATATATATATATATATATATATATGTATGTATGTGCCATTCACTTTCATCCAGCGGCTGATTCATCGCGGTTGTATGAACGATCTAATGCAATACAGATATCAGATACTATATATATATATATATATATATATATATATATATATAGTCCCCTCCAAAAGTATTGAAACGGCAAGACCAATCCCTTTGTTTTTGTTGTTCACTGAAGATATTTGATTTGAAGCTTAAAAGAGGAATATAAGACAAGAGTTCTTAATTTTAACTTTTATTTCCTGGTATTTACATTTAGTTGTGTTAAACAGCTTAGGACATACCATTTACATCTGATGACCCTATTTGTAGCAAAAGTAAAGGAACAGGTAATCTTAAAGTTAATAACATTTAATATTTGGTGGCATAGCACTTTCTAGCATTAACAGCATCAGGCCAGCGACCGACTGACGTCTTCATTTGTGATGGTTTGTTAGTCTCTTAACACAGCCTCTTTTACTTCTTGTTTGTTTCGGGGTGGGGGGCGTCATCCTGCAGTCTCCTCTTCATGAGATGAAAGTCATGCACTACTGGGTTATGGTTCGGTGATTGACTTGACCAGTATAAAACTGTCCACTTTTTCCCCCTTATGAAGTCTTGTTGCATGATAATCTTCCACCCGATTTGTTTGGTGGAATTTGTCTCTAAATTGGCAGACAATGTTCCAGAATTTTTGTCGTTCATCTCTGTACTTCCCATTCTGTCTGTTGATGAGTGGCTTGCATCTTGTGGTATGGCCTGTATATTTCTGCTCTCAGAGTCTTTTTCGTATGGGGGATTATGAAAGCTTCACCCCAGCACTGTAGAGAGTTTTTGTGATGTCAATGATTGTTGTTTGGAGGTTTTTCCTCACAGCTCTAGTAGTGTTTCTGTCATCAACTGCTGATTTTGTCCTTGGTCGACCTGTTCTATATATGTTATTCAGTGTACCAGTAGTTTTTTCTTTTCCAGGACATTCTATGTTTGTCCAATGGCGATGGTTGATTTTCCTTCTTTACTCAACTCAAAATGTCTTGCTTTTCTCCCATAGACAGCACTCTCGTCTCCATGTTTATTGATCCTTTTTAATAAGAAATACAGTCTTTTTCAGGTGAAAGCCAAGACTAAATTCAAGAGTCGTGATTCAAAGCTATTTAATGCTTAAACAGTCAATCTAAAGGGCAACAGCTTGGCAACAGGAGTCACTGTCACTCACGTATTCCAGTAGTTTTGCACACTTGAAAAATGGGCTAGTTCAGACAAAAGGTGGTATGTTCTACGTTGTTTAACACATTTAAATGTAAATAACAGAAATAAAAGCTGAAATTCTGAACTCTTGTACCATTTTCATCTTTGGATCTTAAACCCAAATGTCAACAAATGAAAGGAATTGGCTTTGGCGTTCCAATACATTTTGAGGGGACTGTATATATATATATATATATATATATATATATATATATTCATGTGTGTGTGTGTGTGTGTGTTTGTGTGTGTGTGTTTGTTTGTGTGTTGGTTGAAGAAGAAAAATAGGCAAAGAGAGTGGTAAAACAAAAGAGGAAATTACAAAAGAATTCAACCCGAAATAGATTGCAAAAGATCAAATGAAGAAATGAAGCTGAAAAATGAGTGAAAAAGAAAGATAGACTGAACCTATGCACATACATAGAGACACTCACATGTACGCATAAACAAAGTAATGGCGCACACAAACAGTAGAAAGTGAGTAAATTAAAAAAAGGAGGGGGAGGGGAGAGAATGGGGTTAGAAAGAAAATTGAAACGAAGAAGACAGTGACAGAATAAAGCGGCCAGAAATGAGAAAAGATCGCAAGAATGAACCTGAAAGGAAAGGCCAATAGAGAATATAAAGAACATACACAAGCCCAGAGAGAGAGAGGTTGAAGAGAGATAGATAGAGAGAATGTGAAGAAAAGAAAAAAAAGAAGATGCATGAGCACGAGGGAGTAGTTGCTAATGACAGCGACAAAGAATCAATGAAAATAGTAGAGGGCGTAGCACTTGAGATGCGAAAGAAATCCTCGCCATGCACTATTGACTTCATAAATCTAATTTGAATCGAAACGAGTCGGCAGTCCGCGAAAAAGAAGGTGCGTTGGTAAATGTAGGCTTAAGGAATTTACATCTTATCAGTATTGTTGGTTAAATACCGGCAAGAATGTCTGAATTTGATTGTCTTATTTTCAATCTCATGGTACTAAAGCCTGGGAATATACATATATATATATATATATATATATATATATATATATATATATATATATATATATATATATATATATATATATATATATATGCCAATCTATCTGTCTATAGACAATTTATCCGTGCCTATAAGATTTACCCACGGACCAAGCTATGCATGTTTTCTTTGGTTTGAGTACGCATCACAAAACTTGAATTAAAATCTTTGAAAACAAAAGGAAAAGGAAACGTCTTTGCCCTTTCATCTTTCTTGCGAAGATTCCTTGTGGGTACTTGAGCGACATCTAGAACATCTTAAACCCTGAGAATCTGTCTTTTCTTCTTTGTCTCTTAAAATAAAAAGACATGTTTAATTTACACCTAGCCTCCTGTTAATAGTCAATTTGCGTCAGGACTAAGACACTTCAGTTCTCTGATTCAGTCTTCAGCCAACCACTTGCCTCTTAATGCTTGTGTAAAAGCTAGGTCGTTTGAAGAGAGCATAAATGGCGGAAATATTGATGTACAGCATGTAAGGAAAGACAACGAAAAGTGCTACAGTGAACTCCCAAGACGCATTGGGACAGTGAAAGTTGCCTCAAAATAGCTAAGCAAAGTATTAAAAAACAGAAATTTTTTCGTTAGAAACAAAGAAAAATGTACTGAACTGTTACATAATATCAGTACTCATATATGGCAGTGAATACTGGACATACTACTTACAGATAAAAAAAGACGTAAAGCAACAGCAATGTGGTTCTACAGAAGGATGCTGAGAATGCCATGGACAGAACAAATGAGCAACAACGAAGTTTTACGGAAAGTTGAAAAAAAGACATTTAAACTTAACATCTGAAGACTGTTGAAAATTTTAGGGAACATGATGAGGAAAGCGGACTTGGAAATGTTGTAAGAGCCCAGGTGTAATTTCGCCATTCCTGGTTGAACTTCTATTATCTCAGTGTGGGATATCTACTAACAAAACTGATGTAACGAAAAAGAAAAGAAATCTAAATGAAATCGGCTAGAAAACAAAAAAATAAAACAAACGTAAAATTCGGAACATCCCCGGATACGTGCGCATGTTTATTCACACCAACAGAACAAATTTATTCCGATGAAGTCCGAAGGACGAAACGCGTCTCAAGAAATCTTTTTCCATTTTGTCATGAATTTTCCCCCAATATTTTGTTGATATACAAAAATATATATCATTTAGTTATAATTTACTTACACTCTACTGTTGTAATGCATGTGATACGTAACTGACCAATAAGAACTGACCCAAACAAAATTGAAAATACCAGAATTTCTCTCTTTTTGTCTGTTTCCTCTCAATGTCTCACGAAGTATCTGTCTATATTTCTGAGATGAGGTATTACGTACACTATTTACATTGTTCGGACTATCATCCTCATCTTTGTTCCCATATTTATCATAACATTTCGGCCGTTGTACGCTCCGGCCTTCTTCAGGTAGTTGGAATGTCGAACTGAACCCTTTATTCCGCTCCCTGGGGTAGACTGATCTAGTTCTACTTGCTCTGTCTAATGGATGTCAGTTATCAGTTATCACCTGTTAATTCCCCACTCCAAGTTCTCCACCGCATTAACCAGGTATTGAACTCACACTTTTGTGTTCTGTCACTGGATTTAACTAACGTGCCATACCCACTGTGCCATATGTCCTTGAGGACATCTGTGTATGAATTTCTGGGTATTATATACCTAATGTCTTCAACAGTCATTTTTTACCAGTGCTCATATTGCATTTTTTCTCTTTTCATTCTATGTTTTTTTTACCAGAGCTCATATTGCAATTTTCGTTGTTATTATTGCTTTTCTATGGCACTCCTTATTACTGGTTCCAATATTATATTCATTTCTATGCTTGGTCGGCTCAGGAGATTTTTGTGGCCTAGCATATGTACTGATTCCTTAAGTTTACGAATTTTCCAATGATGTTCTTTGTCTGTGATTTCAACCTGATCTCACAGAGGGTGGTGATTTCCCTTTTTTCTCCATATGTGGTTACCCACGCCTGATTTTTCACTTACCCTCGTGTTACAGGTTTTTGGAGTTCTTGAAGCCTTACCTTAGGAGGGCGGCCTGTCTCCTCTTTATATTTCTTTCCGCAGCTACACGGGATAGAGTACACACAATCTTTAGTCATGTTTTCCTCTATAGGCGGTCTTACTCGAGAGAGGTATCTGCAAAGTGTTGTCCAGCTTTTGAAGGTTGTTCTGATGTTATATGGACCTCAGATCCTTTTTATTTTCTCCTATACTCCTTTACTTAAGGCAAGCAGACTGTTTTCTGAGTGTTGTTGTCCTCCTCTTGTACCCGCCTATTCCAGTTTATTGGGGCTGCTGCCATGTACCCAGGGTTGATGTTACGTTGTAGGGTACTACTTATACTGACCAATAATAACAACGAAAATTGCGACATGAGCTCTGTTAAAATATATATATATATATATATATATATATATATATATATATATATATATATATATATATATTAAATATAGTGCGTATGTAAATATAAAAGTGAACACTGAAGCGAACATTGTCACCTCAGAGTACTGACTTCAATGTTCACTTATATATATATATGTATGTATGTGTGTGTTTGTGCGCGTGTGTGTGTGTGCGTGTATGTTTGTGTCTGTATAAAGGGTGCGATGGATAAATTGTCTGTGCGAAAAGACCAACATGGCGCAATTCAGTCCGCCAGAAATTTGGAAACGGTATGCTGTACTGTTTAGTATTCGCGCTGGAAGCTCGAATATGAACATTTCAGAGTGTTTGGGTGTCAATTTGAGGACAGAGTAGAGGATTCGGAAGGGTGTTTAATGGTTTTTACGAAGGTACGTCAGCTTGGAAAACTCACTTTGATCTTTTCTGATGAGAAAAGACCTCCCGATTTTGTTGAAGCCTACATCAAGTGCCATACTATTAACCTATTATTCTATACCCAAAGATATTAACTAGACTAAAGACATTTTTCACTTCTCTTTCACTCATTTGAATTCACGAACATATGTTTGTAAATAAAAATGATTTATTTAACAGAGATACTAAGGTTTTCTTTATTTTTATTTTATTATTATTTGGAAGTCGGATGTTCGGATTTTAATTTAAAAAATCACGTTACTTTCCTCTGCCACTCTTGCCTTCAATATGTCCTGTGAGTTTTAAAGTTTCAGAGCCTTCTTTTCCCATTGTGTTATTTCGAATTTTTGTTTCCATTTCTATTAGGAAAACACAAAATGATTAATAGTGTTAGACACACACACATACACACACACACACACACACACATATATACATATATATATATATATATATGTGTGTGTGTGTGTGTGCGTTTGTGGGGTAACGGTAATAGTAGCCGTTTCTCTATAAGGAAACATTTTGCATAAAATATTGCGGTCATAAAAAAACGGGAGTGTACATTTTATACTGACAAGGAGCATTTTAAATATTCTTATTCACTTATTCAAATTTTTCATATATATATATATATATATATATATATATATATATATATATATATATATATATATAGTTATCCACATACTGGACTGTTTCGCTGTATTATAGATCATCAGTATGGATAGACTTCCAGTTGCCGGGATCGAAACCCTAGCGATGCGATTTGGCATCAATAGGAAATCTTACCTCTAAGCTATTGGCGCTCGGCAGAGGATGGGAAATTCTAACGTATTGCATACGAATGTAAACAAACGCCAGTAGGTATATATATATATATATATATATATATATATATATATATATATATAAAATCAAAATTGGATAAAAATTTTCATGAAAATATAATATTTCTAAAAATATCTATAATGTATTTCGCCCATTTCGTGGTGCATCATTTTTTCGAAAACATTATACTTTCATGAACTTTTTTTCCAATTGTCATTTATGTATAACTCTGTCAGGATCATTTGCCCAAATTCTTAATATATATGTCAACTCGTGACCGAATAAAACCACATCTTACGCCATTTTCTTTTTTCTCAACCATTCCTTGTTGTTTCCTTAAGTGACCTTTAAACATTACTAGACAGTCATATTTCAACCTGTATGTTGTGTATTTTACCGCTGAATAAGTCTCACTTGCATGTGTGCTTTTAAAATGTCATGTGAGTTCATTTGACGGTTTAGAAACCTTACCACATATACCGCAATGAAAAACTTACTGAACGTTGCCATTGTACACAGTCTCGTGTTTTACCTCTGTGCAAACCACAACATCGTGTAAAATGCAAATACAATATTGGATTGAAAAGAAATTCATTAATTCTTTAGAATTCTTTATTTACCTTTCGAATACGAAGCTGAGTAGATATGGGCTTTAGAGAAAAATCTCTGAATGCGGAAATGTGATTAAAATAGAAAATAGAAACTTGCTGAACTAGGAAATTCTCTATAGTCAAACAGTAAAACACGCCGGATAAAATGGTGGTTTCTCCCAAGAGCACATTTTCTTTATTATGGTTTCTCGAATGCACAGGCCTAAAGACACATTATATAAAAAAATAAAAATAAAAATGAGGCGTCTATTTCAAATAGGAGTATCCACAATAATATCGTTTGAAATAATATATTTGCGTGTATGTGTGCGTCAAAGAGAGAGAGAGAGAGAGAGAGAGAGAGAGAGAGAGAGAGAGAGAGAGAGTCTGTATATTATGCGAGCTTCGAAGAACAAATTCTCCTGAAGAAATACTGACTGTTGATTCTTCTGGCTTTACGTCTGTGTTTTGGATGGACGTTACCCGAGAAGGGTGTAGCGTCTGACTTATCAAACAATCTCATTTTAATAAATAACACGCGAATAACAGAGCAGATATGCTGTCGTTTGCTGACCTGCTGCGAGCATCAACTCGCAATAAATTAATTTAATCTGATCTTTTAATGCGTCTACTTTTGATTGTCGTTTTGTAAATCCGTGCTGATGCATTCGTTGTGTTTTTTTCTGAACATCTACCAATACATATCATATTTGTTGTGGTGGAATTGCGTTATATTTTGAAATATTAAAAAACAAAACAAAAAAACAAACTGAAATCCAAATCAGTTAAAATATATATTTCAGTTCATTTCTTCTTTTTTTATGTGTCATGCCCGTTCAAGACATGCGGGGTTATGTCCCTCGAAAGTTTCCTGTCCCTGTTAGTTTTAAACAACGTTTTTTCCTTTTCTATTCAGTCCAGTTCTAACTCTGATATTCATTCACACAAACTCTTTATACAGGTCATTAACTTTTTGATTCTACCCATCTTACTTTCAGTATGTCCTGTGAGTGTCAAATTCTCCAAGCTCTCCTTCCTCATTATATATCCAATAAATTTCAACAGTGTTTTAGAAGAGTAGCAACTGACTGTTGGTTCTTCTGACTTCTTGTCTGTGTTTTGGCTGTGAGTGTGTGTGTGTGTGTGTGTGTGAGAGAGAGAGAGAGAGAAAGAGAAAGGGAGTATGTCTGTGTATTATGTGAGCTTCGAATAACAAATATTTCTGGAGATATACTGACTGATAGAGTTAATTTATTAAAAGTATAATTACACATGAATATTTTATTTACTATGTTATGTAGTTGTTATATGTGCTGTTCAAAATGTCTGCCTTCTTTCTCAAAACCCATTTCAATTCTGTGCGTGCATGATTCATTAACACGTCGGAGATTTTCCTCTGTTATTTTACTACATTCATATTTAATTCTTTCTTTAAGTCCCTCAATATTTCTTGGGCGCATCTGATAAACAGCTGATTTCAAAAGGCCCCCACAGAGAACAGAATCCAATGGTGTGGTCACTCAGCAAGACCTATAAAACCAAATTAGATTTTTAAAACATGTCTAATTAACCCTTATGGTTAATTTTGCCTCGCGCTGTATATAATATATATTTATTATAAAAATATTGTAAAATTAAATGATAATACTATTGCATATATACAGTTGCAAGTTCTTAAGGAGAGTTAAATTACTGGCCTTTTAGGCTTCCTCCATGTGAATAGGATTTCACTTTTGGAATAATAAAAATTATATATCACGTGTGGGGGCATCAGGATTTAGAGATGATGGGCATGGTTAAAAATGGTTGGGGACCACTGTAGTAGCCCCTTGCGTCTTAGTGGCATTGTCACAAAACCCCCCAAAACTACGATATTCAAAAGTTTTAATACAGCGTCAATCGTCATTTTCTGTTTTTTGAAATCAGTTCTTCAATTGTCCTTTCTCTTCAATAACGGTTTTTCTGTACTTCAGAAACCCAGTGCGTCTTTATGACTTTCTCAACTTGCCTGGGTAAAAATGACTAAAAAATAAAAAGGAAAAACTACGCGTTTTCTTTTCGAGGATTCTCCGATAAATCAGTAACGGATTTATGAAATTTCTTAAATTCTTTCTGGCTTCTTATTGGACAATTTTGCTTATAACGTTACCGCTGGATTTTCAGGCGAATAAGCACCTATTATAACTTCACCAACTATATCCAAATTTAATTGTTAACAGGAAATATGTTAATAATTAACATCGCCAGTAAAGTCTTTTAGAAATTGGCTAACCAATTATCGCTCCTGTATTTATTAATATTCCACCGAAAGACTAGATATATTAGGAATGAATAAATCCTAATCTAGTGTTATTCATGGCTAAAGTAAGATTTATTGGAACTTACTGATTAAGTAAAATGATGATGTCGCGGCTTGAATTCAAAAGAGAGAAATATTAATTATTTTCATATTATTGTTCACTCAAAACAAGCCTCAAGAGCCAATCAAGGTAGGCGCTTCGTGAATGGGAATTTTTGTAAGGGCGTATGAGAGGAAATTATCAAGTGCATATTATGAGGATATGTATGATATATAACGGTTGAAGCTTTTAAGTTAGAAAGGGATCGGGTCGAGGAAGCATCTTCTTGGGAGTCTGGTTTGGTTTGTTTAACGGCATATAAAACCTTTATGCGTCATTTAATGCCGATATTAATTTTCTTGGGAGTTTTGGTATTTTTTTACTATTAAAATCTATTGCTGGAAATATTTTTTTCACGATTATGATCTATTGATGGTAATTTTTACTATAAAATGTATTTTAAACTTTTATAGTAATTAAACCTCAGTTTAGGTGTTCACTTTTTGCCTATAGCTGGGACCCTAACAGTTGCTACCACACCGGACCAGGGTGAACTTGGAATAACAGCAATTAAGTGATGGCTCCACACTCCTCAAAACCTCCCGATACGAGGCCTTACTGCCGGATGTAGTTTATCGTTATACCCAGGACACCTCGGGAGTCTGTTTCACAAAGGAACAAAGAAAGTTGGAAGAAGTTGTCTGAGTGGAATTTACCAATGGAATATAAAGAAGATAAAGATGTTTCGACCTCATGTATATGAAATGGCGTTCCCTAGTTGGGAACTTTGGGAAAGGTATTAATCCATCTTCTCCCACCAGCTATGGGTTAAATAGTAGGACTTGTATCGAGAAAAATTAAATAATTCTTACAATCCAAAATATATTTTGGCTTTAAATAAACCACGAAGGACTCAAGCCGTTAAATAAAATAAAAAAGAATCAAACAAACTAGATGTGAATGTCTGAACTTGTGTAAGGAATGTAGCTCATCTGAACATGAACATAGCGATGGAATAGCGAAAGGCTCGTAATATTTTGTCTGTGGAAAATAATAAGGCACGCGTAAAGTAATTTGAACTGCATCAAGACTAGAGAAAAAGATGATGAAGCAGCTCTAGCCAAGATACGCCAATTTTGTCTGATCTTATTCTTGCAAATAAAGAACAAATAGGCAATTAAATTAACTTCTTTTGGGCTACAGTAAACATCCTATTTAGAAAGAAATGATTTGCATGACAGTTACAATTAGAAACAATTAGACATGTCCTTTAGGTGACGATGCAGAGGGCATCTTTGTTCATGGGTGGGAGTAGAGGGTTGTTTTTTTTAAGTTCAGAGACAACTTGAGAGTCGCGTCTAGATACTGTGGAACACTCACAATTGCAGACCATCTGTGCAGAGTATTAACAGACCTGAAGTTATTTCTAACTCAGATATACTAGCAATCTTCGGTATTCTTGTCACCATATCTCGCATATTTGGCTGTTATGCATGTTCCTGGTATACGCTTATCAGACTGATGTCATTGTGGGTGTAACGATCTTCATTTTAGTGTCATTATGGGTTTATTTTATTGATGTCATTTTGGTATCATTATGGTTGTAACGATCTTCATATATTTGTACCTCAGGGTCTTTTTGTTGACTCACTGCTCTCTCATTCACCAGCATCAGCAACAACAACCACAATAATAATAATAATAATAATAATAATAATAATAATAATAATAATAAAAATACTAATTACTAACAAAAATGCTTTCTCGTAGACATTTCTCATTAAATCTACTTTTATACCTTGGGGCACTGTGTAGGATCCAAAAAGGTATAAACAAAAACAGATCACTGGCAACCCCTTATTACAAGAGATTAAAAAAATAACACTGTATGGAACTGCTCATCTCGCCAATAGAGTATTCTTTTTCCATATAAAATTTCCCTTCATGACGTGGGCGGGCATGGCTCTCCACAAGTTCCTGTCATTTGTAGCTGTTTTTTTTTTGCTAATCCTAATCCCTGTTTTGCCAGGCACTTATTCAAGTTAGGTGTCAATTTCCTCTGTCCCTCTTACCTTCACTATGTCCTGTGAGTGTCATATTTTCTGAGCCCACTTTTCTCATTATGTGTCCTACAAATTTCAACTGTCTTGTTTTTTATGTTAAGTATAAGCGTGATTTCTCCGGTTTTTTTTTTTTGTAAAACTTTGTCATTGCTAACATATTCAGTCCATGGTATTCTCAGCATTTTTCTGTAGAAAAACATTTCTTTTGTTTTTTGATAACGTCTCTAAACCTTTTTTGGCTGACATTCCACCTTTAAAGCAAAAGCTTTTGAAATTTTGAAAGAAAATTTTCTGTTTACAACTGTTTTTGAGCTGCTATATTGTTTTCGTGGTGTGATGGCTGGTGGCATGGCTACCAGAGAGAATTTGTTCCAGCGCTATTTTCTCAGCCAACAAGAATATCGAATATTTGCTACAATTTTTTAAATAATAGCTTAGTAGCGTACTAACTTAAGTTATGTCAACATTGTTAAAATTATTTCAAATAAATGCGGCAGATGGTATTCTTATTTGGTATTCTATTAAAATAAATCAAAATGTAAAAAATAAAAAATACGTGATTTATTTTCTTAAATACTGTAATTTCTAAATGATAAAACGGCAATTTTAAATGACTAAGTTAGTATCCGTCGTGCGGGCCGCAGGTGTTCTTGTAAAGAGAAGCATGCGGTCCAGGAACCGCATGTTTGACATGCCTGCGGTAGGTGATACTCAGGTTTTATGCATATACATGTTTGTGTCGACACAATTACTAGAAGCGGTGATATTGTGTTTTATATGTCGTGGCTTTATTTTCGAATACAGTTTGATTTTAGAAATTGTCAGATATTATATTGATTAATCTCATGAAAATTTCTTTCATGTTGTTTGTTTAGTTGGTTGATTGGTTGAATTTATTTAGCGACATATCAACGTCTATGAGTTTTTTTAATACCGAAATCTAAATAATTTGAACACAATTTTATGTCTTTAACTAAATCTGTTTTGAGCACAATTGTACTTTTTCAACTACAAAAAAAATATTTTTACTATATGTATTTTTATACTTTCATAATGTTTTGATTTTGTTTGGGGTTCGCTATAAGTGTATCGTCATACCCAGGACTAAAAGTTCTGGAATAATTCTAATATCCTTTCGAAATATATCAATATCACTTAACATCAGAATTTTTGCAAACACAATTTACTATTTTTGCCTTACCTTAGATCTCACCTTTCCTTAGATAATAACATGGACTGTACTGAATAGAAAGGAAAAGGGGAAATAATAATAATAATAATAACACCTATTCAAATCCCCATCTTACGAACATTTCTCTTAATAATTTTAAAATAATTCAGCAGAGGATTTTGGCGATTGTCTTACACGTTTTTTATCGTTCGATACCGCGCGTCTGAAAAATGGTATTTTTATCGCGGTCGCCATTGCTTCTCGGCTTTTTGGCTACGATCAAAGTGTAGTATCTGATCTCAGATCGATCGCTTAATGATCGCCTTTTGGCTGAGATTCAATCACTGATACATGCCTGGCACAGGGATTCGTCCCTGCGCTGGTAGTATCGCGGCTACATCTAGCTATGACCAGCTTGGACAAGCTAAAACCAGTAAAGTTCAGCGGTCCGAGTGGAAACACTCGGGTCAAACCCCTCTATCGCCCCACGTTAAAAAGCGACCTTGTGTCACAAACTGACTCAGTGGGGGAGGGGGTCAAGTAGATACCAAGTGTAGTATCTGTTCCTGTCAGCTTAACCTGATTCTATTTCTTCCCGTTTTTCTTTCATTTTCTCACTAAAACCAATTAATGTCTTTTCCCCTTTTTCCATGCGAACAAAAGGGTATAGTCTGTTATTTATGAGGTGTAGTCAGGGCGTAAGGGTCGTGCGAAATAACGAAGGGGAGACAAACATAGTTATAATAGGATAATAATAAAGTAATTATTATCGTAACAGTTATGAGGTGTAGTAAGAAAAACATGGGGAAAATGTTGCAGATATTTAATTGTCATTTGGTAATAGAGCCATTACAAACAGTTTGCTTGCTTGTAATAGCGAGAATACTTAGGAAAGTTCTGGATGCAACCTATTGGTGCAAGGAAGAAATGATCGGTGAGCTGAAAATAAACTTTTTACCAGCAACCAACATGTTATGCATCCAATAATAATACTAATAACTCTGTATATATATATATATTTTTTTTTTTAATATATATATATATTTTATATATATATATATATATATATATATATATATATATATATATATATATATATATATATATATGTATGTAGTGTTCAAACGTTATTTTTAATGGATACCCATGTTTTAGTAGATGCTCTGTCGGGGAACGATATTAAACATATTAGATATATTCGAACGAGTTTTCGATTCTACATTTGTTGTCACTTTATCCCTACCAATAAGCAACACATATTAATTGTTGGTAGATACAAACACTACTACTGTTATTAATATTACCAAATATAAAAGAACGACAAAAGCAGAGTCGATACAGTAGGAACTGTAATATTCAGCGAATTACGCAAACGTTTTGGGTTTGGCCAAATACAATCATTGTCGGAGTACAAATCAGATTATGTTCTGGAAATTACTCTGAAATCTCCTGCGACACCACATTCCCTCATTGCATTAAAAAGTGAGTGTTGGTGAATAGCAAATCCAGCGTAAAACTGGTTGCGGTGGCGCGGAAGTTATTTACGCCTGACTTGCATGTAGCTCGGACCACATTAAAAGGAACATGCGTCACGTCGTGCCATCGTGGAGATGCGTCTAAATCTCGGAAAATTGATGGCCACGCTCTGCGGCAGAACCCCTTTGTTGCAGAAAAGATACCAAGGCCAGCGGCAAAATTGTAGCAGTAACGGGCCATTTTTTGTCCTTGGCCCATTTGTATGCCGCACCTCTTGTTTAACCTTACACGTGTAACATCTTATCTCCGAGAGAGGGGCCGGTAAATAAAAGCCATAACACCCAAGAACTGAGAACAGATTTCACAAGCTGAGAAAAGAGTTATTATATTATTTAAACTCTAAGAAATATCCTCATCTTTATTTTTACGTTCACAACGTTTCGGCCGTTGCACTGCCGGTCTCCTTCAGGTGTCTGTTGATCCGGTTAATCACCAGGGAATTTCAAACTGAACTCTTTACTCAATCTACAGGGATAGAGTGTTCTTATTCTAATGTCCATATCTAGAGGTATCTAGCCTTGTTTAATGTGTCTTGTTCCGTTTCCACTCAGTCTAACTGACCCAGGGATTGAACTCACTGATGTTATGTTTCCAAATTCGTTAATCCTCTAATCCTCGATGTCTATGTCGTATACTACGAAAGATACCAGTGTTAGCAGAAGAGTTTGAAATGATTGATTCGTTTTCTAATGTTTATCGACCCTTTACTGGTTTATTTAAAGCAAGAAAATATTTTAAAAATATATGTTTTCGAGATAATAATGTTTTATCGATACACGTCTTAAGTGAATTCATACCTTTCCCAATGGCGTTTGCGCGTGAGTCAATATAACAAACTCAACTGAAACTGGAACTCGGCTTTCCGATTAACAATTCCGTTCTATTATCCATTACACACATCAAAGCTTAGAGCACGTGACATTCCAAGAGGTTACCAATATAAATGACCAGGATCGGCGTGAAAACGAAAAGAAATGGAAAATTGGAATATTAAAACGACTTCGATCGGAAGATAAGGAAACTCTTCACCTTGAAGATTATCGCCTAATATATATATATATATATATATATATATATATATATATATATATATATATATATATATATATATATGTTATGGTCCAGGTTCCTTGTACCACGGTGATGGTCCAAGGTAGAACCAATGAAGAATAACTCGAACACAGGTATGGAATAACACAGATATATATTACAAATAGAATATATGTACAAAAGAGTAGAAGTGTTAGTAATAATAATCAGGTTAGGTAGAGAGAACTATGTTGTCTCGAAGTATCACTATTCCAATGTCTTACAGTAATCGTCTGACGCGACTCTGTCTCTGACTGACTCAGAACTCTGACTCACACCGTCACTCACTGACTCTCTCACGATGTTTAACAACACGCCCAAAGGCAGAGAGTTCCCCTCTGCCTCAGAGGCAGAGAGTTCGACCAGCTAGCTGAGACGTCCAAAAAGGACTGACTCAGTCACGATGTTTAACAACACGCCCACGTGTGTCGAATGTGGCACAAGGCCGGTTTAATGTGGGCTTTCCGAGCCCGTAGGCTCGGGCAAAAATTGCCCGTAGAAACCGTATAAACGGAATCGGGGTGGTTGACCACCCCGAACGAGGTTCTGCCTTTCGGCGGAACCTCGTCCGGGTTCCTCTCCGCCCAAAGGCAGAGAGTTCCCCTCTGCCTCAGAGGCAGAGAGTTCGACCGAATAGCTGAGACGTCCAAAAAGGACTGACTCAGTCACGATGTTTAACAACACGCCCACGTGTGTCGAATGTGGCACAAGGCCGGTTTAATGTGGGCTTTCCGAGCCCGTAGGCTCGGGCAAAAATTGCCCGTAGAAACCGTATAAACGGAATCGGGGTGGTTGACCACCCCGAACGAGGTTCTGCCTTTCGGCGGAACCTCGTCCGGGTTCCTCTCTGCCCAAAGGGAGAGAGTTCCCCTCTGCCTCAGAGGCAGAGAGTTCGACCGAATAGCTGAGACGTCCAAAAAGGACTGACTCACTCACTGTATTTAGTGTCCTCCCCACGAGGGACAGATGTGGCACAAGGCCTGGTTTAAAGTGGGGTACCCGAGCCCGTAGGCTCGGCCAAAAAATAGCCCGTAGATCCCGTATAAACGGGATCGGGCCGGTCAACCTCCCCGAACGAGGCTCTGCCCTTCGGCGGAGCCTCGTCCGAATTCCTCTCTGCCCAAAGGCAGAGAGTTCCCCTCTGCCTCAGAGGCAGAGAGTTCGACCGAATAGCTGAGCCGTCCAAAAAGGACTGACTCACTCACTATGTTTAACAACACGCCCACGTGTGTCGAATGTGGCACAAGGCCGGTTTAATGTGGGCTTTCCGAGCCCGTAGGCTCGGGCAAAAATTGCCCGTAGAACCCGTATAAACGGGATCGGGGTGGTCAACCACCTCGAACGAGGCTCTGCCCTTCGGCGGAGCCTCGTCCGAGTTCCTCTCTGCCCAAAGGCAGAGAGTTCCCCTCTGCCTCAGAGGCAGAGAGTTCGACCGAATAGCTGAGACGTCCAAAAAGGACTGACTCACTCACTGTATTTAGTGTCCTCCCCACGAGGGACAGATGTGGCACAAGGCAGGGTTTAAAGTGGGGTACCCGAGCCCGTAGGCTCGGCCAAAAAATAGCCCGTAGATCCCGTATAAACGGGATCGGGCCGGTCAACCTCCCCGAACGAGGCTCTGCCCTTCGGCGGAGCCTCGTCCGAATTCCTCTCTGCCCAAAGGCAGAGAGTTCCCCTCTGCCTCAGAGGCAGAGAGTTCGACCGAATAGCTGAGCCGTCCAAAAAGGACTGACTCACTCACTATGTTTAACAACACGCCCACGTGTGTCGAATGTGGCACAAGGCCGGTTTAATGTGGGCTTTCCGAGCCCGTAGGCTCGGGCAAAAATTGCCCGTAGAACCCGTATAAACGGGATCGGGGTGGTCAACCACCTCGAACGAGGCTCTGCCCTTCGGCGGAGCCTCGTCCGAGTTCCTCTCTGCCCAAAGGCAGAGAGTTCCCCTCTGCCTCAGAGGCAGAGAGTTCGACCGAATAGCTGAGACGTCCAAAAAGGACTGACTCACTCACTCGATGTTTAACAACACACCCACGTGTGTCGAATGTGGCACAAGGCCGGTTTAATGTGGGCTTTCCGAGCCCGTAGGCTCGGGCAAAAATTGCCCGTAGAACCCGTATAAACGGGATCAGGGCGGTCAACCACCCCGAACGAGGTTCTGCCCTTCGGCGGAACCTCGTCCGGGTTCCTCTCCGCCCAAAGGCAGAGAGTTCCCCTCTGCCTCAGAGGCAGAGAGTTCGACCGAATAGCTGAGACGTCCAAAAAGGACTGACTCACTCACGATGTTTAACAACACGCCCACGTGTGTCGAATGTGGCACAAGGCCGGTTTAATGTGGGCTTTCCGAGCCCGTAGGCTCGGGCAAAAATTGCCCGTAGAACCCGTATAAACGGGATCGGGGCGGTCAACCACCCCGAACGAGGTTCTGCCCTTCGGCGGAACCTCGTCCGGGTTCCTCTCCGCCCAAAGGCAGAGAGTTCCCCTCTGCCTCAGAGGCAGAGAGTTCGACCGAATAGCTGAGACGTCCAAAAAGGACTGACTCACTCACGATGTTTAACAACACGCCCACGTGTGTCGAATGTGGCACAAGGCCGGTTTAATGTGGGCTTTCCGAGCCCGTAGGCTCGGGCAAAAATTGCCCGTAGAACCCGTATAAACGGGATCGGGGCGGTCAACCACCCCGAACGAGGTTCTGCCCTTCGGCGGAACCTCGTCCGGGTTCCTCTCCGCCCAAAGGCAGAGAGTTCCCCTCTGCCTCAGAGGCAGAGAGTTCGACCTGATAGCTGAGACGTCCAAAAAGGACTGACTCACTCACTGTATTTAGTGTCCTCCCCACGAGGGCCAGATGTGGCACAAGGCCTGGTTTAAAGTGGGGTACCCGAGCCCGTAGGCTCGGCCAAAAAATAGCCCGTAGATCCCGTATAAACGGGATCGGGCCGGTCAACCTCCCCGAACGAGGCTCTGCCCTTCGGCGGAGCCTCGTCCGAGTTCCTCTCTGCCCAAAGGCAGAGAGTTCCCCTCTGCCTCAGAGGCAGAGAGTTCGACCGAATAGCTGAGACGTCCAAAAAGGACTGACTCACACACTCTGTATTTAGTGTCCTCCCCACGAGGGACAGATGTGGCACAAGGCCGGGTTTAAAGTGAGGTACCCGAGCCCGTAGGCTCGGCCAAAAAATAGCCCGTAGATCCCGTATAAACGGGATCGGGCCGGTCAACCTCCCCGAACGAGGCTCTGCCCTTCGGCGGAGCCTCGTCCGAGTTCCTCTCTGCCCAAAGGCAGAGAGTTCCCCTCTGCCTCAGAGGCAGAGAGTTCGACCGAATAGCTGAGACGTCCAAAAAGGACTGACTCACACACTCTGTATTTAGTGTCCTCCCCACGAGGGACAGATGTGGCACAAGGCCGGGTTTAAAGTGAGGTACCCGAGCCCGTAGGCTCGGCCAAAAAATAGCCCGTAGATCCCGTATAAACGGGATCGGGCCGGTCAACCTCCCCGAACGAGGCTCTGCCCTTCGGCGGAGCCTCGTCCGAGTTCCTCTCTGCCCAAAGGCAGAGAGTTCCCCTCTGCCTCAGAGGCAGAGAGTTCGACCGAATAGCTG
>OZ038487.1:83350990-83483490 GCA_964036315.1 Acanthosepion esculentum
TACGAGTTTTTCCAGGTGGCTTTCTTTTAAGCGCGGAACCTGTGGCCTTGAAATATTCAACCCATAGCAGTATCGATTTTCTCTTTGGAGCAGCATCATTCCGACTTAAAATGAAACGAGCACAAAAGCTCTCTGTGTTGCAATTATAGATTCGCCAGTCTTTAAAAAAATGTTTCAACAGCAAATGCAGGGTGTGTACCTGTCCAAGCAATGGGAGTATCTGACGGAAAAATGGTAAGACATTAGCTCGATGACGACACCACTGCCACTGCTTAAGTTCACTAGCATCACTCAGGTGACAGTTTAAAATGTGAGAGGTATTTCTGCCGCGCCCTATATAAAAGAACATTAAATCAAGACAAAGACACGTGATAAAAGAAATAGATTCTATCAGGTCACAGAAGTGGTCATTCCGGTAAAGTAAAATAAAAATAAAAAAAAACGATCGGAAGTTTGTCTAGAATTCCTGAAATTATGCAATATCAGGAAAACTGCAAATAATAATAATAATTTATAATAATAATAATAATAATGATAATAATAATAATAATTGTAGCAACAACAATAACGACGCTATACAGTTATTTAAACCTTTTTTTAATTCCCGACCACTGATTTATTCACACAAAAAATGTTTAAAACAGTGGGCAGCGATAGGAAAAGTTTCCACTAAAGAAGCAGATATAAAAGATGAGACAGATGGCGCTAAACTACAAGGTTATGTATTTTTTTATATGAAAAGAGTTTGTTGTTTCATTTTATATCCCCTCCACAAAAAAGTAAAAAATCCTTCATTAATTTTTCTGAAAATTAATAGTAATTAAAAATGTCAATGCGAAATATATATATATATATATATATATATATATATATATATGAATGTATATATATGGACATTGAGGTTAACCTCTAGCGGCCACAATCTCCTTCACGCTTAAGCGCAATCATTGGGCCTGACGATTGCGTTTAAGCATGAAATAGACTGTCGCCGCTGGGTGTTGTCCTCAGTATCCATTTTTACTCACGTTCTAACACTAATATTAAGCACTTTAACTCTTAAATATTATAAACCTTAAAACTATATTTTTGTCATATATATATATATATATATATATATATATTCTTGTATATATGCGTGTGTATATATCTATCTATGTCTCTCTTTCTCTCTCTCTCTCTCTCTCTCTGTCTATATATATATATATATATATATATATATATATATATATATATATATATTGGATCAAATAGAGATCGATCAAATATGGATCGGAATCTGGCAGAATGATATTATTCAGACATGAGGAAATACTTATGTCATCAGTCTAAATACCTGGTTGGAAACTGAGGGCGGTCATTGATGAAGATAAGAAACAAGGTATGTTCAATGACACAGCCCTGAAGATCTCGCGTTAACGTGAAATGATGTAGAATCGTGTCCGTTCAACACGACCCTCATTATACGATTTTTAAGAACGACTGCATTACGTCAAATATTTGGCCAGAAACACCATAGCCCTTGAGCTTGTGAAGATGGTCAGCAGGTCAAATCCTTTCAAGCGCCGTCGAGATATCTAAATCCAGAGCCCGAGACTCGCCGTTCGTATCTCAAGTAGACAATTTCAGTAATAAGCTTTAACATATGGGCGGTTGACCTAGAGAAACGAAAGTCATATTGTCTGAATGAAGTCCGCATGAAGTGATATACTTAACTAATTTTGTGCTGATTAGAGACTGTAGTGTTTTGCCAAAAAGAGGCAAGAGACTAATAAAATAATAATTCGCTGGGATTAGAACGTTCACTGGAGAGAGGGAAAGGCTGAAAGAGAGCCAGATGTGATAACTGGGGAAGGAATTCCTCCCACAAATCAACTCATTAGTGATTTTAAAATATTAAACAAAAATTTACTACAAATCCATAAATAACAACAACAACAACAACAACATCAACAACAATAATAATAATAATAATAATAATAATAATAATAATAATAATAATAGCCATATTGTTGCATCAGACATGGCGTCTCATTGGATATGTTCATGTTGTGTCATAGTTAATTAAGATGGGCTAAAGTAAAAATACCATTCAGTGCTACAAATTGGCTTCTCAGTTTCGTTATCTTAACAAGTTGACGAGGTGCTGACGCAATGTACATCTCTATTGAGCGGCGTGATTATTAAGAGAATAGGATAGCCGAATATAGAGAAGTGTGTCTCCATACCTTTGAAGGATGAGGCAGGCAATGCTACTTGGAAGTCACATCGAGATACTTGGGAACACCCCGAGAACGTCTGGGTAAATTGGATTACTCTACCTGAAAATATTTCTAACTCGGCTCCGCCTACAATATTTTGCGCTGTTTTTTTGTTTTTTATCAAAACCTGTCCCCATATGACGCACATTTAGCTATGAATGTCATGTGCCTGGTATACCCTTATCAGACTCGTTTTTACGATGGGTATAATGGTCAATGTATATTTGTACCTAGACTTCACCCTATTTGCATGCTTAGCCTCTCACTCAACAACAAAAACAACAAAAACAATAATTGATATGGTACTCCTTGCAGATTGTAATCTATCTTTGAAGATCTTGAAAACCTATTAAAATACAAGGATCTTGAAGGAAAAAAAATAAATGTTGTACATTCCAGTTGTAGTTCGATCCCTCAGATTGTTTGGAAAATGTTCCGATAGACTCATTGAAAGGATTCCCCGTAGCATATGCCTTAAAGAAATACAAGAAATTGTACTCCAAGTACAGCTGACCCATTACGAAGAGTTTTATCTGTGTCAAACATGTGTGATCGTTTTTTTAAATCATCAGTGCATAATGTCATGAAGCCATTGCTGGTCTTAGATCTTTGGTTGGGATCCGGAGCTTAATGTGTATACAACAGGAACAAAGGAAATACTACTACTACTACTACTACTACTACTACTACTACTACTACTACTACTAATAATAATAATAATAATAAACTGCAAGAAATTGGCATAAACACCACCCAGATCCGGTTACGGAGATAGGACCTGTTACAATTTTATGGGACTTTACAGTCAACACAGACAGAACCATCAAAGCTAATCGTCCTGACATCGTGATTAGTAACCGCAAAGAAAACATTTGCCTCCTTATTGACATGGCAGTCCCTGTAGATTGCAATGTATCTTTGAAGATCTTCAAAAAACTATCGAAATACAACGAGCTTGAAATCGAAATCTCAAAAATGTGGCACACAAGGGCATCAGCAATTCCAGTAGTTGGAGCCCTCGGATTTATTGGAAAAGATTCCAATAGACTCATTGAAGAAATCCCTAGCAGTCCATGCCTTAGAGAAATAAAAAATATGTACTAACATGTACAGCCCACACCTTACGAAAGGCTTTATCTATGTAAAATATGTACGACTTTTTTTCAAAACTGCTCAGTGGAAAATGTCAAATGCTATTTCCACCAAAAAGGAAATAATTAAACAGAAACTGCAATTAAAGAAACAGAGAACAAGACGATATGAAAACTGTTGTAGGTTCTACCGACAGAATAAGATACTCCAAACGGACCTCAAGAATATTTTCAGGGAACTTGGAATAAACAATTTTAGAAGTCAAAAAGCCATTTTGGATGAATATTTGGAGCTACCCAAAGGAAGATAATCGCAATGCAGTGTGGATCAAGCGAGAACAAGAAAGAATGACCGATAAACCTATGCAAGAATGGAAAAATGTAACCAAGAATAATGTTAGGCAAGTTCAAAACAAAATCCCCAAAATAGAAATCCCCAGGAAATGATAATGTGCTCAACTTTTGGCTTAATATCTCATCAATTCATAAAACGTTTGCAAAAACTTTAGCAAATTTAATTAATAACGCCAATAAATTCTAGAATGGATCACTGAAAGCATTGCATAACCCCCGCAAAAAAGGGTGAAACAGACGATCCAAAAATAGGCCAATAACAGGTCTGTCCATCACATAAATTGATCACGTATGTCCTGATGAAATCTAGTTATTCTTTTCTCGATGAAATCAACATTCCTCTTCTGGAACAGAAGGAATGTTGAAGAGGATGATATGGTTGCAAAGATCAACTACTAATAAATAGAATGATCCTAGAAAATTGCAGGAAAAGTGTAGAAATCTCAGCACAGCTTGGATATATTACCATAAAGTCTTTGATAGTGTGCCACACTCTTGGATCCTTAAGACTTTGGCAATGTACAAAGTCTCCTTGGTGATAGTAAATTTCCTTATATATCGCATGAAACTGTGGAAAGCCATATTATACCTAAATCATACCAAAGGTACTGCCACTTTCAATTTTTTGATGCAGTTAACTACAAATAACCAAACAAATTGTACCCACAAGTAGAGCTTACACCTTACGAGTGGCTTTATCTATGTAAAATGTGCGTGATCTTATGTTGTTGTTTTTTGTTTTTTTCAAAAAAATATTCCGTGGAAAATGTCATGATGCCATTTCTGAACCTCTGGTTGGGACCTGGAAAGTAATGAGTATACACCAGAAATCAGATGAAATAATAATAATAATAATAATAATAATAAAAACAAAATAAGTGCCTCCTTATTGATATGGCAGTCCCTGCAGACTGCAATGTATCTTTGAAGTTATTCGAAAAGCTATAAAAATACAAGGACCTTGAAATAGGAATCTCAAAAATGTGGCACATGGGAACATCAACAATCCCTGTTGTAGTTGTAGCCTTAGGATTGGTTGGAAAAGATTCCAGTAGACTAATTGAAGGGATCCCTGGAAGTCCATGCCTCAAAGAGATACAAAGAATTATTCTGACAAATACAGCCCACACTTTACGAAGGGCTTTATCTATGTAAATTTTTTTTTTTTTGCAGTGAAAAGTGTCATGATACCATTTCTAACCTTAGGTTCCTGGGCGGGACCCGGAAAGAAATGTGTAAACGCCAGATATCAAAGAAAATAATAATAATAATAATACTAATTTTATTATAAATTCTGGAATGAAATATGGTATCTCAAAGAAACACAGTGAAGCATGAGAATGTTTAACGAAAGAAGAAAAAATAGTGTTAAATAAAAAAAATAATAATAATAAGACTTCCAAAATTAGCAAAGTCGAAAACATCGGATACTTGGTGTGATCAACGGATATTTATTTGAAAAGGCCACCCTGTTTACACAATAGACAAGCCCAGCAGTTTCAAAACTGCTTAAAGAAAAACGAAATTCCTGATTGGATCACCAGAGACTGAAAAAAACCATCATTACCCACAAAGACACTGATAATAAATCAAGCCGAGCAACAGTATTATTATTTCTTGAGGTGCGATTATCCAGATAATGATAGCGTCATGATCTATCGGGATAAAGAAGAAAGTGCTGAAAATTTCAGTAGAGTTGTTGTCATGCAATCCCCATCGATAATTCCTATACTTCTAGTGGGAATATGCTAATGCATGAATTATAAAAGTTAATCATTATTATTTTGAAGATACTTTCGTCATCGAATAATCGATTGACTGCCATTGATTTTTTTTTTAACTTGAGATGATGGCTTTTGGTTGATGTGATAATGAATGCAGTGTTGAGTGTATCTGAGATTACGTCCATCAGGAGGTTACGTGAGAGGAGAGTGTAAGAATGGGGGACGGAGATATAAGAGGGCGGTCAGTCCCATAAATCTTCCCTTCTCTCTCTCTTTCGCTGTCCTCTTTTTCCCAGTCTTTGAAAGTATCAATGACTCGATATATGATCAAAGCTAACGAACCGCAAAAAAAAGAAAGAAAAAAGGAGTGGGTGGGTTGTTTGGTGGGGGTTATTGCTGCTGATGAAGGGTGAGTTCGGGGTTGGGGGAGTCTGGTGTAATATCGCGAAGTGCCATTGGCGACGGTGGTAGTGGAGTGAAATGAAGACGTCAATAAATAGAAGGCGACTGCGAAAGCGAATTTAATGACATTCGAGTTAGTTAGCATGCTGAAACGTTAACCTCTTGTGCCAACTGTAGGTTTTAAAAGTACGCAAATGTACTAACTGCAGTGGTACCACTAGCCGAAATGAAAATAGATGCATTTTAATGACAATAGTTGTAGATAAGTTAAATTCAACTTTAGGAGGAGTAGCGTGTAGGAAAAGCAGTAACAGAAAAAAATTCCTAATGGAAAAAACCCAGTAGGCAAAAACCGACAAAATCTCAGTGTTTTATCATAAACGTGGACAAAATCCCAGTGTTTTATCATAAACGTGGACAAAATCTCAGTGTTTTATCATAAACGTGGACAAAATCCTAGTGTCATAATATAAAAAGATCAAATTTAATTTAAGAACGAAAATGAAATTCAAAAATTTAAGTCAAATAGAAACAATAATAAATAATATTCAATATACACTTATATGTACAAGAAAATTAATTCACGAATTAAACAATAAGCCCTTACTTCAGCATAACATATATTTGTGGTTTGTTTATGAGCTGAAAAATATTAAAAAAAAACCTTAAGATTTTCTTCGCAGAAACTCGGATTTTGTGGGGGTGGGGACTAGGACTCTATGACGATTAAATATATCGAATATGTGACCGTCATTTTTAGGAACAGTATTTTAGAAGTTTGATCGATTTACTACGAATTTCTGTTACAAACAGAGCGGACCCATAAACTCGTGAAATATGTCTTTCTTGTAATTATAAATGTATATATGTCACCGAGTCCTTGTCGGCGACGTATTATTTTCCATCCTCCAACCTCTCTCTCAAAGGCAGGATGTGAAAGGCTTTCACTGCTATATCGCTACATCCATGGAGAGTGCACAGTGAGCTGCATTTCCTTGTTCGCCAGGACTTCCCTACGCGTCTAGGACCTGACATGCCACTTACATTGTAACAAACCACTCACATTCCTTCCGTACTTCATCGGTGAGAAGTTCCACTCGAACAGCTTCTTCCCGATTACTACAATCTTAAACTGTTCAAGTCTAGAGTTATCTTCCTTTCCTATCTGTATAAACTACTCCTTAATGTAACCCTCTACCTCGGCCCCCGGGACTTCTATAGGTTGAAAAATAAGGAATAAAGAAAATTGGATATTTTTATTATTACTTCAATATGACATTGAAATTGGAATGTTAAATTTGCTTCTTTTTATATATAAGACTTTAAAGAATTATGTCCACTTTTAGGATAAGAGTCTGGGTCTTTGTCCGTTGGGATTTGTTATGAATTCAGAAAAAAAAAAGAAAATACCATTACCTTTGACACGAGATCACACTTTGGTGCCTAACAAAACGGGGTCGTTTATTTTAAATTCTTCATTTTTAGGAAATATTCCGATCTCCCTGAATTTATTAAGACTAGCTTAGTTTATTAATTACGCACTTCTTCTTCTTCTTCTTCTTCTTCTTCTTCTTCTTCTTCTTCTTCTTCTTCTTCTTCTTCTTCTTCTTCTCTGTACAAGATATGTCTATGTACATATATGTCTATGTATGTATTCTTCAAGACGCAGAATATTATAGATATCTACAACCTCCCATAACATGTAGCTCTTACCAATGCTTATATATGTTTAATTACTCCTATCTCCTGTTCCACTATCCATTGACACAAGTTCGTTAGGTAGGTGACTCGTTGCCTTACCCTATCTCTTTTGCCTACCGTTATGCTCTCAGGGTGTCAATTTTTCCAAGTCTCCTTCCTCATTTTGTTTTCAATGCATTTCAGCTGTCTCCTTTTGATTCTTTTGTTTCCATTTAAGTAAAGACTTCTTCATTGATTATGTTTCAATGACACAAGCGGGACTTACGCAGTGACCTCTACTACGAAGTAAGCACCTGTATAGATATTGACTAAAACAACACTTATTTGATTATGATTTCAGACTTGGAGACTGCCAATAAAAACATGGGAGTCATAGCCGGTAAGATACTAATGCTACTAATGATACAAAAACAACAACAGCAATACTACTACTACTACTACTACTACTACTACTACTACTACTACTACTACTACTACTACTAATAATAATAATAATAAAAGATCTTCATTTTTTACGTGATTTGGGCAGATCAGTGAACAGTTATTAGACTCTTATTACTGATAATAGGAAGAACAAAGAGAAAGAAAGAGGAATGCAATATTAGTAATACTAATAATGTTGCTAGTGGTGATGATGGTGGTGGTGATTGTGGTGGTAGCAACTTATCGGTTATAAAGGGTGTTTCATTAAGAGGGATCAAAGTCAGCAGTAAATAAATCAGTGTTATTGGTGATAATTTATTTATTTCTCTATTGGATCATGTTATTTAAGTCATGTCAATTATGTGTGAAAAATAATATCGCCCAAATGTCCACCAAGGCTTTGGCGGCACACCTCCAATCGATGGTCAAAATGTTTGATGACGTCTTTGCATAGTTGCTTCTGGAGCTCGCCAATATGCCTATTTATTTCATCCTTCAGCTATTGAATTGTTGTTGGTTTGTTCGCATAGACCTTACTTCTGAGATGATCGCAAAGGAAGAAATCTAAATGCATCAAATCGCACGATTGTGGTGGCCAACTGACTTTGCTGTTTCGAGAAATGATGCCATCTGGGAGATTCTTATTGCCTTTCTGTTTGAACGTTCATTTTCGTAATAGACTTTGATAACTTTAAGACGTTGTTTGATTGTTAATCTTTCCATGGTTGAAATTGCCAAAGACTTAAGTTGTTAAATCTGAAAGAAAAAGAAAAAAAGTTCATTAGACGCTTAAACTTAATTCACATTTAAAATCGGTCCAAATTATTGGAACACCCTCTATTTGAATGGTCTTTTGTAATTTATTTATTTATTAGTAATTTATAAACAAGTTTTATTTTATAAGTCATACAGCACAAACACTTATAATACTCTATTGTTTAAATAGTATTAGTGTTATTATATTAATTATATTTATGGGTAGAGAGAAAAAGTAAAAAATATTCCGTTGAAAACTGAAGTTATGTCGAAGTATCGTGTATCACGTTGTCTCCATGGGATCCAAACGCTTATAAATGAATATTTTACTGTTTTTGTGAATAATAGCAATAAAAAATATCAGGAGGAGTTCCAACCACATGAATGTGATGTCCCGCCATAATGGTGATTTTCAAAGTGTGGCTAAGATGTGGCACAAGACCGAAGTGTTGTGCACTCAGTGAGGATCGAACTCACTACTCACTCCTAATTGATCTAACGAGATAAACTCGCTAACCATTACACCACATCGAAGAGCTTTAAATGTCCCACCATGCTATGGATATGTTCTGGCGCCCACAAACCACTCCCCACGTATGGGTAAATGCGAACCAACTATAATGCTGTCACAACGAAAAATATTACTAAACCTCACCGGTCGTCACGCGGACCAACAAGGACCTCGATCCGCAGTGAGGAACCGGATTGGGATCGAAAAGTCTTCAACTGGAACAAACTCTACCCAAAGAGAACTAGAGGAAAAACACACCGTAGACAGTTATCAGAGCTCTCTATATACATTAAAAGAAAATCCCACAAAAAGAACAATAAATAAATGGTATCAGTAAACGTTTATTGAAGTAATGACATTTTACATGGCTCCGATATATCCGACAATAACGACTAAAGTCGCCTATAATATCTGGCGACAAAAACATCCCTCAGATTAAACATCGATGCCAATAATCAAGCCAAAAAAGAATACCTGACACAGAACTCAAAAGCATCCGAGAAAACATCAAAAATAGATTAAACGTTGACATCGAGGAGCCAAATTCTAACAACATAGAAGAGACACATGCAGAGAATCGAATAGAAGCCAGTAGTAATCTCTCTGGGGTACACAAGCAAATAGAGGAAGATAAAGATGACAAAAAACACCCGATATAAATGGGAGAATATAAAAGAAATGTCTTTCGAGAAAAAGCCAACAATTCCAAAAGTAAGAAAAACTCGGGAAGTGAAGGAAAGCATCAACCTCGTTAACCAATGTGTTAGAAAAATAAGGGAAATGGAAAGACCAATGAACCTGACAGAAATTAATTATCTTATATACGCGGCCGCGGCAACGATCGCAGAAACAATAGAATAAAACGTAAAAACACAACGTAAACAAAAAAGAAAAATGCCATGGACATACAGAAAAAAGACTGACGTACCAAAAGCTAAAAAGAACAACAAATTCAAGCGAAGGCACAGAGAATCGGGCGTTATGAAAAAAAGAAATTCTTCTGGCAAAACAAGATCTTCAAAGAAGATGGCAAGAATCTATATCGAGAACTGAGAAAAATAAAATAGCGATAAACGGTCTATGAGAGCACATTTTTCTCAGTACATAGGATGTTCCTAGTAGGGCGATTTTCTGGACAACTTGTATATTGATGTTTCCTGGGACACTGTTAGTAAAATTGTCAATTCCTTTTCTCACGAGGCCCAGAGTAGCGACATATGTGCACTGGAAGATATGCAAGAATCACAAAATCGAAACCACTGACAGATGTTATGAGCACCAACCAGACACAGTTATCTAAAATAATGATGTAACTATCCTCCGGGGCATGCCAATTCAAACTGACAGTGAAATAAAAACCAGGAGACCATGTATTATCATAAAAGATAAGAAATTCAGAAGTCTTTGCTTATTTCTGAGAGAAACACCTGCATGAAAATTATCGAGAAATTATCCAAATGACCTAGAGATTGAGATTAACAAGATGTGGGGAATGAAGACTGGTACTGCACTAATAGTAATCAGAGCTCTGAGCCACGTGAGAAAAGGAATGAACAATTTTAAAAGTAGTGCCCTAGGTAATACCAACAGACAGGTTGCCCAGAAGATCACCCAACTAAGAACATCCTATATATTAAGAAAAGTGTTATCAATTAAATGATAATTCTCCCATAGGGCATAAAGACTATAGTTTGAACCCGGCTCTACAGAATACAAAACAGGGAACAAAGTATACACAAATAATAATAATAATAATAATAATAATAATAATAATAAGAAGAAGAAGAAGAAGAAGAAGAAGAAGAAGAAGAAGAAGAAGAAGAAGAAGAAGAAGAAGAAGAAGAAGAAGAGGAGGAGGACGAAGAAGACGAAGAAG
Organism: Acanthosepion esculentum; assembly: GCA_964036315.1. Classification (NCBI taxonomy): domain Eukaryota; kingdom Metazoa; phylum Mollusca; class Cephalopoda; order Sepiida; family Sepiidae; genus Acanthosepion; species Acanthosepion esculentum. Next base: position 83,362,087 of record OZ038487.1, read on the forward strand.
AATAAAACACTTGTAGTAGTGGAAAATGAGTGTGTGTTGTTAATCCGGGACTTCACCGTGCAACGTGATAATGTAGTTAAAGCAAGCGGGCCAGTTTTCTTGCCTGTCCAGAAAGCAAACAATGTTTGATCATTGATATAGCAATGCCAGGAAGTTAAGAAATAAAATGAGAATGGTGAAGATATCAAGATTTGAAATATGATAGAGTACGCTTGCTGAATCTTAAGAAAATAAAGATTGTTTTGATGTGGTGGACTCCCTCGGATCTGTTCCAAGGAAGCCTACAATAACAGAAAAAAATCCTAAAATGATTTGTGTAAAACTGGGAATAGGTTCAATGGGTAAGCACTATTCAATGCCAATAAGGCCTTTACCTCCTCCTTTTTGTGGTGCGTACAGCCTTAAAAATTATTATCATTATTTACTATACTTATTTTATTAATGAACAAGATCATAATTATGTACCACCCAGTGAAGAATAATCTCACTACGATAGATATAAATTGCGAGATTTATATTGTAGACGTTATTTCATGAGAAAATAATAAAATCTTTTTAATCATTTCACCCCAGGTCAGTCAATAATGTCAATATGAGGCAAGGGGTTAATGGGAGCGAAAGAGAATGAGTAGACTTTAGAAGGAACCAGAAGCCCAATGCTAAACAGGGAATAGTCATAAACATCTACTCATGTTCAAAAGGTGGGAAGGAGTATGAACCTAGCAATAGGCGGACCTATCAACTCTTATAAAATATATAGCTAACACAGCAACTCACATTAATATAAATATTTTATAGGTTTAGCAATAGCACCGGTTCAGGTAACCCAGTGTGGATCGAATTCGTTCAAGTAGCCTCTAAGATGGTAACGGCTCGGATTGAAGAATCGGAGAATCGAGTTCGAATTCCAGTCGAATCCATTACATTTACTTACGTGCTAATACTTTTGAAAAGGTATGAATCCTCATCTTCTCTCCCCACCTATGGTTAAATAGCAGGACAGACCGTGTTCTATAGCCTTGGATGGCAACTGGTCTACCACAGAAAAAAATGGAACCTACTGCGGGAAAAATCTGCCTCGTCAGTCATGTATCGAAAGATACATGATCGCCTATGCGTGTATCACGCATGACACATAAAAAAGTCTCTAAGACTGGTTTCTTAAATTTTGCTCCGTTGTATGTTGCATAAAATGAATTCTTTGGTTACAAGTGGAAAAATTTTGTAAAAAAATACATTAATCTCATTAAACCCAACAAAAATCCCAGAATCTAATCAATTGCAGACCATCTGTTCCAAAATGGAAAATGCATTGATTACTGTTACATCTGGTCTGGTGCTACTGCTATCTATTTAGAGATACTTGACAAAATACAAAGAAGAATATGTACTATTATTGGTCCTGTTCTGACATATCGACATCAGTGACTTCCCACCGCCGTAATGTAGTTTCCCTGATTTTTCGATAAATATTTTCATGTTATTTTTTCTGTTGAGCTTTACTCTTTGATACCAAGACTATGACTTTAAGTGCAATACTAGTGCAATTTAAACGTACAACTAGATTGGCGGCGATTTCTCATCATTTTAAAGATGAAATGTCTAGATGCAGCCGTTCTATGCTAAGAGTTTCTTTCATACTTTTCGCTAATGGAACTCTCTTCCAGCTTTTCGCTTTCCAGTCAACACTGAGCTTCAAAAATAAAAATACAATGTCAAAAATAAAAAATTAAAAAATAAAAATACAATGTTCTGTTTTCTTAATTCCTCTTCTTTTATAGTTCTCTCTCCTTAATAATGTTTTTTTTTTTTAAATTTTCTCTCATATTCGGTAATACCTGAGACTTGGAAGCTTATTGCTTTGCTTGGGATGAAATGATTAAAAGAAAAACGAAGAATCTCGATGAATAAGAAATGAAGGAAGATAAAAAAAATGTTGCAAGGATAAATGGTGTCCATGTTGCTTTTACCGAAGAGAAACTGGGCGATTATTTTAAGCCATAAAGAAAAATGGATTTTACGTGACAACAGAAAATGATCTACACAATGGTTTCACAACGTTCTGAAGCATTTCATAAATCTTAAACTGCTCTTAAAAATGGATATCATCAGCATGACATTCAGCCAATTTGCTCCACCGTTCTCAAAACTGGAATGTGACTGCCAAGAGTTAGCAGACGTTTCGCGAATCTGAACGAAAGGAAGCTACGATTTAGTCAAGTTTTTGAGGCACTTTAAAAAGAAAATCTGGGATAGAATATGTTCTAATGTATATGCCATAATTATTAATATATAAATAATGCCATTTCTTGTTAGCAAAGTGATTTTTTACTCGACTTATAGTTCTCGAAAATGCCATCTCTTTGCAAGGTATAGGCGATGGTGTCTCGCCAGTGATTCATTTTCTTTATTATCCACATATTAACGTGACATTTTGGGAGCGACAGTTTCCTGTTGTCTTCTTCACGGTTTGAAAGTTTTTCCCAAAGCAACATTTGCTCAATTTCGTATCCGAAACATAAACAAAGCAATTTCTAAAGATTTACTGGATTGAACTGACAATTAGTATGCCATCCATTTCAAGGACCCTCACTTTAATCCGTTAGTATACTCCTTTTTGCTGTCCGGACTATGCTATTCTCAACATTGATCAGTGGAACTATATCGATGTCTCTTCAAGTCTCTTCTTTATCTGTAACATGATTGTCATGCATTCACTGTCATACAGTAGATTATTATTCTATATGCCAATTCATCACACAGTTCTTTAATTCTAATCTCTTTATATCTTTCTTAGTTTCTGAAAAGCATCTTTGCTACTCCGATGAAACTTTTCGTCGTTCCCAATACATCAATTGCTATATTATATAAATAGTCCGGGGGAAATTTTTAATATTTTAGTTTTGGGGGTTTGATGCCCCTTGTGAGTGTTAAATACTTCAACATTTCTTTCCGCATTAAACATCGCCACTTATTTCGGCTGTTGATTTTGAATTGTTAGCCGACAGTTCTTTGTCGTTCTTATTCTTAGAAAGAAAGAAAAGAGTAATGAACTGTTACGCAATATTATTCCTCCTATATGACAGTAGAAGAAGACATATATGATATAAAATGGGATTACATCACACTTTATATCATATATGTCTCCCGTGAAAGAAATTATTAGGAGGATTTGAAATAATCATAATTAAGTAATTCATCAAGTGTCAAGAAATGTAACAACATCACAGGTATTAAAACCATTCTAGAAAAGATTCAACTTAGGTGGGCTGGTCATGTTGTGAGACTGGATGAGCATAAGTTTCCAAAAAGGTGCTGTATGGACAACTACCAAACTCGAAGCGCTCAGTTGGACGTCTGTTCTTACGCTACAAAGACAAATTGAAAGACAACTTAAAACGTCTCAACTTTGATCTGAAAACCTGGGAAGTCCAAGTATCAAACCGAAAGGAGTGTTGCAAGACATGTTTTATTAAGTTAAGGAGTTTTGAAGACAGTAGACTGAAGCATCGTGATCAGCTTCGTCAATCTCTGAAGCAGAGACGCCATCAAAATCCTGCACTAATAAATTTCATCCGTCACACGTATGAAAGCACAACTGAAATATGTCTTTCCCTTCTAATTTTCTCCACAATAGCCCATGTTAGCATACATAAGTGTAAAACAAAAGGCACCATCCAATGATGATCCTCATTTATCGCTCGAGATAGGAGAGTCCATCATATGACAGTGAATGCTGGACAATCTCCTCAGAGATGAAGAAGAGACTAGACGCAACGGAAATGTGGTTCTGCAGAGGATGCTGAGAATATCATGGACTGAACATATGAGCAACGACAAAGTTTTAGACAAAATAGAAACGAAAAGTGCACTTATAATTTACAGGAAGAAAACAGGGTTGAAATTTCTAGGATACATAATGAGGAACGAGGGTTTGGAAAATGTGATACTCACAGGACAGACTGAAGGCAAGAGGGACAGAGGAAAACAACATAGCCAATTTAACTAACTGGATGGCGGAACAGGGTTTAGGAGTGATAGCAAAAAGACTACATTTATTAAGAGCTATTCAGGACAGGAAATTGTGGAGAGCCATGAGCGCCAACGTCCTGAAGAGACACGACACATAGAATAATAATAATATTCGATTCGTATGGCATAAAGCTAATCCGTATTGTATAGGATGATCGAAGATTGTGTAGCGCCAGACTTCTCCCCAAATTAATATTCACTTGCTGAAAAAGTTAACATTCGAATTTCTTTTTCTTTCAGCCTCAGCCTTTTTCTTTCGGCCTCAGAATATAAACCGACACATATTATTCTTGATATTTGTTAAGCTTTATACGATGAAACTCCATATGGCTGAAAGTGTAGAAAAGAAAGAATTCATTACTCCGATCTGCTAATTAGGGAGGTTGCCTGCTTAAAAAATCAGTATTAAAAATTCTTGAACACCGCTTGCTGATTCTGGTGAGAAATACAGCGACTACGTGTGGGACCACAAATGTAACTTCGTATTTTGCTTCAAAATGTTGCTTATAAATATATTTATATTCCTTGGTAATATAGATATTTTAAAAATAGACTTTATTTCCCGAACAGCTAAATAAGTACACTTTTCGAATATTGTGTTACACTGGGGGGGGGGGATGAGATCTTGAAGTCATTATTTCCCGGCAGACAACTCTTTCAAGTCATTATTCATATCGTAGACTTTTTTTCTTACGGAATGTTTTATATTTATTGCATTCTTTTCTTGCTACTCTTTCCACCAACTTTTTCTTCCTGTTTTCATTCCTCTCTTTTGTTTTTCTTTCATTTTTCTTTACTGAGCCGATTCTTTGTTTTTTCGTTCATTCATCTTTTTATTATTCTTTTTTCTTTTCTCTTCTTCTCTATCCTCATCCATATTTATATACCTACTCATAGCTTTCCTCTTCGTTCGTTTTCGTAACCAGAAGAATGGCTGATAGGTCTTAATATGATCTTTTTTATGTATACGTTTTAAAATAATATCGCCCCATGCAAGGCAATAAAGCCCCTAAAATGCACGAGGGTGCCGAATGTGAGGAGATATGTGAAAAAGAAGGCATTATTAAGGAGAGAGAACAATAAAAGAACAGAAATTAAGAAGACAGGCGATAATGATTGATATTGCATTCAAAATGTTGAAGATGACAATTGACTTGAAAGCAAGAAGCTGAAAAAGAATTCCACAAGCGCGAATTGCGAGAGAGGAAACTGTTAGCATAGAACATACGGTTATATCTAGCCATTTCAACTGTAAGATGATGAGACTTTATGGTCAGTCTAGTAGAACGTTTGAATTCATGAAGTCTACGAAAGAGAAAAGTTGATTAGAACAAATACCATGAAAATATTTATAAAAAAAAGGCATAGAAAAGCTACACTATGGCGGCGGGAAAAAGACTGAAGTCGAGATGCCAGGTCAGGACCAATAATATTACAGATTCTTCTTTGTATTTTAACACGAATCTCTAAATATACTAAGTTTACTCTATACTTTCTATCTCTAAAATCTCTGCTTAAATTCTGAAATTTCATTTACTATTTATTTTTTTATTTTATTTACTTATTTTTCCTTTATAAGAGTGGATAGGTTCGCTTATTGTCCGGTTCGCAGAACTCCAGGGTCTTTTGAACACGAGTAGAGGTTTATCTCTTTTTTCTTGTCTATGATTGGGTTTTCGGTTCTTTTCTGAAATCTTCTAATACTCTTTCACTGCCAGTAGCTCCTTGCGTCTTAGTGCCAATATCGCCTTTTGTTAGGGACGAAATTATTAAAAGAATACATAGCAGAAGCACCAGAGCAGATGTGGCAACTATATTTAAATAATATTTGTATATGATTTAGATAAGTCTATATAATATCCTTACTTAGTATATTACACACCTTTTTTGTTGTTGTTATGATTTTTCTTCCTGGACCGTGCTCCTTTAAGACGTGTGAATGTCATAAGTTCACAACCTCTTAACCTTTGTCAGGCCTCCTGCCCATTCACACTACTTCATCTGCTAGGTGGATCACCGCACCCTCATATCTCTCATGACCTATATAACCCCTGTAAAAATTAAGATTTTCAAGCCCTCATTATGTGTCCAAGAATTTTCAGCTCTTCTTGATTCTGCATATAAGTGTTACAATTTTCTTCTAGACTTCATAGTTTCTTAATCTCTCCGTCTATGGAATTCTCAATATCCTTCTGTAGAACCACATTTCCGTTGCCTCTCGTTTCCTCTTTATTTGTGGGCAGCTTGTTCAGCATTCACTGTCACAGGAGGATTGATTTTCACATGGCAATTCAGCACCCATTTATTTGTTTCTAACAAAATTTTACTGTTTCTAAGTACTTTGTTTAGCTTCTCTAATGTATTTTTCCTTAATCCGACACGCGTCCTGATTTATGTGTGGCATTTTCTATCCTCTGCTACAATATCCTCTCACTTTCATAAAATGTCCGTTTTAGTAGTGTTATATCGTGGATAATACGATATAAGCAACTAGGTAATTCCGAGTGGAAAGATTACGCTAAACACAGGAATTAGGTAAAACAAATAACATGGGTTTTATTGTACAGAAAGTACAATGAGTAAGAGTTCTTAATAATAATAATAAGGAAAACAGGAGATACGTCACGGAGATCGGTAGTGGTACTGCCACTATAATACTTCGACACGTCTTTTATTTTCTCCTCATCCACGTCTCTTTAGACTGACCAATCACTGTTGGGGTGTGATAGGTTGTTCCACTATAACAAGTAGGAATAGTAAAAATGTTGTGCCAAAAGGGGAATCTTTCTTTCATTTCGATATTTAATAAGCTATCAATAATAAGGCAACTCCCAAAGCCAAAATGTGAGTAAAGGAAAAATTTATTCAGTTATTCAAGTGAGGAAGTTGTACATGCTTAGAAAATCGGCATTTCACATTCTAGCTCTTAAGCTGACTGCAACATCTGGTAATGCTAGGATACACACAACTATTTCGACCAAAAGGATTCCTTCTTTCTCATTTCATAGCTCCCGTTATTTCTCGAGACACTCTCTTTTTCTTTCAAACGAGATTTCAGTTTTTTTATGTGTTTATTCTTCTTTATCTCCTTCTTCTTTTTATTACATTTCTGTTCTTTTTTTCCTTATTCTACTCTTTCTTTCTCTCCTTCTTTCATTACTTCCTCTTTGTTTTCCTTTAGCCTTCTAATAAGTTGTCATCCCTCCAATTTCTATACCGGCCTCAACTCACCCGGTTTATTTTTATGGTCCAATTAGCACAGATCAGTTCCCCTTTGTCCGATTCGCTAGTTCTCGTTTATGTCGCGGTCTTGTTCTCGCGGGATCCGTGCGAGTATAATGCAGCTTTGTGTGAGTCAACACCTTTGCGTCAAATGGCTTAGACTATTTTGAAAAAATAGCTTAGTCTATTTAGACAAAAAAAAACAAAACAAAAAAAAAAGAAAAAAAAAGCAATAACAAAGAAGAGAAGTAAGTCACAGTAGACATGTTATTCTCACCGGTAAGATACTGTAGAATAACTCTCAGAGTAACATCTAACAGTAACATAAAACAAAAACAAAAAACAAACATTTAAAAAAAAAGATATTCAGGCTCAACAATACGCATGCGCATACATATATACTTATAAAGGAATAGAATCTCATTGGATATCCCACACTTTTGGCCTTGTGCCACTTCTAAGCTACGCTTAAAAATCTTTAGGGCACTTTGACGTAGGTGTCATCTTTATCAAGCTTGTCTCGCTAGATCAATTACGATTGAATAGTGAGTTCGATCCTCACTGGGTGCTTCATACTATCAGTCATGTGCAGCATCTAAGTTATGCTTAGAAAATCACCATATATACATATAAACACCAGAGAAGTCTGTGACCTTATGGAAGAAAGATCGTGTAGCAAGAATTTTAAAAGTGCAGAAGCAACCTGCTCTGAAAATGAGCATTAAAAATCACAGCATTTTACATGGCGTTAAAAACTGATAAGTAACTCCATTGGGAAATACGCAACTGTTTCAGCCATTGAGTATATGAGATTCTGTTACAAATTTCATCACAAAGTAAAGATGGAATGAGGTACTGCGTTAATAGTGTACTCAGAAGGAATACTTCAAGAAGTCTTAGACAGAATAAAGAAGGAAAGCATAATGAAAGGACTATCAAGTATAAGCCGATGTCGTCAGCATGAGAGACAACTAATGGAGTTGACAGAATCAAGCAGGTGCTGATATTTAATTATGTGGTTAGTCTAGTGACAGACGACGGAAAATGTGACACAGAAATCCGAAAACATATAGGGATAGCGAAAGAAGCCTTCCAGAAACTAAGCAAAGTAATTAACACAAGGGAAACTATCGTTGGAAACAAAGCAAAAGATTGCTGAGTTACTATGTCGTAGCTATCGCTCTATACGGCGGTGAATACTGGAAGATTTCCTCACAGATGTAGAAAAAACTCGAGGGGTATGTATTAGTGTACATTACAAAAAAAAAAACACAAGAAAAAAAATGTTAGGATGGAGGTGATAGGGAGAATATTAAAGAAATATCCGAGCAAAGAAAAATATGGAACGAGGAGAAAACTCATAAGTAAATCAGAGAGAGAAAATTGAAATTTCTCGAGCAAGCAATGAAGAAACGAGGTTGAAAAGATTAACACTCGCTGGACATATTGGGAAGGAAGGACAGAGACGAAACCGCAAATGAATGTCTGGCAAAGGTAGGAAAGAGTGTTTGTTTTCTTCTTTTATGTGTCGTCTCCTTTCAGAACCTAAGCGATCATGGCTCTCAGCTTCCTCTTGTCGCAATAAGTTTTGTCTTTTTATTATTTCTCCCAGACCCTGTTCTGTCATCTATATTCTTAAGCCCGTTAATTATGTCGCACATTGCTTTCCCTTGTCCTTCTTTCCTTCTTTCCCTGTGAGCATCAGATTTTCCAAGCACTCCTTTCTCATTACGTGTCCCAGAAATTCCAGCTGACTTTTCCTGATGTTAAATATATCTTTCCTCTTTGTTTGCATCCTCTCCAAGACCTCGACGTTGCTCAAGCGTTTGGACCATGGTATCCTTAGCATCCTTCTGTAGAAGCACACTTCTTTTGCCTGGAATCTCTACTTCATCCTTGAGGAGATTGTCCAACATTCTCTACCGTAAAGGAGGACAGATATCACGTAGCAGTTCAGTACTCTTTTCTTTGGTACTAAAGAAACCCTCCTGTCTCGTAATACACTGATTAGCTTTTGGAATGCGTTTTTGGCCATCCCAATGCATCTTCGGATTTCAGCGTTGCATTTTCCGCCCTCTGTCAGAACACTTCCCAGATATTTAAATTTTCGCACCTTAAGTAGCTAAGAGGTTGTGGAGAGCCGTGCTCATCCACGTCCAATAAACATAAAAGAAGGCGGCATTTTCGGTTTCGCTAAGCTTCTAAACTCAGGTGCTTGACAAATGAACATTCCAAATACTTGTTTTTTACCGAGGCCCGACCATAAAACTACTGGATCGGTTGATAAATTTAAAGCTCATATCGCGTATCCACCATTACTTTCGGCGATCTTGCATTGTTTTCATTCTTTCCTGTTATTCTCCCTTCCTTTCAACCCACAAGCTTGTTATCCTCCTTTCCTTCCCCTCTCTCTCATTCTTTTCGTTCTTCTTTCGTTACTTTTTTTCTTTCTTGCCTTCATTAATTCAGTTTTTTCTTCTCCGTTATATTTCTCTTCTTTTGTACTTTTTATGCTTCCATAAACACTTTGACGCTAATTTAATATTCATGTGTGGGGTGCTCGAATGTCACTATTTCGTGTTAATAAGTAATTAGCAAACTGAATACAAGGTGGGGCGAAAATTGTAATTTATTCAATAATATTACTTAATACACAATATAATTTTTTATTTTCTGATATCCAATAATGGGAAGGTGACCGAGTGGTTATAACGTTCGGTTTCTGGTCATGAGATCCGGATTCGAATCTCACCATTGTGGATTTGTCAGGAAGGCGAGTTTTTGAATTCATCGGCTTGGGGATCGATCCCAGCGTGCAGCACGTTCGGAAAGTTCCTGAAAACCATAACAAGGTGCATATATTTCTTTAATCAGATTTCTCGAATATTCAGACTCTTAGACAAAAATGAATAAATATACTGTTTAATAAATAAATTGAGCGTCTATTCAAATATGAGTATACACTAAAAATAAGTTTCAAGTGAGAATAAATATGTCGGATTGAGAAATGATATCCGTTAGCTTAGAAAATTACACAATGTTGTATAACGTGCTGCATAAAATATGATAAATTGTTAATATTACAACATATCAAATCCTAATTTATTATAGTATGTATTTTAAGATATGATTAATATGCAATATTTTATAATATAAAATATTGCATATTACAAAACGTCTACATTTATTGCAAGGGTAAGTCAAAAATTATCCGGACTTTCGTCATAACATATCTTTAAGTTTGTCACTCTGTCTTCTGCTTATAGTTGGTAGTATTGTGGTCACGTGATCGAAGTTTGAGCTTGATTGCTCCAGTTTCATAGCTGCTGTTACAGTGTAAACGTGGCCGCTCCTCTAGCAGTGTGCACCAAGGAGTAAAAAAGAGCAGTGATCCGAATCTGCAGAGAACATGCTACCTCATCGACTCGCCGGTTCGCCATTACCATCTCTCAAGCTTGCTGAATCTTCTCATCAGGGGTTGGAGGTTGACGAGATTCCTGCTCCTTCTTCGTGTGTCACGTTTGTCCAGTCACTGTTATACTTTTTGATCCACTCATACACACTTCTACTCGATTGTTCTCTGACGACATATTGTGTTAAACGCCTCCGATGGATTTCAGCCCCTGACACTCAGATCAGAGAAATCGCATCACTACTCTTTGTTACCGGATAAACAAATGTTAAACTTAACTCTACTTCTTCTATTTACCCTCTCTCTTCAGATCGGAGGTGACTATGGCACTCCACAACTTCCTGATCTTTGTAGCCCTTTGTAAATTTTATCTTGTTGCTACCTTCCCTAATCCTTGTTCTGCCAGCCATTTACACAAGCTCATTAAGCAGCTTATGAGATGCTTTCCCCTTTTTGCCTTAATTATGTCTTATCAGTGACAAATTTTCCAAGCCTTTTTACCTTGATACTACCTATAAATGTCCTTTCTGTTTCCATTTTCTCTAAAACCTCGTCGTTGCTCACATGTTGAGGCCATGGAGTTCTCAGCATCCTTCTGTAAAGCTACATTTCTGTTACCTCAAATCTCATCTTCATCTGCAATGAGATTGTCCGTCATTCCCTGCTATATTGGTGGACTGATATTTTAAAAAGATACGCGAGATAGATACGAGATTATAATGACGTTAGGGGTGCATATTTTACACGAGTAAGTATTATGCATGAGTAATTACGTTTATTTTTGCAATTACTAATAGCCCTTTGGCAGGCGGTATTCTATCTGGAAAAAGTAAATCGTTATGTGTATTTAAGTAAATGCTTAGTATTTTTAACGAACTGACGTTTTACATTTCTCTGTTTTTTTTTCATTTCATTGTTTTATATATAGACTGATAATTGTCTGTCAGTTAGGTTTGGAGGATCGAACTTACTACTCAGTATCAATGTTCGACCAAAATAAACTCCTTAACCATAACACATGCCGAGGTGCCGATTATCTTTCTGGTGTCTAAATAGGATTTTTACTTTGGTAATTCACCGACGTCTTTTGTTTTAATAATATTTGGCTTTTCGAAAAGTAATTACCTATTTCACTGTTATGAATTATGTGTCAACCAAACAAGGCAGAACCAAGGTTGAATAGTACGAAACTGCGTCTAGAATTAGTTTATCATCTCTTCTATTCGACAATCTGTCATTTATAGTGCATTTCAGACGTTTATTACCGGCAACTCGATCGGGTAAACGAAGCATTACGGTGAAAGTGTTCTGCTTTGGTAAACAGAAAAGGTGTTCATGTTCTCCAGCATGACAATGCAAAGGGTATACTACAAAACAAAGCAAAGAAAAAACAAAATCGTTAGGATGGAAGATTTTCCCACGTTCTTTATACTAGATTTAGCACCGATAGATTTTTTCTCTTTCGATCGTTAAAACATTTCATGGCAGGCAGAGGATTCAAAAAACAAAGAAGTTGTAAACATTCAAACTTTTCACGAGGGAAAAAATCAAATTTCTTTAAATGTGGAATTGAAAAATTGCTTTCCCGTTCGGCTACAACCATTGAAAATAAAGGTAATTACATTTTTCATAAATAAACGTCATTACTTTCTGAACAGTATGCCTTTTCTATAAAGAAATACATAAACAAAAAATATAAAGAAATACATAAATAAAAAATATAAAGAATTACATAAATAAAAAATATAAAGAAATACATAAATAAAAAAATAATTATATGGTACGGTGTCGTGTCCGTAAAAAATAAATAAATAAAAATTATAGTGTTAAAAATAATTGTAATAAAAAAATAATTATAACAATTAAAATCATTAATTCACTCATTCTAAACTATGAGAATCGTGCCCAATTTTCTCTACACAGGCAAACCTGTGACGTTCTCATTATCGGACAAGCAATTCACACGGACAGGTCGTTAACACGTGCTTCTACGAAAATTTCCTCTCTTGCTTTTTCAGGACATAATAGTAACATTTATCTTTTAGCATTCAACAAAAATTCGAGATACTTCTATTTTCTAATTAAATTACCTGGACAATTATTATACACATCTATGAAAAAAGCATAAGAGAAAGACTGTACACACTTTTCTTATTCTTTATCTTATCCGTCTGTCAGATTCTGATCCATATTTGATTTATATTTGGCTCCAAACTTACAATTCTATTCAGTATAACTGCCTCTCTTGTCTCCAAAAGCACATAACAGCGAGATAGTAAATAATGTCCGTTTTGTTGTTTTCGCGTCTTGCTGATTCCCAATTTTACGAGTATTTTACGATGTATATATAAATAAATGTAAGGTTTATAATTATTTACTCAGAGTTATAACTGCAATTCTCATGAATATATTTACTTCATAGTAATTTTGCCAATCTTATAGTCATTTAATTGCAACGTCACTGGCCATTTTCTGTTTTCCTAAACACGGTTTCTTTAATTGTATTTTTCTTCATTTCTCTCCAATAAAAACCTTGCTTTTTCACTCGTTGTAGACCCCTGTATCTTAGTAGCATTGTCGCCTTGCTTAGGATGAAACGATTCAAAAATATTAACGGAATCTTCTCTTACTTAAAGTATTCAGGCAGTCAGTTAAGTGTCATACGTGATATACGCTTGGGCGACCATGTCTCTTTCGGATTATGAGTGACTAGACAGAAGATATTCCCGCAGTAGGCTGCCGTTTCTTTCTGTGGTAGACTGGTTGCCAACCAAAGCTGTAGAATTGGGGAAGAAAAGACGAATTCATACTCACCCCAAGGCCATTTGCGCGTAAGTGAATACAATGAACTCAACTGGAATTCGAACACAGCTCACCGATTTCTCATGCCGAGCCGTTATGCATTACACCACAACGACATATCTTAAAACTTACTTATAAAATTTTCTTAAAAATTTTATCGATTTTTTAACCTAAGCATGAATATTGAGTGACTGTTTCATTTCACCTGTGCCGTCAGCGTTCAAAGAGACCTTACTTCTCACTTTTGTTACATTTGATAGACTTGCTTTTTGATTCATATAAAAAAATCTTTTTCATCACGCAACTTTCGTCCGTTTAACTATTAAAATGTTTTTACTGCTCCTTTATATTTTATCGTTCGAATTTACTGTTTAAAGTTCAGGTTCAAAAAGAAATTATTAGTAGCATGTTAGTTTCACAGGTTGTAGTACATTCAATTCTCTCATCGCATTCTCTCCATATAGATATGTACTAAATATAACTGAATCGAAGTCACTCAGGAGTTGGCCAACTTTATGCGTTTTCGTTTCTCGAAATTTCTTTTTTATCTGCTTTTGAAATGTTTAACAGATTTGCTTACTGCATTAAAACATAATAAATAAAAAAAATTTCAGTTTCCATTTCAAGGTCCATTTATTATTTGCCCCTTCCTTCCTTTATTTATTTATTCCTATAACTTCATTTACTTTCCTCCGCCTCTCTTAGTATTTCTTTCCCTTTTACCTGATCATCTCTTCTTACTGCTGTTTTTCTCCTCCCTCTGTGATATTATCTTTATCTCACTTTTCTTTTGTTTCTCCTCCCTCTACTCAACTATTTTCCCTCTCTGTATACTTCTTGCTACGTTTTCTAATCTTCTTTCTCTCATTGTTTCAACCCACTCCCTAATTCAGTTCTATACAAAATACTTTTATCTTTTTTTTCTTACTCTGTGTCTCCCTGGCCTATTCAGTTCATTTGTCTTACGTTTTCTCTTCATTTTCTCTCTTCGCTCATTTTTCTTATTATTTTTGCGTTCTCTCCTTTTCATCTTTTTCTTCATTTCCTTTCAATGTTCATTTGTTTTTCTCTTTCGTTTCCTCTACTTTCTGGTGTTATCCTTTCATCTTCTTTCTTTTTTTTCTTTTCTGGTACCACTCCCTTTGTTTCTTATTTGCCTTTTCTCTCTTAGCCCCACTCTTCCGGTCTGCATATAATCTTTACTTTTTTTCCCCTCTCTCAACGTCCCTATTTTCAGAGGTGATTTTCACTTGAGTTTTTGTCTTTTTATAATTTCTACCCCCTCACTATATTTCTTACGCTTTCCCCACTCTCTCTCTCTCCCTCTTTTCTGAAGTGATTTTTACTTGACTCTTTATCATTACTATATTTCCTACTTCGTCTCCTCCCCCCTTTTTCACTCTTTATCGGTATGATCTTCACTTGATCTTTTATTTCATTTTTACATCCACCATATTTATTTCTTTTCCTTCTTTCCTCCCACCCTCTCTCTCTTTTCCTTCTCTCTTCCAATAGGATCTTTTTCTAATTTCTACTCCCTCCTCTGTATGTTCCTTACGTCTTTTTCCTCTCTCTCTTCTTCCCTCTTTTCCAATTTGATCTCCATTTGAGATTTTCTCTTTTTATCATATATGCTCCCCCTCTCTTTATTTTTTACTGAATTTCTCTCTCTTTCCCTCACTCTCCCTGTCTGATCTTTTTCTCACTTCTAATCCCTTTCTCTTCATTCCTTTACCTCATATTCCTATCTCCATCCATTTCCAAACATCCCCCTTTGATCTAACAATTTTAGTTCGTTTTGCACTTACCCATCCGCCATTTTCCTTCCTCTTCCACTTCCCCTTCTTTACACAACCTCATTCAACAGGTTTCTGTCGTGAGGACAAGATGAAACGACAGCAAGTCGCGTGAGAGTTCACAAATGGCGCCCATTGTGGAGAGACTTTCTCTCATCACCTCTTTGCCAATAACCGTAACTTTCACGTTTTATGGCCTGTGTAGCCGTGACGCAGGCGTGCGGACGACTGTACGCATCTGAGCGTATCGTTTGTTCAAGGTTATACGAACGCAGATGTAGATGTTCTCGTCTGTGGCTTCTACACGCTCATGTTTGCTAATGGAAAGCGTGTAAGATTAAAAAGCTCTTATATACAAAAATCTCTTTCTCTTTCACGTACGTTTTCTATTTTCGAATTTTGTGGTTGGCGGCGAATTTATTTTCGTTTTCATGGCAAGAAAGCCCATGCTAAATATATGAAGGGACACGCGCACACGCACACACACACACACACACATACGTACACTCACATACCTACACACACACACACACACACACACACACACACACACACACACACACACACACACACACACACATATATATGTATAGAAAGATAGATAGAACGTTTGATTGATTAGACGTTGTCATGGTTGACTAAGGAGGCAAATGTTTTTGCTACTACTACTTAAAAGAAAATGTTGATGATGTGATTCGCTATCGAGCGGCATTTAAGCCAGCTCCTGCCGAGGGTACATTATTGGACCTTCATCACAATAGGTAAGGAGAAGTAGAAGCGATAGGCAATAATAAACTACAGAACTCAAAATTGACCGCTGCATTGAAGTATTGCATTAATTAATATTTAAGTTTACCTTTTAAAAGTTTCACGGTAATTCTTCTGTCGTCACTTAATTTAAAGACAGTTTGATGCACGGTGGTCTTTACTTTCCGTACAAACAATTATTTTTATTTGATGGGTGACATTCGCTGGATTTCGCAATTAATTTCGTTATTTTATTTATTTCCAAGATATAACAATTGTTATCGTAGAAAAAAAATTGCCGTAAACAATCGCAGTAATGAAAACTTCAGAATCCAAAATTTCCGGATTGCTGGTCCGGGTCCGAATCCAGCCAGGATTTTTTAAAATTTACTCACGGAGTCGGCCTGATTCTAAAATGATATGATATCTTGGGCTATGTCCTTTAGGAATTAAATTGAAAACACGGACAATTTTATTTTGAAACACTGTAATTTGTGAACAGTAATGCTTTCATTTGAACATAAGCTATTGAAAAATGGTTGTGTCCCTTTAATTATTTTTATCTGTAGAAGCCAAGATGGCGGAATTCGAAAACAATCGCAGGGTCCGAATCTGTCTTGAGAACTTGAGAATCCAAAATTTCCGGATTGCTGGTCCGGATCCGAATCCAGTCCGGAATGTTTTTAATTTCCCCACGGATTTTGCCTGTTTTCAAAACGGTATGATATATTGGGATACGAACTCTATGAGTAAAGTTGAAAGGTGTGATACAGTGACACACTGACATTCACATTTATTATATAGATAATTGTTCTCAAAAGAGGTTTTTAATGAAATTATAATTCTCAAATCCACTGTTTCTCTCCATCTCTCTTCGCTCATTTTTCCTACTATATTTTCGTTGTATTGTCTTCATCTTTTTCTACCTTTCCTCTTTATGTTCATTCGATTCCTTCTTTCTTTTCCTGCCCTTTCTAGTTTAAGGAAGTGTGGAAATCAGCATCTTGGTGGTTTTCATTAGTTTCCATCTTAGTTAAATGTGCTATCCGTTTAATTGTTACTTCATTTGCAATCCTTCATGAGATGTGGTTTCTGTTATTTCGTAAAGTTCTTTGTGTTTCCGAATCACCAGTTTACGAGATCTAAAGAAGGACTGTCCTCTGCCCGAAACCATTTTTTCTCATTATAGTTGTAATGTTACAGTGAATATAAGAAGTACATTAACCATTAAAAATGCCTTTCCTCCTCATCAATTCAGTTTTATCTCCGGAAATGTGACCGACAAAATCATAGATCTTCCACAAATGGTGGTTTAGAAAAAAAAGTGGTTCTTACTACCGAAGATCGTTCCACTAATACTGCATTTCTTCGAGGTCAGATAAATTGACCTTAATATCAAAGAACATCGCAATGTTCTCAATCCACACGACATGCATCTTTGAAGCATCAACCAAACCAAGAAGAGAATTACAAGGTAATTCGATAACTTTCCCAAATATTCTTACGATGAGACTTATTTTGGAAGCCTCAGTAAGATAATTCATTCTTTGAAGCATCTCAAAATTGGACACGACGTCCTACAACGGTCAATGTGGGTGGATTCAGGGCCAGTTTGTACTACACGTGATCCCCGACGCTTTGTAACCCTTCCTATCTTATCAACATTTGTTTTTTTTTCTATCTAAATTTATATACGTTAGAAATTAAACTAAGTACAACTGACTAAAGTACGAAACATTTTTCGGATTTTTGCGTCATTCTGGGGTCTTTTTTCCGTCCAAATCTGTGAATTTGTTTTGATCATGATAAAAATTTAAAAAAAAACACTATAAAAAAATCCGTTTTTTTTATTCATAATGTTGAATAAGTTTAAAATTCTACAACTTTTTAACAAAAAAATTCTCAAGTTGATGTTAAAAATTGCCGCAAATCATTGTCGTTTTATTTAAGATGAAATGATCTATTATGACATGTCTCTAATTTGTATTGAGATACACTGTATTTATTTTCAATTCTTCTAGTTAAAATGTTCACCTATATTACATATGATCCATTATTGTGCATAATTAGGTTACAATACAATTTGTATTTTATATGAATAGCACCTTATGAAAATTGGGATGTAATCGAGTGGGTGTAGCCGTAACATAGATTCGGCGGGTGTGGGGTGGTATCAGAGATTCGGGATGGGGGCATGAAACACTTGCGCCGACCCTGGGTATCTTTCCTAGTCTTTTCCTAATACTATACATTTTAAAACTTTCAAAAAAGATAATAGTGACAGTTCTAGGTGTATTAAACGTTTGTTAAGTTTCACCAATCCCTTTCTTATTTTCATAATCAACCAATTTTTTCATCTTTCCCCTTTCGTAAGACTTTCTGCTCTCGTTATCTGTAAATACTTAAAAAAAAATGCAGTATCTCTAGGTGTGATGTGTTCCAATGACAACTGACAAGTTCTAGGTCTTAACTCGAAGTCATGTCAATAGAAAATACTGGGATAGATAATGTATCTATTCGAATCTAGACTTCCATAGTGATGTCATGCATGACGCCATTCTGGTTCAGAAGTCTATAAACTACCAGCTACATGCAAGCGTTTTACCATATCAATGGATTCAAGTAGATTAAACTTTCAGGTCTTAAAGGAGACACCTCTTCATCAGCTCCAATAGATTTGGTGCTACACAATCACAAAGAAAAAGCTCTATCAGATAACAAAAAAAAAAAACACCACCTGAAAACTTTACAACAGCAGTAACGACGAAAATGAGTAGCACATGTAATGGGGAAAAATAATGTTATAATCGATATGTTTACTTTCCACACTAACTAAAAGTTTGGGTAGGAAACAGCAAACAGTACTAGAAAGTTCGACGTCAGTTCCTGATGTTGTGAAGTATAATTTCCTGAAAAAATATTTTATAGAGTAACGCTAACTGTTCGTGTTATATAGGAATAAACTGTCGCTGCCGACATTTGAGTTTGAACATAGATCGTCAGTGAGCAAACACAGGCGATCTCATTATTGAATTAAGTAGACCATGTGACCATAGAGGAAACGCATATATGTAGATAGTAGCTGACGACTAGCGATCGCTATTTCAATTCTATTCTCTATTACTATTAGGATCACCTTTTCTTGTCTATACTCTATTATTATATGGGCCTCTATTCTCTACTATATTCACTATACTATTTTTCTATTTGGATAACTATACGGATTATTTTCGAGCGAGTAATATCGTGCAAGTACTATTAGTGCGAGTGCTATTCGAAGACGTCTGACACCAGTATTGTTCAACGGCCTACTGTAGCTGTATCTGCGATTAGAAAGTCACTACTACAACGAGCATTATGAAAATGACAACGAGTATTCATTGGCATTACAAAAGTGTCAAACGGCCAATGGAAACGGCGAATCTCACCATTACAAATATCATCCTTCACGGTTATTCTGTACATGTTCTTATTGATTTATTGTTTGCAAATGCATTTTGGGGAAATTGATGACAAAGTGGAAAGGTTTTCATATGACGCGTTTCGTCTTTTCGGTCTCCATCGAACAAAAGTGATATTTATTTTTATTCAACTACACATGCGTATGAAGGAGAGGAGACGCTGAAATATTGAATTAAAAAAAAATTCGATGTACAGTCTAGCGTATTTCATTTAGTTACTTTTATGTTTTTTCTTACTTTTTTTTTATTAAATATCTCACATTGTGATACTACAAAATCTAAGAAAGGTGAAATGTAAAAACCTGGACATATATTTATTGTGGATGATCTAGTAATCAAAGCCCTTCCTAAACATTTTTCCTCAGTAAATTGCTTTCTTTTTTCAAAGAAAAATAAGGAAACCCATCCATTGAACATTGCTGTTTTTTTTTTAATGTCCGTTTTGCTTTAATATATATTATTTAAATTCCATGAGGTTTCTCCTATGTAGTCATTGAAGCAATTATTACAGATAGTAATTTCCTTTTTCAGGTTTTAACTTAATTTGTTTTGTATTAATTAAATTTCTTTTGTTTTAGAAGTAGTTGTAACTTTCATGTTAAGCTTTGTTAGATTCTTTTCAACTGTAGTTGTGATAAAGTTGGTGGATAGAACAATATATTTTGATTCGTTGGTTTTGTCCGAAAGTATGTATGCAAAACTTATGTATATATGTTTTATAAGGTAAGAGTTTGCTGTATATATAAGCGAGTATGTGGTTTATCGATTGTTACTGTTACTTCTCAGTGATATAGATTTTAAGTAAGTATTTCATCAAGGATGTGCAGGTATTGAAAAGTTGAATCAGTGAATCCTTTTCAAATTCCAGACAATAAATCCATATTTCTCAGGTTATGGGTTACGTAGCAGGGTCAGCAGTGTTCTCTTGTCTTGGATAGAAGCCAGTTTAAGTGATGGAAATCTTTAAACTATGCCTTCCCGTTGGCGGGTGACTTGACGTTATTACAGAGAAGATAAACTGCGTGACAATAAGACATGCGGAGGAGATCTCGGAGATTTTGTGACAGCTTTTGTGACACAATTTCCCTGTTCAGTTCTGAAAATAGGTTGATTTTACACATACATAGCGTTGTATGAGACTCACTTCAGACGATTTCAAAATAGACCTTGTACTCAGTTTCACATGAATGCGCCAGGAAAACCTCTTAATCGACAAGTATCCAGTCGCTGTCAGCTAGCCCAGTAGATAAGCAAGCGATCGATGCAACCGTAGTTGTAATGTGCACACGTGGCATATATTTTTCCCTTTTCCTTAAAATGATGACTGGAAGATATATAAGCACCTACCAGAGAGGGAAAGCACGAGAGTTTCTTACATTTTCGTAGCAATGTAGAATCTGTGTTTGAACCCCCCCCCCCAAAAAAAAAACAAAGTCCCAGTCATCGACAATAATTGACTTGAATTCCGGAATTAGATAAACAATAATTTTACGGATGTGTTATTTCGTCTCGCATTTTTGTATTTCTATACGGCGATAAAGTTACAATTATGGCATAGCTCTATGAACGTCACTTCTTGCCTTATCATACACAGTAAGCATGTAACTTGAGTGGCTAATGGAACTTGTATTGGATGAATATTAGTATAAAAAATTACAAGCAAATCATGTCTGGGTAGTCTGACAGTTCTGTCCCAAAATGAACAATTGAGCTCTCATATGTCAAGATCGACAAGAGAGTCCATTACGTTGTATGTTTCTTATTGATGCCTCTATAATAAACATCACAATGCATTCGGAGTTAATATTCAGAGGTTGATATGCGTAATTATGGAAACATTAACAAAATGGATATATTTGTTATTATTGTATGACCTTCAGTTCAGGTAGTTTGTGCGTCTTAGTTGCTATACTCACAATGTTCCAGCAATTATACCCTCAATATTAACGTCTTGGTTAATGCATATATGGTCTTCTGGAAAGTCCTGAGTTCTATACCTGGATAGCATAGTACAGAAAATCATATATTCTATTGAATCGGAAAAAAAATTATGTGCGTGTTTCAATATTAAGCGTGTGTATACGTGACTTCGTTTCACACGTGACTGAAATTTATGACCTTCTGAAAACTGACATTTTATCGAAATTTTAAGCAAGACGAAAAAATCTGTAGAAACAGCAAAAAGATAGGTACCGTTTATGGAAATGGTGTCATAGCTGAGAGTAATATTCGCATGAGTTTTGCAAAGTTTAGAAATGAAAATTTTAAATTTATAAGGTCAGAAATATTCTAGCAGGTCTGAATACGTCAATGGTTAACAAACCGAAACGCTGATTAAAAATAATCCAGATCACATTACACGAGGCATTGCCGGGATACTCCACATATCATATATCGTAGCGTCGTAAGGTTTTTGTCAACACTTGGAGGTGTGAAACGCTACGATACAACGATAGTCCTTGCTGTGACGATGAACTTCATCCGGAACCAAGATCTCTGATCGTGAGATTTGAGGTTAATGGCTGTTATTCCCAGATTCTCCCTTACTTGGAGCTGTTAGAACCTGTTAGGGTCCCAGGTAAGGGCAAACAGTGAATCCCAAACAAAAATAGGTACTAAGGACGTATAAAATACATTTTTATAGTAAAAATACCAGCAATATATTTTTATATTAAAAATTACAAATAATACATATTTATAGTATAATTACCAACAAAAACTTTTTAAAGTAAAATGACCAACAATACATTTTATAGTAGAATTACCAACAATACATTTTATAGCAAAAATGACCAAGTATATATTTTATCTGTAATTGAATACATACAATTGCATTAAAATATATATAGTTGAAGCTATAAGATTGTGTTCAAAATATGTAGATTCCGGCATTAAATAACCAATAGAGGTGTTGATATGTCGCTAAACAAAGTCAACCAAACGATGCTACGATGCTTCAGGATTTAACGTAAAAAATTATAAGGTACCACATTTACATCTGCGATTCTCAACAACAACCTATTACAGAAACGATCGGAGTGAGATGAAAAATGAATTGTTTATAACAATACGTGGCGGAAATGATCCTGGGAGAAAATGAGTTACAGTTAACTACTGCAAAGGCCGGTCTGAATCCGAAGGTGATACTGTGTTGCTTGTGGAATTGAAAGGGCAATGTCTGTTATGAGCTCCTTTTATAAAATAGGACGTTGGATTCAGGCAAGTAGTGTTTACAAGTGAGCACGACAGAAATAGAGGAAAAGCCTCCGGAATTGGCCAATCAGACGGAACCACCTACCATTGGAACAAGCCCAGACAACACGTCTCTTTGCAGACCTGCCAAAAATTGGAACAGCATTGCTGGTATGTTCGACTATATGCGTCGTACCTACTTCAGCTTGCACCTTCAAATTACCACGTCTGTCTGAATTTTGGGGATGAGGAGTTATCATTATTTACACTATTTATATTCGGACTATTATCCTCATTGTTGCTGTTATCGCAACAAGAAAGATAAGGACAATAATCTAAATAGTATAAATAATGATAGTAACAACAACAACAAAGACGAAAAAACAGTCTGAATAGAAATAGAGTAAATAATGACAGTGATAAAAACAACAAAGATGAAGACAACAGTCCGAATATAAATAGTTTTAAAATATTCTTAATAGGAAAAACTTAAATTCTTTGTTGACCGTAAAAACTATTTAGACCAGTTCTAGGTATCATGAAGGTGTCCCAAAGATGGCGAAATGTAGTGGAACAAAATGGCGTATAATTGTCTGAATCAATCTATGCACAAATAACTAATTATTGATTTTAAAATCTGTACATTAATCACCTGAGAGACCACTCTCTGCTTTCCATCAGCATGGCTGATGCTAACCTCCAGGAAAGTGACTCGTTGCGTATTTTTGGGCTAACATTCTCAGCTGACATGAAGTGGAAAGGCTATATTGAATCCATTGTTAGGCCAGCTGCTAAAAAACTTGGTTTACTGTGTCGTGCGAGACTATTTTTCTCTCCAGAATCTATCTTACATATCTATAAGTCTACCATTCAGCCATGCTTAGAATATTACTGCCCTCTTGAAATCCTTGATAAAGTCAAAGAATGAGAAATATTATTGGTCTCGATCTGGTGGCTCAACTTCAGTCACTTTCTCACCGCCGAAAGGTGGCCTCTCTGTATCTTTTCTATAAATAGTTTCATGGTAATTATTCGGATGAGCTCTTCGCTATCGTAGCTAGACTTATTGAATTTAAGCGCAGTACCAGACCGGCGTCAAGATCTCTTCAATTTTCAACTGATCTGGCTAGATGTAGCCGTAAATGTAGCTAACAGTTCTAGGCTAACAGTTTCTTTTCTCGCACTTCTTCAGCTAATTTTAATCTGCAAAAATGTAAATGCAATGTTAATCGCTATATACTATCCTCCTGATTACTCTTTCCTTTTCCCGTTCGTTATTAATGTTTCTGTTCCTAATTCTTCCACACCCTGTAGCCTGTTGAGTCATAGTGGCTTTACTGGCTTGATTGACGTGATACCGATTTAAAAAAAAAATTAACAGCGCTACAAATTTTTGTTTCGACCCAATAGTTCAGAGCAAGAAAAGGGTAAATTTTCATTGATGTTCCCAAGAAAATCGCGCTTTGTGAATGACGAAAATCAAGTGACTTGAACCAAGATACAATGGAAAAAGTTGGTGTTCTCTGATGTGAAGTTCAGTTTAGATCGTCCCGATGGAATGCAGTGTTATTGGCACGATGTTGCATGTGGGTGTAAGCGCGTTTATATATATATATATATATATATATATATATATATATATATATATATATATATATATATATATATATATATATATATACATGGAAGAATCTACAACATGTTGCTCATGGTATTCACGTCGATGTATGCGCAATTTTGTGCTTATATAAATTATGACTGTGCATATTATTGCATAGATCCGTGGTTATATGTGTGCGGATGCGTGTGTGGGGATGGGATGTGTTGCGTGTAATTTACTTGGATTAAGTTTTTTTTTTTGAAGAAAACACAAGCTTCGAGCTTTTCTTATTTTCGACAGAAAATCGGTTACCATAGAAATAAGCCGCTCTTTCTTATTCCCGTTTTTGTTTGTGTACGGTTAACTTTTTTTTTAATCTATTCCTCAATATCGTTTTTTTAACCTTTATTCCATTATTCTCTTATTCGGTTATTTCCATTTTTCTTTTGTCATTCAATAATTCTTTGGCAAAATAGATTGAAAGAAGTCGATTACAAAACAAAACAAAAAATATATCACAAAAGAGTTCGCATAATAAAGCTATGCAAAAATGAAAAGAAAATCGGCAAAGTTGATACAACGAAGCCAATCAGTTGGGTTCATTAAAGATTTTTACAATAGAAATAACAGATGTAGTTTTTTCTCCCCTGAAATCTTTTTAGAATGGCAGGGTTACAACGGATCGAAATACAGGAAGTTAAAAAAATAGATTTCGTCCTGGTCCCCTACAGCAAACCGTTATTCTGATATTCCAATAATTCCAACTTTAATATGAATATGCAAGCAGGCAAATCCATTTAAATTCTTTTATTCGTAAAATAAGAATCTATTTTTTTATATAATTATTTCATAAAAATTTATCGAAATTCGTCTTTGAAAATATATATATTTTTTTATATTTTTATTCTTTCTATCGATAAAAAAATATGCAGTATTAATTATAGCTGGTATATGGGTGGGTAAAGTTCAGAAAAAGAAGAAATACAAAGTAAGGAAGTCAAAGACTCGGTGGCTGATTCTTTGTAATTTTCATTGAAGTGTCCATTGTGAAATACCAAGGAATGTTGGCTTTGAGATGGAAACGTCATTCCTACAAGATACCTCGCCTACCCAGCCTACCCCGCCAGTGTCATTTCTATAATTCGGAATTCAGCAAAGAGAAAATTAGGAAGGTTTTGCCATTGTGCGGAAGGATGGAGGACACTTTTATGTCCAATTAGGAAAGCAAATGAACGTACACAAAATGTCTTTGTTTCATCTGTCTCTGATTCTGTCTCAAACTGTCTTTCAAATCAGTCACACCCACACAAACTCTGACGCATACAATCGCACTGACAATATATAGATATAGATTTATAAAGATTCTATCTATAATAATGAACACACTTCCCGTTTATAGGAGAAGAGTGTTCATTATCAGAGAGAGAATCAAATCTTAGGCGTTATATATATATATATATATATATATATATATATATATATATATATATAAACACTCACGGTGGAGTAATGGATTGCTCCGATTGAGGAATCGGAGAGCCGAGTTAGAATTCCAGTCGAATCCATTACATTCACTTACGTCTAAATACCCTTGGGGATGGTATGAATCCTCTTCTTCTCCCCCACCACCAGCCAGGACAGACCAAGTTCTATAGCCTTGGATGGAAAATAATCTACCGCAAAAAGAAATGACAACCTACTGCAGGAAAAAATCTGCCTCGTCAGTCATGTATCTTTCGATACATGATCGCCTTAGCGAGTATCACGCATAACACATAACTGATATCCAATTAGATAAGAACAAATGGCGCATAATTCCACTATACGTATCATTCAGTTTAAAAAAGTGTTCAATGCAGAGTAGCGCTAAATATTATTTATTACTGGAGATTAAACAAAAACATGTTAAAAATCGCTATACAATAGTAATCGTTTTTTAACCCTACAAATGTGTCTCCTTGGCTGATAGCAAATTACTGGTCAGTGAACGATTAATTTCAAAAGCAGAATACTTCCTCTTTTTTGAAAGAGAAAGAGGATACGAAAAAAAATTCAATTAAAATGTGGCTTGTGTGTTTACCGTGATTAGCCAATCAAATTTGAGACCTGCGCTAAAATCTAAACCACTGATTTTTTTTATATACTTCTCTATATTTTAAGAAATAGAGTAATCATTTTATCAGTCGCAACGAAATTTTCTAGGATTCTATGAAGACAACTAAATGTCATGACCTATATAATTTTTTTTTCTATTGATTTAGATGGTATATGTGTGTGTGTGTCTGTGTTTCTGTGTGTGTTTGTAGGATGTATAATAATATTCGAAACAAAAGTGAAGATAAAGAGACAAAGTGGGAAAAAAAACTATAAACGTCGCGATTCGTCGGGAGCGCCTGCTCTCATTCGCTTCTTCAGTTTCGAATGAATGAAAAACTAAAGAACTGATTTATGGTCACCACTTATCCCCAGAGATCTCAACGCTGCTTTCCTTACATAGAGTTTAGTATTTCTTTAATTCTAACTTGGAGAAACCAGATACAACAGACGCTCTTGGTGAAACCCGTCATTTATCGCGTTTTCCACTTTATCTCATTATCTTTTAAATAGGCCAGCACTAATATTACCATCAGCTAGCAACGTAGATTAGACAAAAAGAGATACGTTTTTAAGGAAACTTTAAGCAGTAATGGGTTAATTTCATCATTATTATTATTATTTGTCGATTTCTTCTATGGTAACTCTATTTACCAACTCTGCGAGATGACCTAAGGCAGGTAGCAGTGTGTTTTTATGACTAATTTCATGATTTGCTTTTCAAACTTCCATAACATCACTAGCGTTACATGGACAAAGTTATTACTGTGTGGGCTGTACTTATCAAGATAATATTTTGTATTTCTCTTAAGCTGGGATTTCCAGGGATTTCTTCAATGTGTTGTTGTGTTCTTTTTTTTATCATTCCAAGCGCACCTACTATGACTGGTACTATACTTGTTTTCAATTTCTACATTTTTTTTTATTTCGATTTACAAATCTTTATACTTTGATAGTTTTTCAAATTTCTTGATTGCTATGCTGCAGTTCGCTGTGCAAGCCATATCAATTAGAAGGCACATTTTTCTTTTCGATTTTCGACAATTATATCCGGCCTATTTGCTTCAATCTTCCTGTCTGTAAAAATGGTGTAATCCCATAGAATTGTGATGTCTTCTATGTCTGTAGCCGGTGCTGGGTGATGTTAATATCAGTATTTATTAACGTATTTTCCAAATTGTTAGCAAATTGTCCAGTGTAAGTATTGCGCCACACTATCGTGACGATTTTAATATTCATTTTGCGAAAGTAAAGAACATTCTGAGATTAGATGGTCTATGGTTTCCTGATATTTTGTCGCAGTACCTGAATTTTGGATCAACACTATTATCTATGATATTTGCTTGAAAGTTTCTAATGGAAAAACTCTGGTCTTGCGCTGCAAGAATAAAGCCTTTCGTTTTTGTCTTTAATCCAGATGCTCGTAATCTTCGATGGGTGTTAACTTTATCAACATCGACTTTATTAGTACGATCTGGATATTGGTCATGCAGAGGTTTGTCTTACCAGCGTTGTTTCATTTGTTCAAAAACTTTATCCTTGGCTTTTCATATTTTTATACAAGTCAAGTTCAGTATACCTGTTCTACAATATATTTTATATATACCTTAGTATATATTACAATTGAAACAACTAAATATCTTCTTTGCGTTAGTAGTTATTTGTTTAGACTTTGTGATGTCATTTGCGTCTGCGTGCCATTGGAAATTGCTTGGTGTGCTACGTATGACACGCGTGCAGTAGTTTGCCGACCCCATATCTATTCTTCAGCGAATTAGACTCATCTTTAACGCCGAACTTTTGTTCCTCGAATCTGAACAGTACCCTCAATACCAAATATCTCGGATGTTCAGAGGAGTTGTACTCTATATCCTTATTTTTGACTTCCTTTACAGATTGTAATTGTTGTTGAATGATAAATTTATAACTTTCATAAATTTTTTAACATTTCATAAAGTGTCTTAGTTTTTCACAAATTACAATATTTGTTTAGCACAAATTTGTTCATTAATATTGGTTGCCAGTTATTTTTGTACATTAATTTATTCAATCTACACTTTAAATAAAAACGAATCAATGTTACAAACTACCTGTTGTATCCTAAACTGTAAAACTTGGTAAGAAATTTAAGCTTGCCACAGCAGGCTTTTCTTCCTCGAACCTGAACAGTATCGAACATCTTGGCTGTTCCGTTTAGTGGAGTTATACTCAATTTTAAATTGAAGAAACGGTTTAGAGTTTAAATTTGTTAAATATGCTAGTCCAATGAAACGATAAGTAGTGAAGTAGCTTTTATCTTTATGCACTGTGTTCCCTCAGAAAGTAGGCGATTATGGCTCTCTACAACTTCCTGTCCTTTGTAGCTCTTAACAACTTTGTCTTCCTGGTATTTCTACTAAACCCTGTTCCACCATTCATTTACTCAAGCTCTCTAAGTATGTTATGCGTTGTTTTCGCTTGACTCTCTTGCCCTCTATCTGACCCTGGACTATCAGAATTTCCAAACCCTTTTTCCCAGAAACCTGTTTATATATAAACAGTAGGTTCACCCTTTACAATGACCAGGGAGCCCTCGAGGTAGAGGGTTACGTTAGGAGACCATTTATGTGCATAGGAATCGGAGATAGATTAAAAAAAATAATGATTGTATCAATCGAGAAACATCCTGTTCGGAGTCAGTTCCACAGGGCAGTAGTTTGCTGGAAGAAGCTGCTCGAGTGGGACTTTTAACCGATGGATTACGTAGGGAATATGTAGTAAGTAAGTGTCATGTCGTGTTCTTGCCGTGAAGGTTTGGTTTGGCGGGACCAGTGAATGTAGTTCGTCCGAGCACTTTCCGTGGAAGTAGCGATAGAGCAGGGAGAGGCTTGCCACATCCTGCCTGTAGGAGAAAGTTTGAAGGGTGGGGAGTAATTCGTCACTCTCAAGAGCTTGGATACGCTTTTAGTCCCTCTCTCTCTCTCACTCTCTCTCTCTCTCTATATATATATATATATGTATATATATTTATATATAATTTCTGATATAACTAAAATGTTTAAAAGAACGAAATGAAGGAAAACATTTTAGTTAGTTTGATGTATATTTATGAATGTTGTTATGTTTAGATTTGAAAAACTAACTAAATTTTTGCTTTTGTCTGTGAATGCTTGTTACGGGAGAAGATCCTTATGTTTGCCTTGGTCGACTCCATCCACGGACGAAACGCGTCGGCTAATGTAAATGTTCCTTTTCTCTTTATTTATATATATATATATATATATATATATATATATATATATATATATATATATATATATATATATATCCGCATACACCTGCAAAGATTATCCTAGTAGGTAGAAGTGTTGGGCACGTGGTGAGGACTAAACTATTTAGAATAGAGAATGATTTGGAAGACGTGAAGACAGACCTTCGCTCTCCAGTAGACGCTCTTTTAAGATCAGATTAGCATGTTCACTGAACAGATACAGTTGAAAATTCTCAAAAAATCCAATCTAATTATTTCAGCAAGTATCCAGACGAGTGTCCTCATTCTCATTCTTTTCCTAAATATATTATAACCGAGATGATTTTCTATTTGAAGTTTTCGTTTCCTGAATTTTCTTATTGTTGTGGTGTCCTCCCCCCAAAGAGTCTATGTCGGATTCTTCCACCTACTATAGGATTAGTAGGAGAGAAGGCCTTGGGGGAACAGTCGACCAGACTGTTCATTTCTGTCGAACTCTCTGCCTCAGCAGAGAGGAACCCGGACGAAACTTTGCTGCAGGGCAAAGTTTCGTCCGGGGAGGTAGACAGGCCCTAAACGGGCTCAATGGGAATATTTTTTCTTTTACGGGTTCAAAGGGAATATTTTTGGTCGAGCCTAAGAGCTCGGAGAACCCACGCTAAACCGGTCTTGTGTCACATACACCCTTGTGGGGGGGGCTGTTAAATATTAACAGTCGAATAGATCGGAACAGTGCTAGATTGTTTGTTACTGTCGAACTCTATGTCTTTAGACAGACCATGAATCCGTTTATGCGAGTTCTGCGGGAATATTTTACGCCGAGCCTACGGGATCGGAGAACCCACAGTAAACTCGGCCTTGTGCCACATACATCCAACGTGAGTGGGGGCTGTTAAATATTAACAGTCGAATAGTTCTGTTCCAGCTGTGCTGGTCAAACTCTGTGCCTCCGGGCAGAGAGGATCCCCAGACGAGGCTATGTCGAAGGGCAGAGTCTCGTCTCGGGAAACAGCTACCCAACCCCGTTTTATATGGGGTCTATGGGTAATTTTTGGCAGAGTCTACTGGCTTGGATGCCCCATATTAAACTCGGCCTTGTGTCACATCCTACCTCGTGTGGAGGCTGGTAAATATAACAGTCCAATAGATTGAACACTGGTCAACCGACACACACACTAGTAGTGTAATACTCTTCTGTTGTACTTACTGTTTAATATATGATATATCTGTAACACTTGTTTTGTTATTTCTCAAACCAGTTACTTGGTCACTACACTTACTCTGTAGATAATTCTTGATATCAACGATTCCTTCAGGCAGTACATGTAATGTAAGTGTATGTAATCCTGAAAAATAGCCGATGACAAGCAAAGAAGAAAATAGTTGTCGTTTATAATTCTATTTTATGGTGAGTCTCACCATGTACAAGGCCCAGGAGCCACTCGAAGTAGACTGTTACAAAGGAGACGCTGTTTTTACTAATATATGGGGAGGATAACGATTAATCCTAGACTAGACCCAAGTTAGGATTGTAGTGATCGGAAAAAAATCCTCTTGGGAGTTGGTTCCACAGAGTACTGGTTCGCGGGAAGCTGCTTGAGCTGAACTTATTTCTCAACAATGGAATACGGAAGTATTTCGCTACAATGTGCGCAGCATGGTGGGGTAGGTTAGAACTGGTGGAACTAAGGAATGTGGTTCGTCTGGCCACTATCCATGGAAATAGTGTTAGAACAGTGAGAGGCTTGCTACATCCCGTCTGTGAGAGAGGATTTGGAGGATGGAAAATAATTTGTCATCCACAAAGACGCGGCGATGCTTTCGGACTATCGAAGTTGGAAAGTGAGGTCTGAGCAGCTCCTACCCAAATACGACAGCAGTACTCTATTTTAGGCATGACCTGACTCTTGTAAACGTAGATGATAGTACGAAGAGTCAGGTACTTAACTAGAGAGGTACACGGAACCAACCATTTTAACTGTATCTTTAGTGATGGATGGTATGTATGTGTTTCAGATTTCAGATCAGCGTTGAGCTTGAGGTACAATAGTTGCTCAAGGCAAGAGGCCACCCCAAGAGAATATCCATTCGTCGTAACTGGTGTTAGTTCAGTGTCCGACTGGCGATGATGGTATATAACTAGTTTGGTTTTCGAGGCGTTGAATGTAACGAGCCATTTTATTTCCCATTGAGATGTTAGAGATAAGTCAGAGGAGAGAACAGCTGCCAATTTCTGGATATCTAGAGTTGGGATGGGAGTGAACCCATAAACGATTCCTTTACTCTCCTTGTGATTTCTTCCTTGTTTCTTTTCGTCTTTTATTCCGTCTTCTACAGATTCTTTCATACTTTCTCAATTCTTTCGTTCTCCATTCTTTTCTTTCTTTTTTCTTTCTTTCATACTTTCATTATCCTATTTCTTTCTTTCTTTCTTTCTTTCTTTCTTTCTTTCTTTCTTTCTTTCTTTCTCTCTTTTGCGTTTCTTCCTTTCGTTTATTCCATTATTTTCTTTTGCGCTTTCGTTACGTGTTCTTACTTTTTATTTTTTTCTTATATTCATTCGTTCTTTCTTTTATTAAATCTTCCATTTTTTCTTCATTTTGTTCCTTCTTTCATTCCCCTGCTTATACCTTACGTTATTTCTTTTTTCCTTTCTTTCCTTGTTTTCAATTTTCTTTTCTCCTTCTTTTTTTCCACTCCTCTTTCATTCTTCTGCTTTGTTCGTTTTTTTTTCTGATTATTTCATTTTACATTCTTGGTTTCATTCTTCCATAGTTTCTCGCTTTCTTTCGTTCTCCTATTACTTTCTTTCATCTCTTTCTTTGATTTGCGCTTTTATTCCTTGTTCTTAATTTTCTTTTTCATTTGTTCATTCTATTTATATTTCTCTCATCTATTTATTTGTCTTTTATTCATTTGTTTTTTTTTTCATTCTCCTACCTCATTCTTTCTTTCCCATCCTTTCTTTCATTTGTGCTTTCTTCCCTTGTTCTCGATTTTTTCTTTCTTCATTTTCCACTTTGTTCGTTCGTTCGTTCTTTCTTTTTTTTCTTTCTTCTACAGTTTGCTTCCTTCTTTTATTGTTCTATTCCTTTATTTAAATTCATTTGTACTTTCTTCCCTTGTTCTCGATTTATCTGTCTTCATTCTCCACTTCTTTCTTTCTTTCTTTCTTTCTTTCTTTCTTTCTTCTACAATTTCTTTCATTCAATCATTTTCCTATTTCTTTTATTTTCGTTCTTTTTCCAAAGTTCCACCGTTGAGATTCTTTTCGTATACAACTATATAAAACGTGACCACATCTACAATAAGAAAGGCATTACTGCATTGTATTTGAGGATAATGAAGCTAGAATGTCTAATCTGGTATCATTAATGGCGTTCGGTCTGTGTTCTTTGTTAACTCTTTGGCGATGATTCCCAGATAGATACTGTTCGGATTCAATCATAACATTATACGACTCGTGTATAAATCGAGTCTTTGAACCCCCGAATATGATCTAAAATATAAAATAAATAAATGGGTAAAATGTAATTGTTTGATTGGTTAAAAATGTCAAATTTATGTATGGATTTGTCCTTGTTTACAGTTTATATATTAAGCAGCTGATTTCTCCCCTGATCTAGTTCTCATAGAACTGTAGGGGAAAGACTGGTTTGTATTATTCAATACTTCCACAACAAATCTAGTAACGTTTCATCCGTGACCGGTAATAAATTCACAGGAAAAAAGGCACAGAAAAACCCCTATTTTGGGCGAGGAATAAAAGGCACAAAAAATCACAACTTAGTTTTGAGAGTGGCATGTTTGATATATATGGGCCCATTGTATCAGACTTTTGAACCAAGTATATTACTGCCAATAATTTCCCTGGCAGGAGGCGTCAAAAGGATATTTCATTAAATCCAAGTATCGTTGATCCACAGCAACACTGAGATGCGAGATTTCCCCTACTCACGCTTTCTTCAAGGTTAGGGTAGAGATACTAGGGCTAAGGTAGGATTACGGTTAAAAAGAAGTCTATTAAAGAAAGATTTCTTTTTTCTTGTGACTTTTTTCCTGTGACTTTTTTTACTTGTGACTTTTTATCTGTATTAGTTTCATCACCACCGAGCAGATCCTAAATGTACTCCAATCCTGCTGAGTGGTTGTACTCTGAATGAGCCTTCTTGTCTCGGACATCGGCTGGAGGACTCAAGGTCACTGTTAACCTCCATTAGAACTCGTTTATTCGTACAATCGTTATGGATGCTGGACGAATGGGCGGTTTTTCGTAACACTTCAAGTGAGTACCTTGCTCCTACTGTGATGCTCTATCATTACAAGATTCAAATCAGACCAAAAATGGAGTATTACTTTCAAGTCCTTATTGTCCAGCCTTGAAAAATTTCAAAAGTAATTATGTGGTCATAAAAAATTTTCCACCATTCAACACTTTTCCCAGAGATGAAACTTTGCTAGCCTCTTGCTAATCTGTCGCTATTTCTATGACAAATGTTCAGACGACGTATATTCCTTAACCCCACCAGTTCAGACCCTAATAGCTAGGACCCACCATCTCGTGAAATCATCTTGATTCCCTTCGTATTCTTAGTTAAGGAGGAAGTTCCACTCAGATAGCTCCTTCTCCACAACTGTCACTTCCTGTGAATACCGATAGGAAGCTTCCCTTACAATTATTAATTTTAACTTCATGGAGTCTAGGGTCAATTTTTATATATCCTATATATCCTTATAATAGGCAGATCTTCCTGGTCCATTTGCAACTACTAAATTCAGTATCTAGGTATACGGCTACATCACGTTGAAACACTGGTTCCTGTACGATCAACGAAGTTAAGCAATATCGAGCCTGGTAATTACCTCGATGGGTGACCGCTTGGGAATACCAATGTTGTAAACTTGGATGTGCGGGTGGTGTAATGGATAATGGCTTAGAATTGTTAATCGGAGAAACGAACTCCAATACTCTTTTGGTTATTTACGCGCAAATATCCTTTGGAAAGTTAAGAACCCACCTGTATGGGTTAAATAGTCAGACTTGTATCACTGAACCATTATTATCTCCCCAAAATAGTCTTACTGTCCTAATATATTTTCTGGCTTTATATAACCTTCAAAGGGTTGATAAGTCGTATAAAGCGAACCACCCAATCAAAACATTTAATAACCCTCTATCTTGTGGGCCTCGTGGACCTTATATTAAAACATGTACGTCCCAACGAATCTAATAGGTTAATAGTACTTGTGGCGTGACGTAATAGAAGCTGTGTCTTTAGAAAATGATTAACGACTTTCTATTGGTAGATCTCATCTCCTAGGCAAGTGATTTCAGTCACCGAACAGTGTATAGAAAATCCTTTAAATTTGAACATTCAGAATAGAAGCCAAATAAGAAATTTGTTGAACAAGGAGTGAGACACGAGAAATCAATTTCTATTATAGGCTGGTTTTATAACATTTTGGCTGAACGTTATATCTTGTGAGTGAGTCAGAAGGGAAAAAAGGCTTAAGTGAAATTTACAGAAGCCGAATGTAAAGCCAGTTTCAGTGTAGATTAGATATGGGCAGACTCGAAATGATTGAACAGTTGTGGAGATGCAGAAATACAATTAAAAAAATAAGGAAAGAAAAACTGTTACAGTTTCGTTTTTTTTTTATCTTTTCGGGTTGTTTTCCTTTTATTTTTTGTCCAGGCTTTGTAATTTTGTCATTCGTTTTAAATGTTATTAAGCATTCATTTTCGATTATATACTTCTTTCTTTCTTTCTTTCTTTCTTTCTTTCTTTCTTTCTTTCTTACTGCTACATTGATATTTCCTTTTCCTCTTTAATTCGACGATTTCCTTATTTTATACTGCTCTTTTGTTTTTATCCCGCTTTCTCTCTTTCTATATTTATTTACTTCAATATTGTTTTCTTTTTTCCTGCTACATTTCATAATACTAGGATTTTTACTACTTTCTTTTAATCTACGATCACTTATTTTCTTTTTTCTACATTTTCTACTGCTAAAATTTCTTTCTTTCTTCTTTCATTCTACGATTCGCTTTTTTATTTTTACACTTTCCTTTCTTTGATTCTTCCTTGATTCTTTCTTTCTTTTGTTTTCCTTCTACAATTATTACTATTATGATTTTTCCTCTTTTTATTCTAAAATTTCAATTTTTATTCTGCTGATTCTTTATTTCTGTCATTCAGTAAAGTTTGTTTTCTTTCTTTTTAATACAATTTTAACAGATACGATTTTCCTTCCCGATTCTATTCAAGATTAAATTATTTCTTTCTTTTTAATTAGTTTTTCTTCGTTTTTCACCCTGAACATTTGTGTTTCTTTCATTGTTTCTTTTACAATTTCTTCCCGTATTTTATTTTACAATATTATTTCTCTTTCCCCTTACTATCTATCCTCTTTGCATTTAATATTGACAAATTCTTTTTGTAATGTCTTTTTAGGCAGTAAGATTTCATTTAAACCAATTTTATTACATTTAGTCGACGCAGTCTGTGTGTATATTTATTTTTATTCTATTTGTCGACATCTTGAATAAACTGCAGCACACCCGGATCTAAATTTTGGTTAAACTGTCCAATGTTCCTCCTTTTGTTTGTTTTTCTTTTCTTTTCTTTCCGAGCACATCTGAGAAATAGACCTTATTACCCATAATGCACCATTGTTCAATATATAAAAATAATCGAGTTAAAACACATCGCCTGAAGATTGCGTTCAAGCATGAAATAAACAGTCACAATTGGTGTTAATCTCAGTGGCCAATTTTACATTTACATAAGCTCTATCTCTAATACTGAACACTTTTACCCATAAATATAGCATACGTTATATATATATATATATATATATATATATATATATATATATATATATATATATATATATATATATATAATCGTTAAAACTCTTCCTTTTCTTAACTTTAATGATTGTATTTTCTTATGTCATTTTTTCCAGTTTTATTTTTTTCCTATTTGAACAGGAGTTAACATTTTAAATATAAGTCATTGTTAATCTTCAACTGTTTTTAACTTCTGTCTTGACTTTTATATTTTCTGGCACCCTGTTCCCCCTCTTTACTTGGGTGTTTCTGTTTTTCTATCTCCCTCTTAAAAGCCTTTCCCCTTATATGTTGTTTGTTCCTCTGTTTTCCTCTGTTTTTTCTTTTTTATATCCTTTTTTAATTTTAATTTTTTTTTTAAAATAACGATACGATTCATTTTTTTAACTAACTTTTTAGTATTGACAAGCTCCAGGGAATTTATCCCGAGGATCGAAATGGCCATAAAAATGTGGTACAATTGAGTTTCATTTTTATGTTATTCATTTCTATGCTCTATAATAAATATATTGAACTCTCTTTTATGGATCAGTTTTAAAATTTTATATTAATAGGATTCACTTGGATTACTTACCCACGGATATATATATATATATATATATATATATATATATATATATATATATATATATATATATATATATATATGTATGTGTATATATATATGTGTGTGGCTCATTAGGTTTGACTAGGTTTGCTCTACGCTTGTATTGAGCTCTTTAGTTAGTTGTTTACTCGTATCGGGGTTTTTTCTTTGGCCCTTGAACCTGTATCTGTGCGATTATTTTCGACAGACTTTCATGTTCCTGGCTCTTTCTTTTTTTAAAACCTTATTTTCCTTCGTGATTGATTTGGCTGTTGTTAAATCAAGAGTTCGAAGGTTTTTCGACACGAGTATAGTTACCTATATATATATATATATATATATATATATATATATATATATATATATATATATATATATGTATATATATATGTATATATATATATATATATATATATATATATATATATATATATATATATATATATATATATATGTAATAAAGCCATATTTTCCGTTGTAATATGCTAAAGTACTGTGAACTATTCCACTTTCTTACCGTAACAAATATCCAGTTTTCTGACTTCGCACATGCAAATGTACCTTGGGTTCTATCTTAAAGGTAAACGCCTTTTGCCAGATTTTGTCTTATAGGAATATTATTAAGTACGACTAGTAACACAGCCGCCACTAAAATATTTTTTCCTTGATATATTTGACTATAATAATAATAATAATAATAATAATAATAATAATAATATCTTCAAATAAGAGGATATATGTTTCTCCGGTTCGATTGACTTGCTGTCTGATCACTGTCCAATATTTATAATTTATCCCGTTGAGTTTACTCATGAGAAAATTTTACCGCCATGATTGCCGCCATATTTTTTTCGATTGAATGAAATCTTTTTGCATCGATCGGCACGCTACTCACCCAACTACCATCACAACTATCCCTTCCATCCCGTCTATGACACTCTCCTCATCACAGATCTTCGTCCTCTTTTTCCCTCATGTGTCCATTTCCTTCAGTGGGTCATTTGATCTTTCTCTTGACTCTTGAGAGGAACGGGGTCGAAAATATAGAAGTGAAAAAATACGAAACATATGTGCTTTCTCTCTTCATAAGAGATCCTGTGGCCTGAGGTCTTCCTCATGAGTTCCCCAGCCGACCTGCTCAAGAGAGGCCTTTAAAAGCCGTGATTCTCCTCGTAGATCAGCGCTATTTCTTTTTCTTCTTCTCCAGAACAGTAAAATCGACGAGGTCTACTATAATCAGAGCGTATTTATTTACTACGTAGCTGTAAGGCAAGTGCTATTTAAAAAGTCTGTAGTTGTGCATCAACCTATGTTTATAGACATTTATTGAGCTATAGTCTACTCGTCGAGGAGCCGTGGTTAGCAAGCTCGTCTCATATGCGATTATGTTTAAATGATTTTTTTCCGCATTTGATGTGCCAGATTTGGTGGAGCTTTGTTATAACTCGCTCCTAGCGGTTATAATATTATGTCTCGCTTAGGCTATTCGCCGTGACGTCACTAGATATTCACCCCGCCTGACTCCAACGAACTGGTAGTTACCGATAGCCCCACTGTGGACTAGATGCAACACAAGGTCAAGTTTACTATCGGTAAACCGAGCGTTTCCAACCTGGCCACTGGTCAAAATTTACCGAGCTCCTGCAAAAACGGGTTCGGGTACAGTACTGGTCGGTTTCTTTTTTTTCTCAGCCGAGTCTCTATCCAAAGAGAAAGCACCGAATGAGTCACCCTCTGCTCAAAAACAGAGGTCTTGTCAGTAGCAATCCAGACAGCGAACTGTCTGACTCCAGCTTGTCTGTTTTTCTTAGCCGAGTCTCTATCCGAAGACACAAACCCGACTGAGTCATCCTCCCCCTGAAGACAGAGATCTTGACTTGTCCCGAGCCTGGGATAGACTGCGACGGACTGGTATTTACAAGTCACCCCACTGCGGACTAGATGCGACATAAGGTCAAGTTTAGTGTGCCGAACAAGAGCACTTCCACCCAGGCCACTTGTCAAAATTTACCTAGCCCCCGCGAGGCTGGGACAGCCTTCGGTGGGCTTTCCTTGACTCACTTTGAGTTCTTTATTTAAGGTGACTTTCCAGGTTCATTTGCGCTACCGAGAGCATCGCATTTACTCCACAACAGTACATTTCTTTAGATGAAAGGGTATAAAGCTTCTGAAACTCGTGGATTCACTGCATCATTCAATAGAGAAAAAGACTTCAGCATAGGGGAGAGGCTGCTCTACATCATGAATAAAAAAACTGACAATTCTGAAGGATACCTGACGTAACTTCAGAAAGCTGTTAAATGTAACATACAATAGAAAAAGGTCCAGGGTTATAGCGGCCAACTCACTATCTCGCCATACTTTGAAAGTCTACTGGTCTTCAAGTTCACTCTAAACCTCAAGTTGAACTCGTATATACATTCAATTACTGAAGATGCTGTAGAAAATGATCAACTCGTTCTATAGCTCTGAAACTATTCAACTCCTGCAGTGCGTTATATTTACAAGAGTGAGACTGTGACAAAATTAAAGTATTACTGGAAAGTTGTCCCACTCAGAGAATTTCAAGCACATATATATATATATATAAAATCAAGCTGGATGTTTAAGGAGAAGAACGGAAAGTTCTTACGTTTAACGTACACAAGATGGACACAGTACAACCATGGGGCTACGTGTTAGTCTGCTGTTTCGAACTCGTTGTGTTCTGCCGTCCATCGAAAGTGCCAAATCGCAACGTGTTACTGTCACTAGATCTTCATTTTTTTTTTTAAGCGTATCATCCCAAGCAAGGCTGGAGGCCACTATCACGCAAGGGTTTATAGAAGGGTTGGAGGAAGAGCAGATAGGAGTGGTAAAGGAGAGGATGTGGAGAAAGAGAAAGATGAAAGGATGTGGAGAAGGGAAGTGGATAGATCAAGGCAACTGGAGATGTCGATTGACGCTACACTTAAACCGTTGGAGATTGTATTTGTCACGGAAACAGTAATAGGGAAGGGAATTCCATAGGCGAAATGTGCGAGACATGAAGCTATTGGAGTAGAAGAGACGTCTACATCTAACAGTTTCCACGGTGTAGGGGTGGGAACGGGATGCCAGCCTCGTAGGACGTTTAAATTCACGAGGCCTAGGGACAAGCGAAAGCAGCTCCTCGGAGCAATTACCGTGAAAGTATTTGTAAAAAAGACAGAGCGAGGCAACATTGCGTCTGTGAGAGAGCGACTGCAGACGAGATGACAGATCAGGGCCAATCACATTGCATATCCGTCTCTGGATCTTATCAAGAACCCTGAGGAAAACAGCAGGGGCCCCAGACCATATATGTCAGCAATACTCCATGCAAGGGCGAATGGTCGATTTATAGACTTGGAGGATAGATTCCGGGCAGAAAAATTTCCTGGCTCGGCACAGGGAACCAACTTTCTTGCGGTGGATGATGCAACTACATTTCTTTCTGTCAAGTCGCTTGTTGCATCGCTACAATTGCGTTTCCAAGAAGATGGCGTTTACGATGAGATATTGAAATATTTGCTGAACTGTGCCAAGAAGGTCTTTTAAAATTCTGGATTATAGTTAGAAATCCCTTTTTTAATCACTGATGAACATTGTTCTCACAAACATGTTCGTTTTCTGTCTCGGTCAAGAAAGCTTATAACCCTTTCCATAAGTTCATGTGTTAATTTCCCTAGGTTTTGTATGTTTTTAGATATTTGTAAATTACTAAAAACATATGTAGTGTAATTGAATGGAAAGATTCAAACCTAACAATGTTTTTCATTTCACTATAACAGACGTGAAACACATGACCTGTATGTATTTATTACGTGCTTTCTTTCTTTCAATCCAAGCAGCATCTCTGGTATAGCTTTTTCCTTCCGCTTTTCTTTGCAATCAAAACTAAATAGTCCATTATTTATCCAAGGTAATTGTAGGGTGTAACCAACATGATAAATAACAGAGGAGCCAAAAGAATTATCATCTAACGATAAGGGCGTCTCGTCGTGGCAATGACTCACAACTTGTTTTTTAACCA
This sequence comes from Acanthosepion esculentum, assembly GCA_964036315.1. Taxonomy (NCBI): domain Eukaryota; kingdom Metazoa; phylum Mollusca; class Cephalopoda; order Sepiida; family Sepiidae; genus Acanthosepion; species Acanthosepion esculentum. The sequence continues at coordinate 83,403,146 of OZ038487.1, forward strand.
TGAGTTGCGAGTTCAAACTCAATGGATGCATCATAATTATGACCTTTGGATAGACCTAAGTAGCCACGACTACTGGGACTTGCCTTGAGTAACAAACTGCACATATTCCACTAGCTTCACTGGTCGGTGTTAGCAGCGAGATTTTTGAATGCTGATTTTCTAGGCTTGCTGTCGGTGTTTCTTTACATAGAAAATTAACGCAACAATCGTCTTTCCTCAACAATTAGCAAAGCGGAATAAATATATTCTGTAGCGGCTTCTGCTTCTACCACTGAAGCTTTCGAAGTCTTACTTCTTTCCTCCTTTATTTTTTGATTCGTGTTTTACATTGTTTCACATTATTGTCTACGGCAAATTTGCAGCAAGGGAAATTACCTCGCCATTTCAGCTAAGTAAGTAAAACAACCTTTGATTGAAAGTTAAGTAACTCACGTCATGGGTAATTTCTCGACCCAAGAAACCAGGAAAGTAAAGGAAAAATAAATAAGTATAATAAATAAAAAAAATTCACGAATAAAAAAAAAACACAGAAAGCAAAGAGTAGAAATAAACTATGGCAGAGAAAATATTCCCAAGTTGGGGGTGGGGGACTTATCATGAAAGATTAACAAAAAACAAAGCAAAAATGATGAAATTCTCAGAGACAAGACAAGAAAAGAAACTAAAAAAATAATTATATGGTTAAACAAAAAGTTTCTTAATAATCTCCGTGGTTGAATACTAGACAAAAACAATAACTAATTTCCTTTAGAAACATCATATCGTCCACATTTTTTTAAAAATTATTGTTGTAATAAAAACTATTCGACATTTTCAGTATCTACTTTTTTAATTCTTTCTCGTACTGTGATATCAGACTAACGTCTCGTCATGTGTTACAATCAACGTCTCGTATTATACAACGATCATTAGCTGGAATTCTATTATTTTATATCGAATGTTTGGTTGTACTTTATTTTCCTCCTCATTTCATGTCATATTTTTTCATATGTTTCTGTAAAAGAAGAAAAAGACAATTTGTATATTATCAATTTTTTTATGTCATGGGCATAATAGGATCCCTGCGAATACACGGTATTGTGGTATATGTTGGATCGAATGGTGATGAATGAGTTCTTGTGGTGAGAGAGTAAATTGTATTGAATGAATGGGTTGCGAATCAGAAGAGTTATGTTTAGAAGAGTCAGTATTTACCAGCCTCAACCCATTTCGTTTTCGGCTTTGTGCCAAAATTTTAATTATATTCAAATAAATACTCACTGGCTGGATTCAAAATCAGAAGAAAATATTTATAATCATGCAGGATGCATTTGAAAAGTCGTCCAACGTGCGCGCGTTCATTATGTTACGCCTGAAGATTAGTAAATATGACTAAATAAGGAACAAATCCGTGTTAGGATTTTTAAATACTAAAGGCTGTTCCAATAACTTGGATCGATATTAAATGTGAATTATGTTTTAAGCGTTTAATAGGTTTTTTTTCTTTTTCTTTCAGATTTAACAACTTAATTGTTTGGCAATTTCAACCATGGAAAAGTTTAACAATCAAACAACGTGTTAAAGTTATCGAAGCCTATAAGGAAAATGGACATTCAAAGAGAAATAAATTTCGCGCACTATTTTTGGTCAACATAATCGACCAACCGAGAGTGCAACTGGAAACGATGTAACGTTTTCGTGGAGAGGTTAAATTCCTGCGAACGATGACGAATAGAACTGTCTGGATTTTCGGCCAAATTCTTATGCACTGCAGCAATGTTTTCAGCTGAACGGCGTAAACGAGCACGCACTGGTGTTTTCACATCTGCCACCAAAACCAGTTTGAATTTACGAACAATTTTTCCAATTGCACTCTTGAAACTTTAACTTAATTCACATTTAAAATCGGTCCAAGTTATTGGAATACCCTTTTTTTTTCATTCATTTTGTAAGCTTTTATGGCTTAACTGTATATGTACGTGTCTATGTGGGCGTTACGAGTACACTTCATGCCACCGGTATATGTATTTAATTCTTGCAATGTTAGTTTATTGATTGATTGATCGTGTTTTACGTCTTATCAACTCCTTATAGGTTATTTAAAGCCTGAAAATATTTTTAGATTGTAAGAAGTTTTTTGAATATATTAATGGTTTAGGGTTTTACTAATTAGCAGGAGATGAGAAGATGTGGATTCATAACTTAACCTTTCCCAAGGGTATTTGCGCGTAAGTTAATCTAACGGACCCAGCTGGGATTGAAACTCAGCTCTCCGATTAATTCTAAGTCATTATCCATTACACCACCCGCACATCCAAGGTTACAGCACCTGGTATTTCCAAGCAGTCGCCCATTTGACGTTGCTTAATTTCGGCAACCGTCCTGGGATCTGTGTTTCAACGCGCTGTGGCCGTAAGCCTGTAAAATTAGTGCAATTTTATTGATTGATAAATATAATGAATGTTGCACTTGACTGTATATACTAGATTATATCATATGTAAATGTTTGGATCTTAACTTCATTAAGTATAGTATATATATGAGCGCGTTCGCTTTCTGACCATGAGACCCTTGTTCGAATCTCGCCATGGTCGATTTGTCAGGAAGGAGACTTCCTGATGTTATCAGAGGTTTAATCCTTTGGAAAGTGCCTGAAAACCATACCACGGATCGACCCAAGCCTTGTGAGTGAAATTGAGTAGACGGAACTCGTCGAAAGCTGTGCTTTATTGCTAGTAAAAATCCTCAAGTCATCGTGGCCGAGGGCTTGATCGTGCTGGCCTTGTTCAAATTGTTGATCCCGCTAGATAATACGTTCTCTTCCAGAAACTGTCACTAAGGTCTGCTCAGAATTGTTGCAGTACAAATCACAGGTGAGCTCTGTGGGTGTTGAGCAAATACAAATGTGCCTGAGCGAGCGTCTGCTATAGGGATTGGCTAGCTGCCCTAGTAGACAGGTATCCTCGAATACGAGTGGCCAGCTATTATTATTTATTATTGCTGATAATCTTTTGTCCTGATTTCTTTTTCTTGGGCATCTAATATAGTATACTCGTTAGAAACTCGCCTTGCAGATGATTGTGCAGACGCAGCAGCTTCGATGCTCATCAAGTGCCCCACAACCTTAACTTTGTGCCAGACTAGGTGAAGAATTTTAATACATCATAATTTGCTCATAGCTGAAAGAATTACATTCCACATACACATGGCCAGTCCTTAAACGCTGAATTTCAAATGTTGATTTTTAAGTTAGCCAGTCATCCCGAGTTGGCAGATTGACGCAACACAATCTTCTGAAGTAATTTTTTTAGTCTTATTTTCCTTCAGATTTAAAAAGACAAAGTTAAATACGGTCTCCTTTTCTTTGTTCCGTTTATGTTTCTTAATACATTGCTTAACTTTTGGAAGGCATCTTTCGCCATCCCAATGCGCCTTCGGATATCAGTCTTGGACTTTTCGTCTTCTCTTAAAACACTTCCCTGTTATAAATATTTTATTTTGGGATTTCCGATTTGTAATTTGCATTTTGGGATAATCCTTTTGTTATTAACCATGCGTTCTGTCTTCTTGTAGTTGATGTTTAATTCTTTAATTTCGCGTTCCTTCACTACATTCTGTTGGAGTTTTGTATTTTTCTTTTCTTGTCTGCCATCAACACTGCGTCATCTGCATATCTTATGTTGTTAAAATTGTAACCGCCAACAATGAATCCTGGTTGGACTCTCAGAATCACCTCGCTATATAGGTCCTCGTCTTACAGCCTTTATATTTTTGTATATCTACAAAACCCATTTTCTATCCATATGCAGTCTGTTTGCTGCCAGGATAGGTTCATGATTATTCTAATATCCTCCCCAATTGTGTCAAGGTTGCTGAGCAGTTCCAACAGATCGTCTAATGGCGTACTTTATCGAATGCCTTCGCATAATCTATAAAACACAGATACACGTCCTTTTGCATTTGCATTGCTCTTTCTGATAATATTCTTAACGAAAATATCGCATTCCTTGTTCAATTGTCTTTGACGAACTCGTACTGTTCTTGTCCTAATTCCTCTCAGATTTTGCAGCGCGCTTTATTTAGCAAAATTAGCTTAACCTTGCACATGCTAACCGTTTTAGAGAACGAAGATCGACTTGAACAACACAGTAATTATTGCTGCATAACAGCCAATTGGTTATTTACTAAGCTTAGTATTGTCTGGCACAAGGTAACTGTTTTTGATCACTCACGAAGGATAGAATTCGCTTCATGCGAGTATCGTTTACGTGATGCTCTATATCGCACTACGTCAGATGCAGATTTATAATGAAATGTTAATTCTGTCACACAGATATAATTGAGGCAGCTGTAAGGCTTGAACTGACTCCATTAGTAAGCGTGTATGGAACTAGTTTAACTATTGATCTATGGTAGGTAAACTATTTTTTCTTATTTATTTCTCGATAGTTGCATTTAAGTTATTATTTTTTATCTTTATATTCTTTAATTCTACAGTCTTCATTGGGTGCATCACATGGGTAGCCTTGAGTCGGATTACGCTAAGTTTTATAAATACTCAAGGCAACCAGTGTAGTGTGATATCTGACAATGTAGGCTTTCTACTTTTTCTCTTCCTTTCTTCATTCTCTTTCTTTTTTCTTTCTTTCTTTCTTTTTTCTTTCTTTCTTTCTTTCTTTCTTTCTTTTTTCTTTCTTTCTTTCTTTTTTCTTTCTTTCTTTCTTTTTTCTTTCTTTCTTTCTTTTTTCTTTCTTTCTTTCTTTCTTTCTTTCAAAATCATGATGAATTTCTCCATCATCAATGAAGAAAATCATAGTATTATCACCTTTTCATTTGCTTCGTTCCCGCTTTAGTCTTCTCATTTTCTTTCTTTCTTGCTTTCTTTCTTGTTTTCTTTCTTTCTTTCTTTCTTTCTTTCTTTCTTTCTTTCAAAATCATGATGAATTTCTCCATCATCAATGAAGAAAATCATAGTATTATCACCTTTTCATTTGCTTCGTTCCCGCTTTAGTCTTCTCATTTTCTTTCTTTCTTGCTTTATTTCTTGTTTTTCTTTCTTTCTTTCTTTCTTTCTTTCTTTCTTTCTTTCTTTCTTTCTTTCTTTCTACAATGCGACGGATGCACAGAAGGGGGAATAAACGCTAAATATTTCAAAGATGCAACTGACAACCAAAAGATACACACAAACGATGAAAAATGTAAAAAAGAAAAGAATACAAATATATTTAAAAAGAAAAAAAAACACTCTTATAATTGACACCATTTCAGAAATGCTAACTGAATTTTAATTGTAAACAAATCCTTCCGACGCAGAAGAAAATTTACTGAGTTAATATGAATTTCTTGTCCCAACTCTGAAGTCAAGGAATGCGCCAGAGATGGGCAGCATTGCTTTTCCAACAAATGTTCGTACGAATATATCACTTAGGAGGGCAAAACTGTCAGTGACGAGCTGCTATTGGTCGAGAGTTCCTCTCGTACTGTTAAAGAGATCTCGAGCTGACTAGGTCTTGTACGTAAAAGATTTGTCGAATGCCAGTAAATCAACCACTACCTGTATTTTATTAAGTAAGATTATTATTAAGTAAGCTTAAAAGACAAAATTTAAAGATAGTGAAGAAAGGAAGAATTTATTGCGCCAATAACTAACGGGAACAAAACATTGAGCGAGTTAATACATGCCTTCCTGTATACATGATAACTCCCGATTCTATAAATGAGAAAGATCATAGCTGACAGGGCACTTCTATGTGGTGCAATGGTTAGCATGATTGTCTCGCAAGGTCAATTACGACTGAGTGGTGAATTAGATCGTCACTGCGTGTCCCATACTTTCGGCTTTGCGCCACATCTAAGCTACACTTTGTAAATCGCTATGACAATCGTTTACAAGCTTGATCAGTGTTGCCGGTTCTCGTCAGATCGACAATAGTTCCTAAAGCCAGCAAGTGACTTGCAATGCTTATTACAGATGTGACAAATTAAGTTGTTTTGTACAGGTCCTGTCCTGTTTTATAAACCTTGTTCCCGTTGTTCGTAGTTTTTTATGGGAAAGTTAAGATTGGATCTGTTTCTGCAGGTTTTCTGACACCATTATAATTTGTGCAAGGTCTACGGCTCTTCTTGTGGCCAAGGAGGCCTGCTTTGGAGAGACATTCATCACATACATATTGCTGAATTGCTGGAGCACTGTTTTCTCCTTCCCATGCAGACCGCTTGGCATTTACCCAACTTACTGCATGTTCTTGGAAGATCTTAGTGTCTTATTATAGACCCAGCAGTTTCTTGCCCAGGATCACTACAAGACGCTCTTTTAAATATTTTTGGAAGTGCTTCCTTGGTTTATGCTGGGGTCGGGTGTTGTAGAGCAACTCACCGTATAGCATTCGTTCGGTTATTCTGATGTCGTCAAGGCCGATGAATGTGTGCTTCGATGCTAAGTGTAATCGCAATATATATATATATATATATATATATATATATATATATATATATATATATATATATATATATATATATATATATATATATATTAGCACGTAAGTGAATGTAATGGATTCGGATGGAATTTGAACTAGGCTCTCTGACTTTTCAATGCGAGCCGCTGTCCACTACCGCTCTCTCTATATATATATCTTATTGTACGCTAAGCAAAGTTGGGTTTCCATTGCCATCACTAGTCTGTGACGATTGAACAATCCGGTTGTGTTGGTCGTCGTCGTCGACATTATCGCGTATCCAATAATTTAATTCATTCTTTGCTGGTCGTTTATTTTATGATGATGGCGTTGATGATGTGCATGTTTAGGACTAGAAGCTTCCAGTTCCACCAAAACCTACTTCTGTCATCCATTCCCTATTGCCGTTTGGCTTTGCAAGAGCTGGTTAGAGATGAAATAATATCAGAGTAAAGGAAAGTGCCCACAGCGTATATTTGTTTAAGGTGGGTGGACAACTTGCCAGGAAGTGATCCACACACTTGGTTTCATGACCTTTCACTGCAGTACATGCAGGATCCAGTTGTGAAGCATCAACAGACTACCGCTGAATTTGCTATAATTTCAAGTGGCGCCTTCTGTAGAATGTCCGTTATGCGTAGCCCTCTTCATCTGCAGATTCAACAGTGGTGATCCATTGTAATCTGCTTGTCCCTCTGTTAGTCTGTGTCATCGTCTGTATTGGTAATGCGTTGCTGGGCAGTTTGTTATTTTCAAACATTTGCCTAAACTGGAATAACGCTGAAACAGTTAGGCACCGTTTAGCGTCAAATTCACTACGTTAAACCCACACGTAGTACGTATTCGTAAATAAATCGGGGACCATTTAATATAATTATTGCGCCCAAATATCTTTGGAAGACATTTAAATTCAGTAAGATATATGTTAAAAAAATGATTAATATTTTAACATTAACTTGGAAAAATGAACAGTAATTACGTTAAAATAGTGAAAAACTGAATTTGATATAAAAAAAATCTAAACATTTTGTGATTTTTGAAATAGGCGCAATTTGAAGGTTGTTGGAGAGAAGAACTTGAAACGAATTCTCTTCTTCCAAAAGGAATGTCTAAAAAGTTCGTTTAAAAGACGACTTCTATGAAATCGATCAGAAAATATAAACGCAACAATCAAAGTAAAATCCAAAATTCTGGAAATCGTAATCTTCTTAGAATCGAGTTTGAAGTCTTTCATCTTAACGTCTTTCTTTCTTTCCGCAATGCCGTACATTCAAAAAAGACATTTTCCCATCATTCATTTTCGTCCTCTAAATTTTTTTTTATGTTATTTTCTTTTATTTTTCTTTTCATTTATTGTTACATTGGATTCTTCTTTCTTTGCTATGTTCTTTCCTTTGTGGCTTATTTGTTTGTTTCGTTTGCATGTTTTTTTTTCTTTTTTTTTAGATACCTTGGATTTTTCTTACATTTACCATCTCTTCCCCCTCCTTTTTATTTGATTTTTGCTTCCTCTTCCTTCCTTATTTCTTTCTTTCTTTCTTTCTTTCTTCCATTGTTCTCTCTCTGTCTCTTTCATTTTTGCTTCGCTGTACGATTTTTCTTTATCTTTCTAATTCACTCCACAACGTTCGTCAGTTCTTCTTCTTCGACACTGCTTACTCTGCCATAATATCAAATGGAAAGAAGGAGCAAGAAGTTTGTGCTGCTGCAATTTACCTATTCGGTGAGGGGCTGGAACCTTTGAACTTATGCCTTTTTTTTATTAAGTAACCAATAACTAGTGGTTCCAGACCCTGATATATATATATATATATATATATATATATATATATATATATATATATATATATATATATATATATATATATTATAGACAGAAACTTTGGGGTTCACTCTTCATTTAAAAAAAATACCTTACGATGATATATTTCTGTATTTTGAGAAGTAAAAGATAAAATGCCAGTACCTACAATGTATTTGCTTTTATTTTGACAAGGAAAAATCAATTAAAAAATATCATCATACAACAGCATCATATTTTGTTTTCGTCAATAAAACCACCACCTGTCTTAATTACTGCTTTACAAAAATATATCATACAGAAGCAGCATATTTTGTTTTCGTCAATAAAACCACCACCTGTCTTAATTACTGTTTTACAAAAATATATCATACAACAGCATCATATTTTGTTTTTGTCAATAAAACCACCACCTTCCTTAATTACTGCTTTACAAAAATATATCATACGACAGCATAATATTTTGTTTTCGTCAATAAAATCACCACCTTCCTTAATCACTGCTTTACAAAAATATATAAAACAGCATCATATTTTGTTTTCGTCAATAAAACCACCACCTGTCTTAATTACTGTTTTACAAAAATATATCATACAACAGCATCATATTTTGTTTTTGTCAATAAAACCACCACCTTCCTTAATTACTGCTTTACAAAAATATATCATACGACAGCATAATATTTTGTTTTCGTCAATAAAATCACCACCTTCCTTAATCACTGCTTTACAAAAATATATAAAACAGCATAATATTTTGTTTTCGTCAATAAAATCACCACCTGCCTTAATTACTGCTTTACAAAAATATACAAAACAGCATCATATTTTGTTTTCGTCAATAAAACCACCACCTGTCTTAATTACTGCTTTACATAAAATATATCATACAACAGCTGTATATTTCGTTTTCGTCAATAAAACCACCGCCTGTTTTAATTACTACTTTACGCATGTTTGGTATTCTTTCCAACAGTTTTTGAAAAAAAAGTATATGACAGACCTTCTCAAGCATTCTTCAAGCACTGAAAAGCTCACTCTCACGCTTTGGTTGTTCTCTTTGAACTCTCCTATAAAATTCACTCCATACTAATTCAAAGCGAGAGGGATCAGGAGATTGAAGCGGCCAATCCTAATTTCCAAAATTTTCTTCTTTTTTTTGACTCGCGGTAATTTGGACATCATTTAGAAGAGTGTTTTGATCATTGTCTTTTTGAAACGTGAATATTTTCCAATTATGCGTAAACCAGTTGGTATAATATGTCTTTGCAAAATCAAATGATATTGTTTTTTTTTTTCATGAAACCCTTGACTTGAAGCAACTCTCCAAAATTTTGGGGACATCAAAAAGTCTACTGAAGGGTTAATGCTGAAAACAAAATTTAATGTTTCTCATACAACATATTCATAATTTAGTAAAGTGCATTGTTGACAGATTAATCCAGATTTGGTAAGAAGAGGAGTCTGGTGAAAGACAGTAAAATTAAAGCAAATACACTGCAGTAAATGAAATTTTATTTTTAATTAAAAAAACCCAAAACAAACAAAAATATCTTATTTTCAGGTGTTTTTTTAAAGAAATGCAGGTTATCTCCCAAACTTTTTGCCTGCAGTGTGGATCTATCTATCTATCTATCTATCTATCTATCTATATATATATATATATATATATATATATATATATATATATATATATATATATATATATGTTAGCATTTTTTTACTCAAACTTTAATGAAACTGTTAAGAATTAGTTAAAATTATATGAATGCAAAAGAAAACCTTATTTTTTATACTGTAATTCGTGCATCAGTAGTTTTCCATAAATGTTGTCATCATTAATGATGTATGTTATTTCCTGTTTTTTTCTATGACTACTATTCCCCCACCCTTATCGGAAGTAGATATGTGGATGTTTTATTGTGTGCAAATTCTTTCATGGCTTTTATGTATCTTCGAGGAAGTGCGGTGTCGTTCGCTTTTTTTTTTGTTGTATGTAGCTGTGATCAGCCTTTGGTAAAATCGGAGACGTAGTGGTGGTGGTTTTTAAGTATGCGATCCGTGGGGTCGTATTTTAGTAATCCGGTGGCAAATTTTTGACCAGAGCTGAGGACTTTTAATTGTGTGTCCGATACTTTGAAACTGGATAAATTTGTTATTAGGTATTTTCTGCCGACCTTGGACCATTTGCTTTTGGGAACCTGTCTATTCAATTTGTTTTGAAAAACACGGATATGCTTCTTTTTCTCATAGTAGGTCAAGTTTCTTATTTTATTACGTTCGTGTTTATGTAGGAAACTTTTTGAAGCCCCCAATATTTACCCAAAGAAAAAACATACATAGAAAATATATTCAAAAACCTACAATATCCATATCGCTTCATCCACAACGCAAAAAGAAAGACATACAAAATATACAACCGCATCAAAAATAAAATCATCAACCATAATAATAAATTATACAAGAACCGACACATAATACTACCGAGAAACTCCGTAACGTCTAATATCCAGAACAACATATCCCATCAAAACAACATCTAAATAATCACAACCACTTCCAGAAACATTATTGATATAATCAGATCTAAAAAAAATAATAACAATAATATGTCATAAGCAGGTATATATAAAATAAATTGCCAAAAGTGTTCCACACAATACATTGGAAAAACAGAAATTTCAAAAAACCTATTTATGAACGCAAAAGAGACCTCATAAATAACAATTTGACAAATACATTGGTCATATATAAAAATAAATCAACCAAAATTTTAAATTTAGAAAATCTACACTGAAAAAAAAAAATTTCTCTCCGAAGGAAAATCCTCTACAGCCGCGCCATTGAATATTATCCAAATATTTATCTACGCCCCGTTTTTTTTCCAACCTCACCTTTTCTAAGACAATCACTACTCTTGTTATCCAACATACACAACAAATATAACAAAAAATCAAAAAGAAATCGGTTGAATCCGTCATCAGAACAATACAAATAATATTTCTACATATGAAAGATTCTCTTCAAACATAACAAGTAATTGACGTCATTTTTCAGTTGGCGCAATGAATATATATGAGCGCTTCTAAATTCTTCTAGTAACTAACAACATTTTGTTTTTGTTTATAGATACTTTCTTCAAATAAATTAAGTAATTTTAATAAAATAGATAAATTCATTTCGTTTTGTGCCTTGAAAAAGTACGCAGTGGACCAAACGTGTCGGCTAAAACAATATATATTTTTCTTATTGTCTTTTTTCCTTTATACCGTCTTTTTCTACAGATTAATTCTGAGAATTTGTTACACACACACACACACACACACACACACACACACACACACACATATATATATATATATATATATATATATATATATCTGTGTGTGTGTGTCTGTGTGTGTGTGTCTGTGTGTTAGAGCCGTTGATGTCTGTTGGATTTCAAATAAGCCCACTGTGTATATATGATTTTTCCTATCCTTGGTTGTATACCACATTAGGCTGTTGTTGTTTGGGGTATGGAGCTGTAGGTAGGATTATGCGACTACTTTCGTTATGGTTGTTGAGATTATTATTATTATTATTATTATTATTATTATTATTATTATTATTATTATTATTATTTGTCCATTATTGTATTTTTCTTCCGTAGATTTGACAGGGTTTACGTTTGGTATTTTGAAGGAAATAATTCGGGTATTAGGGGGGATTTGAATGTGTTTTCTATGAATTTCTCTTCGGGTAGGAATTAGGGGTTATAAATTCTAAGGGCTCGTAAATAAAAAAAAACTATGATTACTTCGGATTTTATTTCATTGTAGTGATAGGAGTAAAACTGTATTAAAAAAGCAAAAAAACATCAATAAAAAACAAAAACAAACACTTTAAGGGTTCTGTCAGTCGGATATAATAAAGTAATTAAATTGATTGCCCTTCTTATCCTAAAAAATCCCAAAGCATTTACCTTACACACAATTTTGGTTTTCGTTTCGACCTGAAGAAACCGAGCTTAACAGACGTCGATGAAACGCGTCGTTTGTAAATTTTTCCGCCTTGTTTCTTCATCTCCACTTTTATTTCGGATACTATTATACATTCTAGAAACACAGATCTAGTTATCTATTGAGTGCTTTTTTGGCAGAAATTCAGCTGGTTTGAAAATACGTTAAATTCTCGTAATCTTTTCGCATTTATTTTAGTTTTTATTATTATTATTATTATCATTATTATTATTATTATAAAAGGTGAAGACACGCTGATTCTATGTCTGTTAATCATTGTCTGTGACTAAGAAATGTGACTTGCAACTAAAGATGCGAAAATTATTTTGTTACCCCAAAAGAAGCAATAGGCAGTCGACACCCAGGAATCTCCACCATAGACATAGATTTTTCAGATGATAAAACTCTTTTATCCAACGCTCTTGAAAAAGTGTAACTTTTTCTTCTCAGATTAGAATCGACTGCAGCTCAAGTTGAACGCCATATAAATACCACAGTTGTCTGGGAAATAATTTTATTATTTTGGTCCACGATGTTAGAGTCAGGTATTGATGGTTGGGCAGTAGTGTTTGAACCTTGCGACTACTAACTCGTATGTTTCCTGCCAAATAAAAACTGCGCATTAATCTGTTAAATATTGACATGAAACTGTACAAAGTAGAAGTGAGAGATTGACTTCTTTTATGCGAAAAAGCATGCGCAAAGTGACATTAATCGACAATTGCATTGAAAGTCGTTACCATATTTGTTCTGGTGTTCTTTATACAAGACGATTGAATAGTAACTCCATATTTTATGTATGAGTATCCAGCCAGGAGTTCTCATTTAACAACCTATCACTTTCTTCTTTCGATTTGGTTAACGGTGCTAGACTACTATATCAAACCAAGAATTTGGAAGAAGTTGGAGGGCGAATACAAGAAGTACCACAAGAGTTCCCGGTGAAATCAGTTGACGCGATTTCTAGGCAATTCAAGAAGTTGGTAGCGAAATCTGATGCCCATATTGAATCTTAAATAAAACCTTTCCTCTCATATCCATTTCTTGTAAAAATTATAGCTAATAAATAAATTATAAGTATTTTAAAATGGGGAGTTACTTTTCAGTCATATTGTATAAATCAAGAGTATCGAAAAAATCTAACGAAAGGCCTGCAATGTTATCGGTCCTGACATGGAATCTCGAATTCAATTACATTCCCATCCCTGTTACGTGGCTTCCCTCTGTCTTTTCTATAAATATTTTAATGGCATTATTTCTAAGGAACTCAGCCACACGAATTGAAGCGTATTAATTGATTGGCAAGTCGATCTCATCGTTTTACTATTGAAATAGCGAGGTATATCCAAACCTTCTATTCTAATAGTTTCTTTTCTTGCACCTCTGGCCTGTAGAACATTTTTTTCCAGTTTCTTGCTTCCCTGACACACACGATCTTTAAAAATTTAAATGCAATGTGAATCACCATCGTCTATCTCCATGAAACCTGTTCTTTTATTGTCCTTTATCCTTACGAAAGTTTTTTCATTCTCTTTCAGTTTCAGTAATCCCTGATGTTTTAGTGGCATTATCGGTTTACTTGGGATGAAATGATAAAATACTGAGCGTTTATAGAGTCCAAAATGGTGATTGTAATAAATTTAATCTGTAACAAATGCGTTGTCTGTAAAAGGCCATATCGCAGGCGAGCTTGCACAAATATCAACCATGAAATGGTGTTCATTTTTAATCGGTGGATAAATAGGAAATATTTTGATACTTTAATATAATATTTTGCAGAAGGCCGAATTAAAAATTATTTTAAGGAAACACATGCTAACACATCACTAAGAGGTGATCCCATCGATATCCCACATTTCGTTGTATAAAAGTCATTATCCAATCTGCAATAACGTTGTTTTTGGATTAAGTACGCAAATAATTATACCTTTGTCTATCCGTAGTTAGATGCTATTTTGTTAATATATTATTCCTTAATCTATCGAGAACATTGCTAATCCCAGATAGGATAAATGACAAAGGAATCGCTGGTTTGTGTGCGTGTTTTGGTGGACCATAAAATATTGGTATTTTACGCTGATATTCAATCAATATTGACCATGTTCTGTTCACTTTATTAAACTCACTTTCTAATCGATTTGTTCAAATTTGCTCTCGGAATTTATTTCATGTTCATCGATTTTCCATAAACATTTGCATTGTCGAATAAAAGTCGAATTTTATTTATACGAATTAACATTAACCCTGATAACAATTCAAACTCTTTTGTCTGAGGCAAAGATGAAAATGTCCTCAGATTGGTCTTAATTTTTTCGTGCTTTTATGCATTCTTGGCAACACTGTTTCAGTGACTGTGGTTATCTCTTGTGAAACCTTTGATGAAATGCGTATCTTTTGCCTTGTGCTTCTCAGTTATTGTATCTATTATGTCTTCTTTTTAAATCCCTGTTGCAAACCTTCATTTGAAATTAACGGCTTGGAGTAGGGTGTTGGATAATTTAGTGCTTTTCTATGAGAATATTACACATAATTCATTGAGGATTTGAAGTCATAAACATTTATATGATGTTGAAAAAAATACACCGAAAATAATTTTAAACTCCTTTGATATCTTAACTATTTTCAGGGTTAATGCAAGGAAGTGACCTTGCAAAATCCACCCAAACAGAAACGAAAATAACACAAGTTATCTTGATACATCTTGGATCATAATACTGAATCTACCAACGCAATAATGATTACAATTAAGAAAAAATATCATCCAAACTTAATATATAAAAATGTGTTACAACTAATTCAAAAACACTAAGAAATAATGATAGTAACTATATTGTACACATACATACTCCTTGGACCTATTTGTTTTTAATTTTCATTAATAACCTTTCCTATGGCATCAGCTCTCAACTTGGTATCGATGTTGATGAACATTCAGGCTCCTGTTTCAGTAGTAATTCTGATCAGTTCAATAAGTCAAACTGGTGACTAATGTCAAAAACAACTGTTGTTAACTGGGGCAAAGGGTGGTTTGTTAATTTTAACACCTCCAGAAGCATGGCTGATGCTAACCTCCAGGGGGAGTGACTCATTGTTCCTTTTTGGGCTAATGTTCTTGGCTGACATGAAGTAGAAAGACTATATTGAATCCACTGCTAGGTCATGCTAGACAATTTTTCTCTCTCCTGAATCTATATTACATATATATAAGTCTAACATTTGCCTACGTTTAGAATATTGCTGCCACATATGGTCCAGTGCTTCTGTGATATATCTATAATTCCTTGATAAAATCCAAAGAAGAATCAGCAATATTATTGGTCCTGATCTGGCGTCTCTGCTTCAGTCCCTCCCTGTGCCTTTTCTACAAATACTTTCATGGTAACTGTTCTAGATAACATTCTCGGCTGACATGAAGTGGAAAGATTATATTGAATACACTGCTAGGTCAGCTTCTAAGAAAGTTGATTCACTGTGTTATGCTAGACAATTTTTCTAGTATAACTGAAAAAAACCCAACCATTTACTCCTGTCTGGATAGTAATTCTGATCAGTTCGATAAGTTCAAAATCGCAACCGATGTCCCAAACTGACTTCAGTCTGTTGTTAACTGAGGCAAAAGATAACCTGTTAATTTTAATGATTCTAAAACTAAACTGCTCTCCATTAATCATCAGAAAGACCTTTCTTTGCCTTCTATCAGCATGGCTGATGTTAACCTAGAGGAAAGTGACTCGTTGCGCCTTCAAGAGCTAACATTCTCGGCTGGCATGAAGTAGAAAGACTATATTGAATCCATTGCTAGGTCAGCAGCTAGAAAAATTGATTCTATGTTTCGTGCGATACAATTTTTCTGTCTATCCCCTACATATCTATAAGTCTACCATTCATCCATGCTTCGAATATCGCAGCCGCATATGGTGAAGTGCTCCTGATATTTACCTTGAGCTCCTTGATAAAATCCAGGGAAGAATCAGCTATATTATTGGTACTGATCTGGCGGCTCGGCTTCAGTCACTTTCCCGTGCCACACAGAGTACTTGTTCGGAAGAACTCTTTGCTATGGTACCTAGCCCTTTTGAATTTAAGCGCAGTACGAGACTGGCGACGAAGTCTCATCCATAACTGTAACCGTAAACTCTATGCTAACAGTTTCTATTCTCTCATTTCTTGCTTCTGGAACGCCCTTCCGGCTTCATGCTTTCCAGTCAAAATGAATCTTGAAAAATTTAAATGCAATGTCAGTCGCTATCTACTGTCCTCCTGATTGCTCATTCTTTTTATTCTCACACCTGAGTAATGTTTCTGCTTTCTAATTCTTCCACACCCTGTTACCCGTTGTGTCTCAGTGGCTTTACTGCCTTGCATGGAGTGAACTCGATTTAAAAAACAAAAAAATAACAAAAAAACTATATAATAACATAACATGTATATTGTTTGATAAATCAAATACGGACGAACTGTGCTTGATGTAGAATATAAAATGAAGTTATATAGCCAATAGGAGAAATATACTTAAAAAAAAAAAAACATACTCATAAATTGTTAATTTATAGAGACTTAAAGTTTCCTGCGGGTGCTCAATTTTTTACACGGCTGGGTCAAAATCTGCAGATGGTTCAGAGGATAATGAATAAGGGTTTGTGTTATATGTTAAAGATAGAGAATTGAGTATCTTGTGCTTTGAACCGCTTGAAGATTGTGAAACCGCCGTATAACAAATTGGGCGGGAAAGCAACACAATTTGAATATTTTTTAAAATATAATTCTTTTATATATATATATATATGTATATATATATATATATATATATATATATATATATATATATATATATGTATATATATATATATATATATATATATATATATATATATATATATATGTGTGTGTGTGTGTGTGAGTATATATATATATATATAAATAGAGCGTGTGTAAATATAAAAGTGAACATAGAAGTCAACACTTTTGTTCACTTTTATATTTACACACGCTCTATCTCTGATATTGAGCACTTTATCCCATAAATATAGCACACTTTAAGACTATATTTCTTCATATATATATATATATATATATATATATATATATATATATATGTTAAGCGGTTTAACCATAATTTCGACTTAAGTAACGCAGGTCACATATTGTATCTCCTGCCCATCACTGATACAGTGTGGGGTAAATTCAATAATAATAATAATAATAATAATAGTAATAATAATAATAGTAATAATAATAATAATAATAGTAATAATAATAATAATAATAATAATAATAATAATAATAATAATAATAATAATAATAATAGTAATAATAATAATGATAATAATAATAATAATAATAATAGTAATAATAATAATAATAATAATAATAATAGTAATAATAATAATAATAATATCTGCCAAAAACCCTTTGGCTGTTTCCGTGGTGCAATACAATTTCAACAACCTTCATTGTCCCATAGCTGACCCTAATCGAATGGATGTCAAAACGAGGAAGGTTCTCACTTGCCACTGCATGCATCATCCCAAGCCTGATGTTGATCGTGTGTATGTGTTCAGGTCTGAAGGAGGCAGATGAGTAGTTCAACTGGAATTGTCTTACAAAACCAAAATAATTGGTCTTCAAAGATACCTCGAAACAACACAGAAGTGGATGATAATCTGTGTCAATGCACATGAAAGAAGTAAGAGACTTTATTCAGTAATATAGGAAGCCAACATATTCAAAAAGAATTTCAAGTGTGTGAAGAAGTGTAAATAAACCATAGTACAACTACCGTAGCGGCAAAGAACCTAAAAAAGAAAGCAAATGGAATGTACCAAATGCAGAAACGATGGCAAGATAAGCCGTTTTGTAGTCAATACTGTACCAAACAGTCTGACGTAGAAAAGCCCCGTACTCATTAATGGTTACTTAGTGCAGGGTTAAAAACTGAAACCGAATATTTTATCCTTGCTGCACATGACCAATGCTTACTAATTAGGAATTACCATGCCAGCATACTGAAAAATAGGGTTAACCCGAAATGCATATTCTGTGATAAATATCCAGAAACAATTGAAAATCTTGTATCAGGTTGCATGGTGTTAGCACCCACTGAATATAAAACTCGGCATGATAGAATGGGCCAATATCTGCAATGGAAAATATGTAACATTTACTAGAAGGAAGAAACTGGTATGAACAACACCTAGACCAGGTTACAGAGATAGGAAATGCAACAATTTAATAGGACAATCAAAGTTAATCACCCAGACATTGTGATCACAAACTATAAAATAAAGAGTAGTGATTCTGTTAGGAAAGGTGATATTGTGAAAATTGCTACACTCATAAAAAAGAAAATAATTCACTCAAACGGAAAATCCTTGAGAGTGCCGCCATTGAATATTATCCAAATATTAATCTACGCCCCAGTTTTTTTTCCAATATCACATTTTCTAACAGAATAACTACTGCCGCTAGCCAACGTACACAACAAATATATCAGGAAATCAAAAGAAAACGGTTGAATCCATCAACACAAGAATATAAACAATATTTCTATATCTGAAAATATTTTCTTCTAACATAAAAAGTAATTGACATGATTTTTCAGTTGATCAAATAAATATATAATAGCATTTCTAACTACTAACGACATTTAGTTTTTTGTTTATAGATACTTTGTTTCAATAAATTCATTTTGTTTTTTGCTTCGAAATAGTCCGCATTGAACGAAACAGGTCGGCTAAATCTACACAGTTTTCCTATTGTTTTTATCCTTTATACATATAGTATTTTTCTACAGGTTAATTCTGAGAATTTTTACACACACACACACACACACACACATATATACATATATATATATATATATATATATATATATATATATATATATATATATATATACTTTCAACGCCAATTTTCCGGTAACTGATGGTCCGGTATCTTTATAATTAGGACCAAATTACTTGCAAACATTTGAATTTCATGCAATTGCTGCCAGACGGATTCACCGAGCGGCCAAAGGCGGAGTTGTATTTAATAATAGTTCAAATTTCTCACAATCGATGATGCGATAGAGATACGTCTGATGCATAGTTATAGGGCAAGTGCTGTATCATTAATTGTTATTACGTGACTTCTGATGGTCCGTGAAAACGGATAATCCGGCACAATTCCAAAATCAAGTCTGTTGCAAAATCGATGGTGCACCTGTATATATGCTATATGCCCGCTCCCTTTTATGACATATTCTTATAACAGAAAAAAAAACAACATGTAATACTCCCTACAAATGGCGTTAGCTGATATTTCTGGATGGATCCAGGGAGATTAACTGTGTAGGCATATATATGGGACCATGTATATATAGGAGTATGTGTATTTCTATGTAAACATGTATATGTGTATGTGTGAGTGTCTCGTTTTTTTGTGTTGTTATTGCCTGAAACGAAGGAATAAAAAGTCGAACATAAAGAAAGTGAAATTTCTGATGAGATGAAACCGAGAGATTGAATAGAACGTAACAAGCTCGCCAGATTTTGGAAGGTCGAAAAGTTTGCTTAACAATAAAAATAGAAACAAATGTGAGAGACAAAGAAAGAAAGAAAGAAAGAAAGGGCACTTAGAAATAAAGAGTAAAAGAAAGAAGAAATGCAGTTAGAAAGAGAGTAAGAAAGAAAGAAAGAAAAAAGAAAGAAAGAAAGAATTTTCGTAAGACGAAAAGAAAGAAGTAAGACAGTTAAAATAGAGAAAGAAAAAAGAGATAAAGAACGAGAGAAAGGAAGAAAGAAAAAAGAAAGACACGCAGAAAGAACGAAATAGGAGTTGAAAGTGAGAAAGAATAAAAGCGGAAATGGAAAAAGAAAAAAAGAAAGAAAGAAGAAAAAAGCAGTTCCAAAGAAAGAGGAAAGGCAGTTACAAAGGGGAAAAAAAAGAGGCATTTAGAAAGAAAGAATGAAGAATCAAAGCCAGTTAGAAATAAAGGGAGAAGAGAAACGAACTGTTGTTCGAAATAAAGAAACGAGAAAGGCAGCCGGAGAGACAGAAATGAAGAAAGTGGAAGGTGTTAGAAAGAGAGAAAGAAAGTTAAATTTTAAGCCCCGCCCACCTCGGTTCTCATGATAAACCATTATTAATAACCTAATTGTACAGTTGATGCGGGCTTGGGTGTGGGGTGGAAGCGGAGTTGAGAGACCTTCAAATAAATCATGGCGCACATAAAGAAAATCGGATTGGTTGACTGTAAAATTGAAAGAAGTTAAAAAATCTCTTCAAAATTTACTGAAAATCAACTCATATATGTATGTAGAAAACGCTTTAGACGATCAGTTTTCACAACTACAGCTACTGCGATATCGATAAAATCTTCGACCAAAACAACTTTGACCGTGTCTTTAGCATTAATACATATTAAGCTTAACTTAGTCTGGCACAAGGACACATGAAGCACCCACGATGATGGGACTCGTTACAACGGTGACTCAAACTGCAAGTAAACGCCAAGCGCCTTTTTCTCAGCTAAGACGAGTCTGTCAGAGAGATAAAAGCATGGAACTTTCATTACTTGATCGAACAGTACGGAAAATGTCCAACATTATGAAGCATAACTTTCTCTGGCAAAAGGCCCCAAGTAATGGGGACTCATTGAAAACTGAATTCCCAATAATAGTACTTTTTTGTGACATTCCTTTTCAAATTATTGCTCACAGTGAAACGTTTCTAATTTAAGACGAATCTGGTATAAGGCCACCTGTACTGCTCCAGCAAGTTCACCACTCCACTTGCTATAATCTATCTTTACAAGATCCAGATCCAGCCGAAAATGGAGTACAAATGTCATATATGAACAGGAGCTGTTAGGTCTTAACTTTCAACACTTGATGGAGTTCAAAATTCCCTCTGCGTCTTTGCAAGTGACGATTTTCCACATTACAACCCTTTTCTCGCAGACATGACATTGCTGCTCAATCACTTTTTCCGTGGAAAGTGTTCAGAAGAACTATACACTTTAGTTCCACCAATGCTAACCATAACGGCTAAGACCCACCATGCCACTCACAGTGTAGCAAACCACACTCCTTCCTTTCGTATTCACTTGGTATGATGTATGTTACACTCAAGAACCTTTTCCCCATGAACCAATACTTTGTCAAACCGACTCCCAAGGGGGTTCTTCTTCAATCCCTACAATCTTGTTTATGTCAAGGGTTAACCGGCACATTCCACACATATCCGTATAATCTGTGACTCTCTACCATTCGTCGCCCTCGGGCCTCGTACAGGGTGAACACCACTCTAATATATATATATATATATATATATATATATATATATATATATATATATATATATATATATATATATATATATATATTTATTTATTTCACACGAGACATTTCGTTCGCAACACCCAAACCCAAGAACACTTCACGTAATATGTCTCGTCTGCCACTCAAGTAACGTAGAAGATATTTTATCAGTCATTCAAAGCACAAAGACATTCCTCGTGGATATCTAATCAGAAATTTCTTCTACGAGATAATATCTCGTCAGTCACGGCAGGAACCATTTAGCTTCTTTCGATAGATCTTCTCTGGCGTTCAAGGAACAAAGCATTTTTCGTGAGTTATTTTAAAAATAACAAAGAGGAAGATATTCAACCTATCCATGTGCTGGATATGACCAGCATGCATCTATCAATATACCACTGCATTAGTAACTCAGTATCCGGGAGGCACAAAATGGTGAACATTTAGTCTCAGTATAAACCAAATAAATAAAAATAAATGTAGATAATAATAATAATAATAATAATAATAATAATAATAATAATAATAATAATAATAATAATAATAATAATAACAACAACAACAACAACAACTAGCCAAAAACCTGTCTTACAAACATTTTTATTAATAAATTCATTTATAAGTAAGGGGGAGAAATAAATGAAAAAGTTATGTCTTTCCACGCAACAAAAGCAGAATAGACCATTACTTATGAGGTATTGGCAGTGCGTAACGGTGGTGCTAATTAATTCAGGGAAAAGAATAATAATAACGACAACAGCAATAATAATAACTAGTGGAAAAACCCACTTGCAAATATTTTTGTTAATAAATTTATTTAAGTAAGGGTGTATAAATGAAAGGATTTGAAACTAACAAGTTTTTTCCATTTCACTGAAACTGTGAAACACGTCAGATCAAATACGGCTTCCGTATAACAATACTGATTCGATTTCTGTCGGAGAACACATATTTTCCACGAAATTTCTCGAATATTCAGGACGATAAAAGTAATTGTTTAAAATGTTCAAAATATATATATATATATATATATATATATATATATATATATATATATATATATATATATATATATATATATATATATATATATATATATATATATGTGCGCATCTCATTGAATACGACAGACAATGCCCTTTTATTTAGTTTTTCATATAATTTTTTTCTTTTCAGATGATATTTGACACGCAGACTCACTCTACACCTTTCTGACCATAGCTTAATTAGATCTCATTTCAGTATTCATGGAGACCTACCGGACACTATTCGTAACATACTTGTTGACAACAGTAATATAATAGCATCATCTACATGCAAACAAAAAAGGCTAAAAGTAATGTGAGACTTATTAATAAAAACAAAAACAAAAAAACAACACTTAATAATATTAACTATGAAAACGGACACAATAACTTGGCCGCGTTTTGAAAAATGAAAACATTTTATAAAACATGCATTCAACAAACTATTTCTTATTTAACTGTTAAAATATTTATTCCTTGAAAATTGCTAATATAATTTATCATCTGAAAAGAAAAAAAATTAGATCCCATGTAAAATTAAATAAAAGCACCTTGTCTGTCGTATTCAATGAAATGTACATGAAAGAAGGATTGCTGCCTAAATACACAAATATATATATATATATATATATATATATATATATATATATATATATATATATATATATATATATATATACATACAGTGATTGTATGTGGCCGTATCTGCGGGTGGGTTGAACAGTTCATAAGTTGATATGATGAAGTGATACTTGTGGTGTGAAATCTTGCGTGCATTAATTTCAACTCTTCTTAATGATTACATTATTTCTTTCCAGGTAAAATGGCCTCTGACTGTTCACAGAAAACTTTAAATTAAGTAGTAGCAACTTCTCTTGGAAATGAAGAAAATTTGGCATTGTGGTGTTAGCAAGTACCGGAAGAATAGGACATTCATGCTGACATGGATGCTGCATTAATGGATGCAGCCCGATATTTATCAACACTGAAAGAGTGGGCAGCTAAAATTAAAAAGAGAAGAGAGAGTCTTGAAGATGACCTCAGGTCTGGACGTCCTGCGACTGCTACCACCGTGGGAAACATTGAGCGTTTTAGATGATAGGCAATTGACTATAGATTAAAAAGCATACATTAAAGTAAGTCCCTGCACAAAATTTTCGATACTTAAGGTTTAAAATGAATTTTGAAGAATGGAAATGCATTCTTGAAACTTTCTTTTTAGCTTTAATTGAAAGCTAAATGATTAAATTTACTATTTCTATTAAACAAAATACTCTGGTGTATTTCAAATAGAAATTATATCGATTCGAATTTCAGCTTTTTGCTCGCTTTCAGAAAATCGATAAAAATCTATAAATATCAGCCACTTTGTAAACAAATGTTATTTCACGGTTTTAAAAATCTTCCCAAAATAAAAAAATTACATTTCTGAGACATAGTTTGAGATGAATTAGCAAATTTAAAGTAAATTAATCTGATTTGAAGCAAATATTACTTGCTTACAGCATAAAACGTAGTATACAAGCATTTCTTAACCACAGGGACATGTTTTTCTGACGTGTTAATCGATTGATTGGCAGCCGAAGGTGTTGAAAAGTTAAGTATAGTTGACCAGAAATTGACATAAATTTGAGAAATCTAAGTCAACACTTTGTTTTTGGTTTTTATCTATCTAGTAATTTAAAAAAAACTAACATAATATTCTCAGCAATTATCTAATATTTTATTGAATTTAAGTTATATATTTATTTATAGCCTAATTTTTTTATCAAAACAATTCGCAAAAAAAGATAAACTTAAAAAATAAGTAAAAACTCCGAACAAATGGAAACAAAATTTGTGAAATCGTAGTTATAGTACAAATAAATTGAAAGGAAAATTTAAAAAATGACACGAAAATAAAAAAAATAACATCGAATAGAAATTTAATGAGAAAAATTTAATTTAAGTAAAGTAAAAATTATTTTTTTAGTAGAATTTTATTATATTAAATCAACAACAACAAAAATATATTTAGGAATTTAAAAAAAGTAACATTTACTTTAAATTTTAAAGTTAAAAATTTTGAAGTGATGATTTGCAAAGCTTGCTGAGATGTAAACCTGATGAAACACAAATGAATACTGAAAGAATTGCAGACAGCGAGATTTTTAGGGAGGACAACTTTTAAAACACATGACGGACATCCCTACTTTCGAAAATGGTAATGTTTCTACGCTAAATAAAAATTTAAAAATATATTTTAAAAATATTGTGTGTAAACGACTTTTATTAATATTTTCAATTTTCGATTCATAAATATAGTTTCCACTTAATTACAATATCACCTAAAAGAAAGAAAGTAATGCAGAATTTTAAACAATATTTAAATTAAGAATTATTATAACTAAAATTTTAACAAATGAAAACAATTCTTGTAAAAATTCATTATTCATCGATTTTTTTCTTAAGACAATAGTGTCCTTAATATTTCTTATTTATAAAATCAGTTAAAAGCTATCCTAATTAAATAATGTCATAGGTTTATCGTATTTTTTAGTTTACGATTTGAAGCAGAAGACCTGACTGAAAAAAAAATGGATGATTTACAATCTCAAAGGAGTCCTACTTTTAACTAATAAAAATGTTTAGAAAGAAAATTTACTTTCTCAGAATTTCATGAAATTAAGTAAGTAGGGATAATATAGGCAAAAAAAAAATTTTTACCAAGATTTTCTGAAAAAGTTAAAAAGAAATTAATTCATTTGTAAATAAGTTCTGAAAGCGTCATTAAAATCCGACAAGTATTTGATTTTTGAAAGAATTTCAAAATCAATGTGTTTTTCACCGGGAAAAAAAGTCAAAAACACTAATCGTATATATTACATCGACTGCTAACGCAAAAACACTAATCGTATATATTACATCGACTGCTAACGCAAAAACTCTAATCGTATATATTACATCGACTGCTAACGCAAAAACACTAATCGTATATATTACATCGACTGCTAACGCAAAAACACAAATCGTATATATTACATCGACTGCTAACGCAAAAACACAAATCGTATATATTACATCGACTGCTAACGCAAAACACAAGATTTTAACAAAAATTTGGTAAGTGCTGGAGAAGATAAAAAGAAAATTAATAAAATAATAAAATATACTTTGGTCTTTCCTCCTAATAATAAACATTTTGACTTTGTTTTTATTAAGTTTGGGATCTTTTTCATTATGCTATGCTAGGTTGGCTCTGCTTTGTTTGTAGATTTTCCCATTATTTATTGATTCTTTGTTGCTTTATTTTCTCAGCCAACAAAAGTGAAAGAGTAAATCAACACACTACTGTGGGACTGAGCGATTGGAAGACTTCCGTACTTAGGTGACCTTCAAAAAACGCTATTTGACAGATGGATAGATATGAGGACACTAGAAGAACATTCGACTTAATTACAACAACAATAACATGTCGTTTATTTCGAGAAACTCTATTATAACTTAAAGCAGGAAGCTGTCCTCCCAAAGGGAATATAAAACCGCCATGACGGTTCTGTAATACCCAATTATTGAGAATTGTGCAAGCGACTTGGTTTCTGCAATGTAAAAAAGATGTATACAAAAGCAGTAAATGAATAGAAAAAAAAAGATCCATATCTTTTCTGAGATTTCGAAATTGAGAGACAAGACCGCAGCAAAATAAAATGACTCGATTTGACTGGGAGGAATGCTTTTATGAACTCAAAACTCTCCTTGACAAGACACGAAGAGGGTATAGCGGGAAATCTGAAAACTTAGAAATGAAAGAGTTAATATGATCTATATAATAATAAATAATAATAATAATTTTGTATGTGGTAATGGAATCTCTAAGTAACGAAACCCTGCACTGTAACTAGAGGTATTGAATCAACGTTCTAAAAGGCAACAACTTAAAATTCCAAAAAGAAAAAAAAATGTAATTTGCAATTGAACGATTATATTTTAGGGTCTGCATCCGCCCTGGTTTTTGATAAAAAATCAAATTATTGAGGGAGCCGAAACTGTGCATTGTAGTCAGACATATTGAATTAATATATCCGAAAATGCAGAAAAAATCCGAGTGTTTTTCAAACGAATGCTAATATTCTACACCCTCTATTCCCACCCAAACGTGAAAAAAAAAACACAAAAAAAAATGAAACAAAAAAAAATCGACTTTTCAATGGCGATAAATAATAAATGCTAATTATAGAGCTTTAGACTGTATTTATTAGTATGTGCTGGTATTGTACGGATTATAAGTGTGGAAAGTGAATACTATGCTGCATTCCCTTATGCACTCATGTCCTTGGTAACGGTTCAAATCTATCTTTTCTTTGTGTCCCCACCCATCTCCGTGTATACTGAGCTCCATCGCCTTGGTTGGTAAACAATCTAGGAGAAAAGGCAAACGGAAACCGCTCCACTAATGTACAGATGATAAAGAAAAATCATCTTTGGGGAACAATTGTTGCCTATTGAAACTTTCGCCCAAAGGTTTTTGACCACCGCCTGGATTTCAAAGAATCGCGTCAAAATTTAAGGTTGCGTGTTCTTTCCAAAACTAATTTTCTAACCCACTTTAGGTCAGAGGGACTTTCTCTTTTTGAATTGGTTTACCATATTGTTGTGAATATGGATTATCTCCCCTTTGATAATCCAAGCTATAAAAGCTGTACATTTCCGCTTGTCAAGTAGACGAGTAGTAAGATTCTTAATTGAATAAAAGATTACTGGACAGAATCTCTTGTCCTGTTTTCATTACAATTTATTCAATTAAGAATCTTACTACTCGTCTACTTGACAAGCGGAAATGTACAGCTTTTATAGCTTGGATTATCAAAGGGGAGATAATCCATATTCACAACACATAATCAATAATAATAATAATAATAATAATAAAGAAATTAACCCATTACTACATAAGTTTACTAGCTAATGTTAAAGCTGATGAATTTAAAATTTTAGGTAACCTTCTCACTAAAAAAAATGAACAACATGGGTTAAAATAATTTGGGCTTCGTAGCTTAGTAGGGGTCAATTAGACCCAAAAAGATATGAAACTTACTAATTATTAAATTCAAGGGCTGGTGCCAAACTTTTGGCCACTAGTGTGCCTAGTTGATCCTGATTAAAAACCCCGAGTGAAAAAGTCAAGCACATAATGTAATGTATCGTACGAGGGAGTAAACTCAATGATAAACTTTTTTTCTATCAAAATTTTATCTTGTGGGATGAAGCAATGATTTTAAAATTTGTCTTGGAATATATATCAGACAAAACATCCGTATAATAATTATCAATGTATATTTAGTTATGTATTTCAGATGTATTCATTTATATATTTCCTGTCCCATCTGTAGTGTGAAGAGAGTTAAATCAACTTAATTTAGTAAATGTATGTGTGATTATTTCTCTTAGCTGTTTTAATAATCTATTCAAATAAGACATTTATCAGCATTTAAACAAATTTCCAGAGCAAAATGAACCCTTTAATTAATCTGATTCTTTACTCCTACGTTTCTTAGATTGCAGTCTTATTTGTTCAAGCCATTGATGTGAGGCACTCAGATACATTTGTTTATTAAGTGATCGTGTTACATCAACTTCGTCTTGAGATAAGATTTATCATCGCCGTCTTTGTTATGTTGATAATCTTTTTCTTCCGAGAGATATTTTCATTTCACTTATATTAAACACATCAAATATTTAACATGAAAAGACACTTAGCAAAACTCAATTTATATAATACCAGGAGTAATCAATGAGTTATAGATACTAATGGACGTCTAAAAGATTTAAAGTGAACGGATTAATTAAGCTTTTCATTGGCCTATATTTTAGCTGTGAAATCTTTATCTCCACTTTATTGATTCTCAAAACATTGTTTCAAAACTTTTATTTCATTCCGTCTCGCTATTAAAACTTTCTAACAATTGCTGTCATTTTTGAGAGCTGGTAAATATCGACACTACACTCTGATCCTAGACAGAAATTTCATGGAATGACACTTTAATTATAGATAAAATTCAGAGATAATACTCAATAGTGAATAAATTCTGCTATATAATTAAAAATTAATATTTAGCTATTATTAGTAATATTAGGTTGGCTCAAAATGAATGAAAAAAATTACTAATGTAAAAATAATTAAATCGCAGAATCGATAATTTAGCTATTCAGATCTCCTCTGCGTAACCATTTTATGAGTATTTTGCTAGCAATTGTACTAAAGGAATAAGAGAGAACTACAGATGTAAAATAATTATTTAATAGTATCAATAATAATTTCTTTTTTCAGATATCCTCCGCGTAACCAAACTGCAATTTCTTTAGTTCATCTCCTGAAAGGTTTGAGCAGTCGTTTTTCCTCCTAATTTTATCTTCTCGAAATCCTGTAAAGGATTGAAACCATTCCGATTATAAGTTTGCTAAAATTAACAAGGATACTGAGTAGAGTTGCTGCTACTTGATTCACAGTGATGGCCAATAGATACGCCAAGCATTAAAAGCGAACGGGAAGAAAATAATACAGGCTTTTCTCTTTTTAGCGTTAATAGAGCCGAGAAGATGACTCAGAATAACAAGCAGAAGACAGCGGAGAATGATTAGCCGCTTAATCTTATACTTAACTGAGTTTACAGTGCGAATTGGCTGACAAGTTGACACAAGATGAAGGAAATAATAACAGAGTGACAAGTTTGGATTTGCCGTCGGCCCAACGAGCAAAATTGAAGCTGAGACAAACAGATTTCTCCCCTTTTCGCTTGTGTGTTTTGACTTTCTATAAATACAAACTGGGCAAACTAGAATTGTATAGAAGGAGTTCGTCGATCGTTGTGTTAAAGGTGAAGTGTGGTGAAGAAGAAGAAGAAGAAGAAGAAGAAGAAGAAGAAGAAGAAGAAGAAGAAGAAGAAGAAGAAGAAGAAGAAGAAGGGGGAGGAGGAGGAGAAAAAGAAGAAGAAGAAGAAGAAAGATGGAGGAAGTAAAAGGAATAAAAGAGAAATTAAGAAGATGGGTAAACTACAATAATGGAGAGAGAGGCAAAGGGAGAAGCAACGATAATTATATATATATATATATATATATATATATATATTAATATATATATCTTGAGGAATGAGTGAAAAAGAAAGAGAGAGGGGGCAAATATATTAGTAGTTAGAAGAATAGAGAGTAGTTAGAGTGAGATAGGGAGAAATTGTGATCGATAGTAGATAAATTGGAGGGCTAAAGACAAATAAATTGATATTAAGAGAATGACAGAAAAAGACAATGATATTTTAAGGGGATGAGAGAGAGAGAGAGAGACAGAGAGAAGAGAGAGAGAAAGAGATATACAGAGAATGAATAAAAAGATATATATATATAAAGAGATTGAGAGAGGCAAAAAATATTAAGAGTATGAAAGAGAGACAAAGAGTTATAAAAAGAATGAAAGAGAACGAGAGAAAGATAAATAGGTATTAAGAGAATAACTATGAGATTTTAAGAGAATGAAAGATATAGTAAATTTGAGGTAAATAGATGCTAAAATTTATCGAGGTAGAAAGAGAGAAAGAGGAGTAAAGAGATACTAAGATAATGAGAGAGACAAAGAAATATTAAGAGGATGATAGGGAGAGAGAGAAACAAAGAGATATACGGAGAATGAAGTTGAAAGTAGGGGATAAATAGATATCAAGAGAATGACAGAAAGAGAGCGATAAAGAGATTTTAAGAGAATGAAAATAGATGATAAAAGAACTATCAAGGTAGAAAGAGAAAGAGAGTGAGAGAAGGAGATATATATTAAGGGAAGGTGAGAGACAAAGAGGTATTAAGAGAATGAGACAGAAACAAAGAGATATACAGTGAATGAAAGAGAAAGAGAGAGAGATAGAGAGACAGATAAATAGATGTTAAGAGAATCAAAGAGAAAGTGAGGCAAAGATAAATTAAGTGAATGAGAAAAATAGTAAAAGTGAGGTAAACGTTAAAACAACTAGAGAGCTAAAACAGAGATGGAGACATTAAGTTAATGAATGAGAGAGACAAAGATATATGAAGTGAAGGAAAGAGAAAGAGTGAGCCAAAGAGATATTAAGAGAATGAGTGATAGAGAGAGAAAAATATTAAGGGAAGGAAAGGGAAAGAGAGAGGGAATGTGATATTAAGCGAATGACAAGAGACAGTAAAAGTCTTGCAAAATAAATAGCCAGAAAGAAAGAGCGGGACATAGTAGGAGAAGGAAAGGGAAAAGAGAAGCAAACAGATATTAAAGGATGAAAGCAAGAGAGGTAAAAACCTGGCAAATAGATGTTATAATAATTAAAGAAGTAGAGAGAGAGAGAGAGAGAGAGAGAGAGAGAGAGAGAGAGAGAGAGAGAGAGAGAGAGAGAGAGAGAGAGAGAGAGAGAGAGAGAGAGAGATTAAATGAAGATGTGACATACGATGTTTTTTTTCTGTAGGGTGCCCGTACGCGTAAATATGAGTCCAGGACAAAAATATACCAATCCCCGCGACCACCCTCACGCTAGTGTCGATATTACACAGACCTTACATCATGAAGTACAATGAAGTTTATGTCACAGAGTTGGAATTCCAGTAATCAGGAGTCTTACCCATTGATTAATGACAAGAACAGATACTATGCATTGATCCAGTCCCGAGAGACACAAATAGATTGATATAAAGGGAGTAAGAGTGTTGGAAAGGTATTGGCCCTACTCACTTCCCAAATTCTGAACAAATGATAAAACATTTTGGGTGTGTTTCTGTTAAGAACATTGCAGGCTGAAAGATATTAAATTTTAGCGAAAATGTGAACAAAGTCAGAAAGACAAGAACAGGGTGAGATGGACAGAAGAGAGAACCCAGTTAGAATAAGGTGAACAAACACAGAAAAAAAGAATGTTCTCGACTCGAAGAAATAATTTGGTATTCGAGCCGATAACTTTTCAACACGCTTTAGGACAGGCCAAGATAGACGCATATAGACTGATTGATTTGTTAGTTGTGTATTTTTTTACGGTTTATCCCCACTCTGTGGTTTATTTAAAGCCAAAACGTATCAGGATGACCCTCAAAAGTGGTTCGACACTTCGCAGACACCTTTTCCGAGTAAGACACCCATAGAGAAGAACATGACTAAAGACTGTGCGTACACCATCCCGTGCAACTGTGGTAAGATACATAACGATAAATAGACTGCCCCCTTATGGTAGTGAGTAGGGCCAAGACCTTTCCAACACTCTTACTGCAAGAACACCGTAAAACTGTAACACGAGGGGAAATAGAAAAATCAGGCGTAGCTGACCATATATGAAAGGAAAAGGGAGATTACCGCGCCCTGTGGGATGAGGTTGAAATAACAGATAGAGAACATCACTGGAAAATACGAAAACTTAAGAAATCAACACATGTGATGGGCCACAAAAATCTCCTATGGTGGCCAAGCATAGAAATGAATACAATATGGGAACCAGTAATACGGAGTGCTAGAGGAAAGCCATAATAACAACAAAATTACAATGTGAGCTTTTGTAAAAAAAAAAATGATTGCTGAGACATTAAGTTTATAGATTCCCAAAATTCAAACATAGATGTCATCAAGGACTCGTGACTCTGTGGATAAAAGCGTTGGTTGGATCCATTGACTTGACCCAAACAGTTGTGAGTTCGTTAGTTGGCTACTGCAGTGATAAACAAAAACTTGGAGAGTTGTGTTAAAGGGAGATAACTAAGATTATTTTCCTACTTGTCCTTTATCCTATCATTTTGATTCCTATTCATACCATATTTGATCTTCTCTTAATATATACATATACATACATACACATACACACACACACACACACACACACACACACACATATATATATATATATATATATAATTTACCCTTTACTTGAAATTTCAAAATGTTTTTTTCAGAATTGTTACTGATCCATATCTTTAATAGAAAGGAAAGTCAACTGTTTTCGTTGGCTGTGTTAAAATCTGTCGCTATTGTCCAAAGAACGCTTCGAACCCGTTACAATAAAGAAGCACCATACAGGAATTCCATACTCAAGTGGATTCAAAACTTTCAAGAAACAGGCCCCGTTAATGATATGCCACGTTCTGGCAGACGAAGTGCAAAGAAAGAAACCGTAGCTTCCGTGGAACAAGGTAACAATAAATTAAAAGAATAATTTTAATACTTTTTACAGACAAATTCCAAGTTACAAAATACCGTAATCCCCCATGAATAATACGTCTTCATCCATAATACGCACACCTAAAATTCGGCTGAAAGTGTGGGAAAATGATTCTACTCATGCATAACACGCACCCCTTGTTTGGTAATCAAACCCTATAAATTTACCTCTCTAATTTCATTAAGGTCAGTGTTTCCTACTCTTATTTAAAAATATGGTTTTAAACATAGAATAATATTATTCTAATTTAGTTTTATGAAAATTCTTATTTTATTTTACGGCAATTTTTTTTTTCAAGATTTTTTGTAGCTGTGCATAATACGCACCCTTGTACTGGCTTATTATTTTTTTATACATGAAGAATTACGGTAATCATAAGAATTAATGGATTTATTTTTAATTCAACATTTTTATTATATCAACTATTTTTAGTGGATACACATATTTTAATAGACACCCCAAGTTTATTTTAAACAGTAAATCGTCTATTTCAAATACGGGTATCCACTAAAGATTACTCTTGAAGTAAGAAAAATGTCGGATTTAAAATAAAATCACTTCTTTTGAAATTGATTTAAGTTTCGAATACGAAACTGATCAGACATGGACCCTCAAGAAATATAATCTGAACGAGAAGTAGATATAGAACCTTGGTGGGTTGTTCACTCTCTGTGGCTGAGCGGTCTAAGGCACACCGAATCAAACGGTGGTTTCTCTAGGACACAGGTTCTAGAGCACATTCTCTATTAAGATTTCTCGAGTACACAGGCCGATAGACATAAAAGACACTGCCGAAATGAGGTGTCTATTCAAAATACAAGTATCCATTAAAATAACGGATAGAAATATAGTATCAAGGTATGCTATATTTATGAGTTATCGCTTACTCAGTATCAGGGATAGTTGTTTTGTAAATATAAAAGTAATCTGAAGATTGCGCTTAAGCATGAAACAGGCTGTCAGCCCGATTTCTACTTTTATATTCATATTTATATATATACATGTATATGGAGATAGATCAAGAGAGCTGGATGGAAGAAGAGTGAGGGATAGAAAGACATACGAATAAAATTGGAATCTGATTGTTATAAGCTATGCATTGATGCTTTCCGGGGGAAACACTTTTGCATGTGCTTCCAGTTCTCAATAATTTCAAAGACATTTACAATAATACAACAGAGGACATTTTCAAATAAAGATAAATAGCGGATTATTTTGATAGCATTACTACTAGCAGCTTATATAACCAGTGAGATAATTTGTAAGACATAGTAAACAACGTCCCACAAATATTTCATTTATTCTAATAATTACAAGTGTAGTGAGAATGCAACAAATATCTTGGAAGTGTTTTAACAGAGGATGGACCATCCGTAGACGCATTGGGATAGCAACATATGCCTCCAAAGAGTAAGCAAAGTGTGAAGAAAGAAAATTTTAAAGGAAACCGTATTAAACTATATGTCAGTGAATGCTGGACCATCTCATCACAGAGGGAGAAGAGACTTGAGGCGACAGAAATATGACAATAATAGCGACAATGATAACGACTGAACGTGTGAGCAACGATGAAGTTTTATACGAAATGGAAATAAAAACAAAGCATAAGAAAGAATCAATTAAAATTTCTCGGACACATAATGAGGAAAGTAGGCTTGGAGAATTTAACACTCATTGGATATATTGAAGGCAAGAGGGACAGAGGGAAGCACCGTGCAGCCTAATAAAGAGCTTGCGTAAATGGATGGCAGAATAGGAATTAGAAGACATAGAGCCACGACTTCAAGTGACACGTCACGATGATGATGATGAAGAAGAAGAAGGAGGAAGAGAAGGAGGAGAAGTGGAAGAAGAATGAGGAAGAAGAAGAAGGAGGAGAAGAAGAAAGAGGAGAGGAGAAGGAGGAGAAGAAGGCGGAGAAGAAGAAGAAGAAGAAGAAGAAGAAGAAGAAGAAGAAGAAGAAGAAGAAGAAGAAGAAGAAGAAGAAGAACAAGGGGAGAAGAAGGAGGAGAAGTGGAAGAAGAAGAATAATGAGGAAGAAGAAGAAGGAGAAGTAGAAGAAAGAGGAGGGGAGAAGGAGGAGAAGAAGGCGAAAAAGAAGGCGAAGAAGAAGAAGAAGAAGGAGGAGGAGGAGGAGAAGTGGAAGAAGAAGGAGGAGAAGAAGAAAGAGGAGGGGAGAAGGAGGAGAAGAAGGCGAAGAACAGAAGAAGAAGAAGAAGAAGAAGAAGAAGAAGAAGAAGAAGAAGAAGACTTGATACAGCATATTGTGTTTGAGCTGAAAATGTATGACAGTAAACAGTTGCATTTTCTCGCTGATTTTATGCTAAGAAAAGTTTTTTTTTTTGCTTTTTCAGGGTTGCCACCCAACGATTCTGTTATTTCACAATCCGTGGATTTAGTTTAATTATTTTTGCATTAACAAAATAAATATCTGTACCAGCATGGGGTAAACAGAATTAAGCACTGAATACTGCAATATGTTTCAATGTTTTAGCACTCATTCTTCTTTGTCAGTGCACCGTGTGCCTTTAGGACGGAAGCTATCATGGCTCTCCCTAATTTCCTATCTTTTATTGCTCTTAGTAATAGTTGTTTTTTTTTACCATACCACCCATGCCTCGTTCTGCTATCCATTTACAGAAGCACGCCCCCCCTACGGCTTCTGATACATCCTGTTATGTCAGAAATCTCTGCTGTGTCTTTCTGATTCTTCCTATAGACGTCCTTTTTGCGTGTATTTTCATTAAGATTTGATCATCGCTTACACATTTTGTACAGGATATTCTCAGCATCCTTCGGTAGAACCACATTTCTGTTGACTCCAGATTTTTCTTCATCTGTGAGGAGATATTTTAGCATTCGTTCTAAGCCTCCAAAAATGAACTAGAATATTTAGAAAATGCAAAAATACATTGCAAATAATTTTACTGTAAAAATGCATTTTTGCAAATAAGAGAAAAAGTGGGGGTCAAATATCAGGATGTAAAGAAAACTTGACCCCATTAAAACGCCATTTTGTACGTAATATATAAATACTAATTAGAGTAATCGGCTGTAAATGATATTTATTATACAGTGCTGTTCGATAAAAGTGACTCACCTGATTTTTTTTTACTAAATGTTCTCTTCTCCGATGAAACGAAACTTGAGATAAATTCAAAGGATAAGCGATCTAAAATCCGAAGAAGAAGCTTTGAAAGCTCTTTGAATTTAGCAGTAAGTACTGTCAAGCATCCGTTCAGTATAATGTTCTGGGGATGCTTTTCTTTTCATGGAACTAGTTTCTTAAAAGATATTGAAAAGACCCTCAGGAGTGAGCAGTACAAGAGAATTTTAGGCTCTTGTCTGCTCCCTTCTGCTGAAAGGGTGCAAATCGACCCCACCAAGCTCATTTTATGCAGGATAATGCTCCCTGTCACAAATCAAAATTGATGAAGGAATACTTTGATGAGAAGCAGGTGAGTGTTATGACATGGCCGCCCCAATCTCCTGACCTCAACCCCATATAATATTTATGGAGCATTATAAAGTACAGGCTCTCGAGAAAGCAGTTGAGCAACAAAGAGGATTTGATTGTGAATTTCATATCCGAATGGAATTCAATGCTTGGAGATGAGATTTGCCAGAACCTGATCAAGTCAATGCCAAAAAGGGTTGAAAAGGTTATTCAAAATAAAAGAAGGTCCATAGATTGTTAAATATTTCGAACTATATTATCTATTATAAATAAATTATACCTCTATTATTCTTTATTTAAAGCTGTTCGGTTATGTTTCTATTGATTACTAGTTGCAGGAAATAAATGAGTCACTTTTTTTGTACAGAGTTTTTCCCTAAATCTCTTTATATCCAAAATTATAATTATCAATAGAACACCTTAGGGTGAGTAAAATTTTTTACTAGGTGGTCGGGAAGGGGTCTTTATATTAGTAATATTAAAAATTAGTTTTACCCCAAAAACAATAGGCGAAAAAATTTTTAAGTAAAAAAATCAGGTGAGTCACTTTTATTGAACAACACTTTAGATCGCATCGTAAAATATTTCACTATAGCATGAAATTGGAATGTAAATTATTTTATAATAGAATTATTTGCGTTGTAATTATTTTCTCATAGAAATGCATTTGAAGTGAGATAGGAAGAGATTACCAGTTGTCAGATATTACAATAAACTCTTCTTTCAAAATAAGATTATTCCATTATCCTTTGACTGATCATAGCTCTCCACAACCTCCTGGCTTTTGTAGCATTTGCAGTGTTTCTCCCTTTCCTATTCCCTCCCGATGTATGTTTTGTATTCCATTTAAATAAGCTTTTTAGTTAGGTTACTCAGTATCTCTGTTTTCCCCTGCTCCAACCCAATTTGCTTTCAATGTGTCTTGTGAGTTTCAAATTCTCCAAGCCATCTTTGCATAAGTGTTTCATTACGTAAATATAACACCGATGAGAACTTGATGAAAAGTTCTTGGCTTATGCGCTAAAAAATGGCCTTTTGTTATTTAGTCAGATTTTAAAGAAAGGGTCGGTTGATAATTTTACAGCATCTCCTTCCTTTATGGAACAATGGTAGAAAGTTTTATTTTCATATATATATATATATATATATATATATATATATATATATATAGAACGAAGATTATATACAGAGATCAATACGCGAGACAGGTAGATTTGACTTGGATAGATAAAGAAACGGCAAGAGGTAAAAGTAATGTCCGCACAGCGCTTTCAGCGTTTTCTTTATTTACTCGACAAACAGGTCATTCCGTATTCATTGGCCAATCTTGCGCGTCCCTGTAACGTACATTGATTATCCAATCCGGCTTCAGAATGTTGATGTGCCACTGAATTGCGCTCTGAACAAACATGGCCACTTCAAACACGGGTCAACTCGTCTAACCGTTGACAGCAAGCAGGTTTATCGGGCGGGATGGTCCGACCCGAATGTGAAGAACTACAACGCGAAAAATCTTGATGGCTAGCCAAAGAGAAGAAAAGAAAATGGAAAACAAAGCAAAAGAAAGCGTGGAGAGAAAGGAAGAGAGAGAGAGGAATAGAGAAAATGACGCAGATGACAGAGAATTTGACTAAGTGCAGAGGGAGGAGATGTTACGTTTTATCGCATCATAGAAAGCCAATATTAGCAACAAGGGAAGAGGATTTTGGCAATATTTTTAAAAAAATGCTTTTTCTTTTCTTTTTCACGTATATTTCGTTCTCTTCTTTGAACCTCCCATTCTTTCCCAGCCCGTCTTTCTTATTTTAAAAAAAAATTATCCCACATTTAACTGGTCAAATTCTTTTTTCATGTCTTCTTGGCCATATAGGCTCTTCCCCCCTCTCTCTCATATTCAGTCTGCTTTAATTTCTTTCTTTATCTCTTCATTTTATGTCTTATTGTCTCCTTTCTCCCGTGATATTAGGTTGGTGCAAAAATAATGTCGTTTTTTGACGTTCAACTTCATGTGAGAAAACGACATTATTTTTGCACCAACCTAATATTTCTCTTTTCTCCTCTCACCCATTATCTCTTTTGTATTCTCTCATTATTCATTCTCTCCTCTTATTTTCCATTTCTTTCTCTGTCTCCGTTTCAATTTCTCTTGTCTTTTTAGTCTGTATCATCTTCATCCATTCTTATCATTCACTATTCCCTTATTCTTTATTCCGTCATTCTTCATTCTCTCATTCCTAATGTTTTTCTCTTCTTCCATTTCCCTCTCTCTTTTTCGCTCTCTTTCCTTTTTAGTCATTATTTTCTACTTTCATTCCCGTACTCCATTCCGTCATTCCTCATCCTTCATATATTTATTCTTCATTTTCCCCTCTTTCCTTTTCACTCTCTTTCGTTTTTTGTCTATATTCCCCTATCACCATTCGCTCATATTTTTTTTCTCTCATTCTTCATTTTTGCTTTCTTCATATTATGATTTCTTCTAACTCTTTGTTTCTTATCATATCTTTTTGTATCTTCTTCCACTTTTGTTCGCATTCTTCCTTCCCTAACCCTTCATTCATTTATTCTCTCATTCATTTATTCTATTATTCTTCATTTTTTGCCTTTTCCCATTTTTTTCTTTCCGTTCATGTTTTTGTTTTATTATTCTTCTTTTGCTTTTCTTTGTAGTGTGCGCGTCTCTCTCTTTGTCTTGTTTTAGTTATTCATTTTTTTTCTATTTCTTTTTTTTCACATATTCTCTTTCTTTTTTTTTACATTCACTTTTTCCTCTCTTTCTGGCTTTGCCTTCTTATTTTTCTTTTTTCTCTTTTTCTTTCTTTTCTAATGCCTCTTGTTCATATTTTCTATATTTAACCTTTTCTTTTATTCTTTCATTGTATTTTTTTTCTATCATAATTATACTTTCTTTTTTTGCTTATTATTTGTATCTTCCAATTTTCGCCTTTCTTTACTTTTTTCCTACGTTATTTCATCTCTCTCTTTTTTCTTCTCATTTTTTTTCTCGCCATTCTTCATATTCGCTTTTGAGGCATTTTCAAACGTTTGATTTATACTTTTGTGAATATTTCGTCAGTGCTGCATTCCACGTCTCTCCAAATCCCTTGATTCTACTGGTCTCGGCCTTTTCATGATTTGGCCAGACGGTCTCTTTGTTGTACTAAACTTGTTGTGTGTATTATAGGCGGCTGAGAAGAGAATTCTCGATAAGCAACAGCCGTTACACGAGCAAAGGGCGCACAACGACACTGATTGGGCCGTTCGATAGTGACATGTCTTCAAAGGAATTCTGTTCAATAACTTGTCTGTTAAAGATCGCTTGGTATGCGTTGCATTGATAACCAGGCCGACAGACAGACACGCATTCTGCAACCATACAGCAACAATGGTCATGATGAAACTGTTTCAATAAACATACAAAACCCAGATTTCTGATATAAATTCTTGACCACATCAATAAAAAAAGAAAAAAAGAAATGTATAATATATATGTATTGGGTGTGACCAAAAGATGTCATCATTCTCTTTCTGGGGAATATGGAGGGAAGAAGAGATTGAATACTCAGTAACAAAAAATAATCATTTCTTTTATGGTGATGAAGAAAACATTTATACAAACTGGAAATATTTACACATACCTAATGATACACTGATGTTCTAAAATGTAAAGGCAGAAAAAAAACGTTCAGCTTAGAGAGTATTGAATATTCCAGAAGAAAAAAAAACAGGAAAGGAGAAGGAGCAGATGGAAGAAGAAGAAAAACAAGTATGAAGATTAGGAAGAGGTTAGGGAGAGAAGGAGCAAGAGCATCAGAAACAAAGGTGAAGTAAAAAGCAGAAGAAGAAGAAGAAGAAGAAGTAGAAGAAGAAGAAGAAGAAGAAGAAGAAGAAGAAAAAGAAGAAGAAGAAGAAGAAGAAGAAGAAAACGAGGAGTAGGAAGAGGAGCAGCAGTGGCAGTAGTAGCAACAGATGATGCGCTCTCCCCCAGGAAGTGTAGCTATGGTCCGCTCAGCACAGTTAGGTAAGCTTTGGATAAAATGTGCCTTAGCAGACGTCTACAATAGGGATTAGATAGCCAAACAGTATTTTGAAACAAGTAGCTAGCCATTATTATACATGGAATCCTCCTTAATGGCAGTGAATGATGGACATTCTCCTTAAATGTAGTTTTGCCGAAGGGTGCTGAGAAAAAAATAGAAAAATATTCGCTTTTACTTTGAAAAAAAAACAGAGGCAGTTGAAACTTCTAGGACAAATAATGGGGAAGACTGGTTTGCAGAATCTTCTCATGGCATGAGGAGCAAAAAAAAAAATTGAATAACGTAACAAGCTTTTGTTAAGGAACGGCTGACATAGACAAGGAAAAAGCAAACGTTGCTAACAGTTACAAATGTTAATGGTAATAATAGCCGTTTCCCTACAAGGAAACATTTGGCATTTTTTGACCGAGCTGCTGCATTCGGTTGAAATTGATATAATCTTTATATTAAAACAAATTTTCAGAAAGATAGGTTTTTCAAGTCCGGTAGTTGTAATCGCTCTTTCCCGGATTGATGAGAGGTTACTTCCTAATCTTTAATTTGAAGTCGTGTAGAATGTTAACATTTTGATTACGTCATTATTTATTGTTCTGATTTATTGTGCTATCTACTTTTGTTGTTTCTGCTGTTGGTCGTCTTCAAACAATGCAGTTTCTGTTATTTACTTGGGATTCTGTGGCGTCAGTCTACTAGGTTGAAATAAGGATGACATTTGCCAAGACTCTCAGCTTTAGACGCTCAATGCCTTTTTTCACCATTGATCTTAGGAAGCGGTTGCATACAGCTGAGAGTTTAGATATTTCTGAATGGGTCTGGCGCCATGCATGACATTCTTATGACAATCTCGATCTGGCGAGGTTATTTAAGAACATGACTAGAGTTTTCAGATTGATTGGTTTAGTAGCAATTTCCGGTGTTTGGTGAAGATAGTTCTGGCACAGCCTATTCTATGTTCAATTTGTTTTTCTCCTATACTTAATTTGTTATATTTGATCTATATGCCAAGATAGGTCTAAAAAATTCCACTAGTTGTTATCGCACATATATTGATAGGGGTTTTAATTTCTGACTGGGTTGGCAGCTATGCATCACATCTATATGTCTCGATTGGATTAGCTGTTGTATAGTACCAAGATCGCCCACATCCTAAAGTGGTACGGCCATAGAAGAAGAATAGATGCCATTTAGACATGTAATGATAAAGACACAGTGTTTGATTATTTTTTCAGTGCGAAGCACTTAGAAAGTCTTGTTCTTTATTTTAAATAACCGCAGTTTATACTGTTTATTAAATAGCGGATATTTCATTTTCTTTACAAGTGTAAAGAATTATATCCTGTTTCAAAGACTTTTCCGTCACCATGTAATTTCCAAGTTTTCACGCGTTTGCGTCAAAACTATAACAATTATTCATAAAAGAAAACGTACTGATTCTCAAAAGTATTTTATTATTTAGCGGAAACAGAAAAGGGAGTAAAAGTTATGGATAATACGTTAAATGTAGGAAAGAGAGAGAGAGGGAGAGAAAGAGAGCGATAGAAAGAGAGAAACAGAAATAGCTAGTGAGACAGAGTGTAAAAAAGAGATGTATTTGAATGTAGTAGGGAGAGCGAGAAATAGCAATAGTGTGAGACAGAGAGAGAGAGAGAGAGAGAAAGAGAGAGATAGAGAGAGAGAATGGTGGTAACAAATCAAGGTAGAGAAGTAAAAACGTACACACAAAGCAACAGTGAGAGAAAGAAAGATAGTGAGAGGGGGACAGAGATAGGCAAAGCAACAGAGAGAGAGAGAGAGAGAGAGAGAGAGAGAGAGAGAGAGAGAGAGAGGACGGGGAATATGTTGAATGAAGGACAGAATGAAACAAGTACCTCATTACTCACATGTCTACCTTTCGATTAGATCTATATCTACTTTTTGACTCCGGAATAAGCCGGGCTTTTTTTTTACTACTGTGACAACCAGATCTATATTTACCTTTTTAATTTAAAATAAACTTTAGCTTAAAATCACATTTAACTTTAAATTTTGACTCTAATTTAAACTGGATCTATGTCTACCTTTTTGACTCTATTGTCATCCGGACTTACGACTGCCATTTTGAGTGCCGTGTAAACAAGACCTTCGTACATCTTTTGCGTCTTTAGTGTAAATTGAACTATATGTACCTTTTTGACTTTACTGTAAACTGGACATATATCTACCTTTTGACTAGATCTATATCTACATTTTGATTCTAGAATAAGCCGGACAGATGTTTGCGTATCTTTGTCTATCTTTTTGACTCTATTGCCAACCAGTTCTATGACTACCTTTTTGACATTCGTGCAAGCCAGACATATGTCGACCTTTTTGACACGCGTTCAAACACGACCTATATATATATATATATTTTACTCTAGTGCTAACAAGACATATATCTACCTTTTGACTAGGTCTATATCTGATTTTTGACTCTAGAATAAGTCGAACCGATGTCTGCCCATTGTTATACAGTGACTCAAGTATCAACCCAACCTATGTCTACTTTTTTTGACTTTAGTGAACCAAAACTATGTCGGCCATTTTGATTCTAGTGATATTCACTATTGATATGTTTATCATATTGGCTCTTGTGTCAACCAAACCGATGTCTAGGTTTATTCTCTCAAATGTCTTGACAGTATTTTTTACACTAGTGTACACCGTATATATATGTCTTTCTTTTTCATTGGATCTCTATCTACTTTTTGACTTTAGAATAAGAAGAATTGATGTCTGCCTTTTTATCCGAGTTTCAATTGGACCTATTTTTTAAAATCTTTTTGACTTTCATGCGAACTTGACCTATATGATTTATATTTGCTATCTAATAACTCGACATTAAAGTAACCAAAGAGTCAACTTAATCTTGGAAAAGCGGTTAGCAAGCCAATACCGTATAACACTGCAACGATTTCGAACTGGACTCGCTAAACCGAATTAATAATCTTTTGACTCACTATGCTTAAGAAAATATCAGTATATACGACGCCATGTTGTGGAACAACACTTATACAGTTTATGTACAGAGTACTACTATTGTCACTGTGCCGTACATACCTTAATAAATATCAACA
The DNA here is from genome assembly GCA_964036315.1 of Acanthosepion esculentum. Lineage (NCBI taxonomy): Eukaryota > Metazoa > Mollusca > Cephalopoda > Sepiida > Sepiidae > Acanthosepion > Acanthosepion esculentum. Next base: position 83,446,488 of record OZ038487.1, read on the forward strand.
TCGAGGGTTCTACACCGTGGAGCAGTGGCAAACATTCTTATTTTGTAGGACTTTACTACTGTAGCGACTTTGATACATATTAAATGTCTCGTTGCTCGTGGGATGTGTCATTTACATATGATGAGATATACCAGGTCGGCAAAAAGCACTGAGAAGGTAGCTGATGATTCGGGAAGATAGGTTTTCGCTTTATTCACTTGAGATAGCCATCAGACACTTGCCAATGCATAATAATAATAATAATAATAATAATAATAATAATAATAATAATAATAATAACAACAACAGGGATGCTGATAAAAATGCTCGATTTATTGAATGTTGAATGGGTCAGGAAGTTTGCATTCCATGGTCGATCAGGTTTGCACTCGTGTCTGCCTTCATCGATCATCTGTGAATGCCAGAGCCACCGAAATTGATACCCTCTTCATCTCAGAAGAAAAGTCCCCAGGGACAAAAGCAGATTGAGACCGGTATCCTGGTGCTAGGCAAACGACATTCCTCGAAACCAGGGCAGCGTGGTGCGTCGGGAAGTATGTCTTCGGTTTTGGGGAAATCGGAAATGGTGCTATCGCTTGATTTTTACAGATACGAATTGTGTTTGCAAGCACAGAACGAATGAAATAGGAGAGGAAAGAAGTGGAAATATTTTACTGCTGTCCTGGTAAGGGGATTTGAAGAGATAGAAGACCGGAGTTAATTGAAGGAAAGGTAATGTTTGTGTAATTAAGACTGTGGAGATAATTGATATTTTCGTGAGGATGGTTGTCAAGATAGCGTCGATAGTCTAGATTGATGGGATAGTAATAGTATAAAGTCCGTTACATCGATCGTAAATGCTGATGAGTGCGCTGGAGTTGATGTGATATTTATCTTTGTTTGGTATTGTTAATTGATTTTTCATTATTATTATTATTATTATTATTATTATTATTATTATTATTATTATTATTAAACTATGGCTTAAAGAACAAGGTTAAACTTGAGACAGGGATAAAATGAGGATCGAACACACAATAGTGGTAATGCTATGCAAGATTACCCCATATCCACCTGGAATCACTTGAAGCTGATACCTCCATTTTCCCATGTAACTAGAGAATAATTATAAACTATAATTTTGGGAAGTGAATATTTAACTGAAATAATTTGGAGAATTTTCAAGTTTTCATCTGAAATTAAAAAAAAAAATAACATCCTGGCTATAAAAGATGGAGTTCGTGTACGCGTATCTTTCTGGAGTCAATTTAAACTTACTTTCATTTTCATATCGCTCAACTATAGTTACAAACTATAAATTTGGAAAAAGAATTTTCCACTGAAATATACTGGAATTATTCCAAATTTTTATAGGAAAACAAGAAAATACGAACTTAAAGCAAAATGGCCACAATACATGGATAAACGAAGTCTTTCATTTAACAATACCCTCTCGGCTTGTTTTAATTAATGCCTTTTTTTACTATATTTTTAAACAGTAATTATAAACTATAATTTTGGAAGGTGGGAATTTCACTGGAATACGTTGAAAATTTAACATGTTTTCATTTGAAATGAACTTTAAGCAAAATGGTCACAATACATGAAAAAAATAAGTCATCAGTTTCAGCTGATGGCTGGAGGACATATGTTAACTTGCTACCATTAACTTCACAACGAGACGTTCTAAGTATTTATTAATCATAGCTTAGTTTCTGTAGGAGGTTATATGTTTAGAGCACCTAGATAAGTTTAAACTTATTTATATTTATTAAATGGTATACGAGTCGAATGACCCTCAGATAGGTATCCACTATATATATACTAAACTTTACAAAGCATGCAATAATGGTCAAAGTATAGGGCAATCATTTAGGATGGAAGTCACTGTCATATTATTGATTTGAATGTTTTTTTACACCTTTCATAAACAATATGGTGTATAATTAGGTATATTATTCCTAATATTTATTGTTGGGAAATGAGTGACAGCAAGTCCCATTAGATCTCTAGTGCCTTTCTAAGTAGGATCGCATCGCTGTGGTATCGAAAGACTGAAGATTTTATTATTTTATTCGGTTTCCAGCTCATCTAATCGTGATTCCAGTGTTTTGTGCAAAGTTCCAAACTAGTTGTAGAAATAGTTTTTTCATATTCCACATGGACCACCTTCTTCAGGACGTGGGACATCATGGCTCTCTACAACTTTCTGTCTTTTGTAGCGTATATTTTGTGTCTTTTTTGAAAACATAAAAACAAAATGGCAGAAAGAAAGAAAGAAAAAAAGAAAGAAAGAAAAAAAGAAAGAAAGAAAAAAAGAAGAAAGAAGGAGAGAAAAAAGAAAGAAGGAAAAGATTATATAAATAAAAAAATTGAAAATGGCGAAAAGAATATAAAGGATAAAAGGCATATAAGAAAGGCAAACAAGAAATAGATAAAGAAAGAATGAGAGAAAGAAAGTTGTAGAAAAGTAGAAAGTATTGAAGAAAAAGAATATATAAAGGAAAATAGAAAAAGATTAGAAAAAATAATAAGAGGAAAAAAATTAAAAAATGGAAATGCATTAAGTAAGATGAAAGAAAATCGCGGAAAAGATTGAAAGAAATAGGGACGAAATAAAGAAAAATATAAAGAGAAACATTCAAAATAAGGAAGGAAAAAAAAATGATTGAAAATATAGGTTATTCAAAAGAGATGGAAGAAATGGAAAGAAAGTAATTTTCAGAAAATTGTCCCACCGCCAAAAAAAAAAAAAGAAAAAAAAGAGAAAAAGGCGAGAACGAAAGAGAAGAAAAAAAAAGAAGTTAAAATACATATATAGAAAATTTATTAAATGCGATGGAAGAAAAAGAAAATACGAAAGACAGTGAAAGAAAAGAAAAAAAGAATTGGACTAAAAAGGAAGTAGGAAGAAACTAAAATAAAAAAGCGAAATAATTAGCGGTAGAAATGAAGACAATAATATGGAAGAAGGCAAATACAAGAAAAGAATCAGATCAAAAAAGGTAAAACGAAAGGAAATTAAAAAGGAAAATGTAAGAAAAACAAGGAGAAAAGAAACAAATAAAAGAAAGAAGGGAAAAATAAAACAAAATATAAAAAAGGAAGTAAAAGGAAGAAAGAAAACAAAAGAAAGAAAAAAGAATATAAGGGATGGAAGAATAAAACGGAGAGAAAAGAATGAATAAATGAATAAACTAAAAAAAAAGAAAAAGAAAGGGAAAATAATGAAGAGGAAAGTATAAGAAAAGAAAACGATCTATACATAAAATTAGAAGAAAAGAAAAAGAAAATTGCAAAAGAAAGAAAGGAATAAATAAAAGCAAAAGTAAAAAAGAAAGAAGCAAAAAAGAATAATGAAGAGATAGGGAGAGGAAAAGAAAGAGTGAGAGAGGAACAGCAAAGAAAGAATGGAAAAGAAAGAAAGACGATAAGTGAATTTAAAATGATAATATCCTTAAACTTTTTTCACGTTTTTGAAGAATTTGTTTTTTACAATTTTGATATAAGGCATAAAAGACAGACTGCATTCCATTTTTATTATTCAGACTGCCCATTCTTTCCCCACCCGGTGTCAATCCGAAAAAACGAATTCCTTTAGGTTCGATAAATTTCACCGGAGAAATAAATGAAAAATAGGCGGGGTTGAGTGATGTGCATATTTTAAGGAAAAGGAATCTACCCATACACCTTGATAGAAATCAGAGGGTCATAAAGTTCTAAAATCAGAGAGGAAAATTACATTGGCAAGGCCCACCCTATAGATTAAGGTTGCAGGCCTTGTGTCAGACAAAGCTAAATCGTGTAAATATTTAGCGGTGAAATCAATTCAAAAAAGGCATTTTGAGAGCGTCATAGAACATGTTAGAATCAATATTTAAATATTAACTTTTCGATTAATAATAAAAATGATGCTAATAATAAAACAAACTTATTTTCTTCATTTTCCCATTTTAAAGAATCGACCATATAATCGTTATTCCGCTTGTCTCCGTGCGTGTGTGGGGTTTTAATTTGAAGGTGGCTTTGTTTCTCGAGACACGAAATCTTGTCTAATTTAAATTTGTCTAAAAATACCAAGAAACCAATACAAGAAGCATATAATCTCATTTAAAATGAGCAGGGAAAACCCATGACGATAGAAATCAACAAAAATACAGTTACTGAAATAAACGTAAACAAATAGCAGGAAATAGAATCAATTAATTGAGAAATAATCAGAGTCCATTCGAACACAAAATAGCAGAATTCAGCTGGGTGGTGTTAGCTTAGTTAGGAATAAAATGAGGCACGTTTCATATAGGCATGAGCGGGCAGGTCTGTATGCATTGTTTATAAGTCTTACTATCGCATGGCACAAAAGCAAAAGCGTAGCACACCTAGTAATATATCGAACTCGCTATATGAAAGTAACAGATATATACGATTTCATTTGGCTTGGTTTGAAGCATATAAATGTATTCCAGATTATTTAATACTGAATTCTCTCCTATCGATAAAAATAGGTAGTCATTGATAAAGTTTGCAAGAGAATAAACAGGTAGACACAGGTCTGGTTTTCACAAGAGTAAAAAAAAAGCTAGAGATAGATTAGGTTTTCACTAGAGAAAAAAAAACAGCTACAAATACGTTCGGTTTTCACGAAGGTAAGTGCGACACTGAGATCCGTAGACGTATTAGGATAGCCAAGGACGCATTCCAAAAGCTCGGAAGAGTATTGCGAAACAGAAGAATTTCGTTGGTAACAAAGAATAGAATACTGAGCTGTTACGTGGCATATGTCCTTCTTTACGACAGCGAATGTTGGACTATTTTCTCAAAGATGAAGAAGAAACTCGAGACGACGTTCTAGAGAAGGATGCTAAGGATATCATGGACCGAGTGTGGGAGCAACAATGGAGTCTTAGAGATGTTGCAAACAAGGAGGAGGCTTATACTTAACATCAGGGAGAGACACCTGAAGCTCCTGGTTCACATAATGAGGAAGGGGGGGTCTGGAGAATCTGATACTCATGGGTAGAAGGAAAGAAAGACAATGGAAAACAACGCATGACATACCTAGCGGGCTTGAGCAAGTGGATGACAGAACGTAGTCTGGGAGGGAGATGGCAGTGGAAAGGAACTTGTTAAGAACTGCAAGAGATAGAGAGAGGTAGAGAGCCATGATTGCCTATGTCGTGATAGGGAATGCTACGTAAAAAGGAAGAAAATAAAACTAGATATATGTCCGATTTTCATGAGAGTGAAAAAAGCTAGCCCTATATCCAAATTTCAAGAGAGTTAAAAACGTTTGACCTATATGCAGTTTTCAGGAGAGTGAAAAAAGTTAAACATATGTCTGATTTTCAAGAGAGTCAAAAAGCTGGACAGTTTCGGTTTTCCAGGGACTCAAAAAGTTAGAGATAAGTCCAGTTGTACGAAATTACAAAGGCTGATATAGTTTTGGCTTGCAAGTGAGTCAAAAATATGGTGAGGCAAAACCATTTTGTGTTGAGGATGTTACACTTCCACATGGGGAAGGTTATACAGACACATGCTTCTGGCGTCAGCGTATGTCTTCATCTCATCTCGTCTCTTAGTGCTAACCGGAGTTATTGCTGGGGTACGAATCCCAAATCACCAAGCTTTTAAATCGATATATCATGTCGTTTGTGCTAATGGCCGTCGTAACCGTACTATTTCTGGATGATCTAACATAAATGACGCTCTTAAGTTGTGTTTTGTATCGCGTGAGCTTGTAAATTATCACATTCAAACACGGATTGTCACTCGTCATGTCATTTTACAGATATGAAGTGGAAAATAAGTAGCTGAGGCTAAAAGGAAATCCTCCCTTCTTTCCATAAAGACGGTACGTTTGGATTATCACACTTAAAATACGGGTGGGCATCTGGATTATCTCACTAAAATACGAATTATCACTGGTCATATGTCATTTCTTATGAGGAACGTCATATAATTGACCAAATATAACGTTTTGGCAAACGCTAAAAATATCAATAAACTAAACAAGAATTGAAGAAGGTGTTTTCGTACATTTGAAAAAGGTCGACAGGCCGTAACGTTTTAACAATAAATGTAAGACAGAATGAAATGACACTGATATAAATGAAAATTACCAAAAATAGGAGTAATCTTGCTTGATTGTGGAAGAATTTTCATAGAACACTTAAAGAATATATACTCTAATTACTCGTGTATAATACACATTCCTAAATAAAATCCTTATTTGAGCTATGAAATTATGAAAAATAAATTTCTCCTTAAAGAGGAATTAATCTTTTTTAGAATTTAATTGAGCAAATACACAATAAAAAACAAAGCGTAAGGCAAGGATGCGTCTTCTTACCAGATTTATTTAACCATTACAGCGTGACAGTCGTAAGAGAACTAAAACTTCTATCGGGATTTATTATTGATGGACAGAATATTAACTAGATAAAATACGCAGAGGGCACCCTGTTGATAAAGAAAACTGCAGAAACTCCCAGACAAGTTAGTAAAGGAAAGCGTGAAGAAAGGAATAAGCATCAATAGTAGTAGGTATGGTCGTTAGCAAAAGGGATAGCAGAAGATGCGAGCTACGGTTTGGAGACGTCTAAATAAGTAAATACAGGAATTTAATTATTTGGGGAATGTTAACGGAAAATGTGGCACAGATATTTGAAGACACTTTGGAACAATGTAAGATGCCCTTCAAAATGTATACAAAGAATTAATTATCACATTAATTTCATTAGGCATGAAAATAAGAGTCTCGAAACGCTATGTAATATCAGTGAATATAGCAATGAATGTTTGACAATTCCCTCATAGAAGGATGCAGAAAATACCATAGACGGAAGATGTAAATATTAACATAGTTTTTTGCAAAATAAAAACCAGAAGGATATTTGTAATTTCGGAGACATATTGAGGAAAGGGGAGTTGGAGAATTTGATACATACTTGACATATTGAAATCAAGAGAACCAGAGAAACTTATCTAAGATTTTGTGTAAATATGCGTCAGAACAAAAAAGAAAAGAAGCTCCCCAGAGAATTTGGCATGAAAATATTTCTAGAACAGACAGAGGGAAGCCACATCACATGAGAAAGAAAGAGACTGCAGATGACATGCCTGGGCAGGATTGATTTTTATTTCAGATCCTTCTCTGGATTTCGTCAAGAATCTCGAAATGCATAGTAGGAGCACCAGATCGACTCAAAATAATAATTGTATGACAAAATTTTATTCCGAAAATTCGGCGCAACGAACCAACATTTTGAGAACTACTGAATAATTTAACCTCGTTCTATTTTATACATTTTTGTTTGAACCGTAGATATGAATTACTTTCGATCATACAGTCCCGAATCTAGCGACGCGCGTTTCAAATCTGAAAAAAAAGCTGCGTATTATACATGAATGACTACATCAATTACCTGTTTCTCTCTCATTCTACTCTAAACATATTTAAGCCTATAATTCCCTACTTATAAAAGATGAGGATAAAATATATAGAAACTATAGGACGGCAAATGCGACACTGAGATCCGAAGAGGTATTGCGATAGCCAAAGACGCATTCCAAAAGCTAGGCAGAGTATTACGAGTCCGGAGGATTTCTTTGGTAACAAGGCGGGAATGCCACTAGTACGCACGGGGTAACAGTGACTGAAAGTGAAAGAAAAGACTGAGAATAGGGAGGGTTGATTAAAGGATAGAAGAAGAACGGGATTCAAGAACTAGAGAAAAAAGCTCCTCAGTGTAGTCACCATGATAATATTTGCAGAAAGGACAGAGGGAGGCCACGTCACGTAGTTGAGAAAATGAATGAAGTCAAAATGACTGGTCAGGATCGATTACATTACAGATGCTTCTTTGGATTTTGTCAAGAATATTTAAATAGGCAGCAAGAACACCAGGCACGATAAAGCAATAGTGTTCAATGCACGGACAAATGGTAGATTTGTAAATGTGCAAGATGGATTCAGACAAGAAACATTTTCTGACAAAAGACAGTGACCCAACTTTCCTTGCAGTAGATGCAGCTATTGATTCGATGTAGTCACTCCACTTCATGCCAGTGGAAAACGTGAGGCTAAGAAGGCGCAGTGTATTCCTCTCCTGGTGTCTAGTGTCAGCTATGCAGATGGTAGGCAGGAAATTTTCTCTATGGTGATTATTGTAGAGTAGTGATTAACAGGTTCATCTCTCTGAATAATTAGCCTCTAGAGCTAGTTACATGATCAATAAGTAACTCACTCTTCTGAACTTGTTTCAAACTAAGCTAAATTTATTAATATCTTAGGCATCTTGCTTAAGTCAGATCACTACGATTGCTAATGGCAACATGTAACTCAGTAACCTGCCCGATTTTTATGGTCTGCGCCGACTAAATCGGTTTTACTATCATGCATTTCTGATGAGGAGAGACACCCAACAGGATTAAAAGTTCGTCAAAGAGCGGATGGACCTTCTTGAAGTGACAACGGCTATCTAGAACAACGTGGTAGACTGCGTTCCATAGCTACGAATACAGCCAGTGCGATGAAGACACAGAATTACTAGGATGAGCCTTCTAGACTGAAGTTATGGGCCAGTCAGAGGGTTCTACCGATGAGATCAAAAGCCACGTGTCCGTGACCAAGGCAAGACTCCAAGTTGTAGGACATCGGCTGAGCTCTGAAATGGAGAAGGATAGGCTCCGTCAGGTTTACTTGCCCAAGACATGCTACGTATGAATGAATACTCGGCCTTTCAATCTAGATATGTGAAAGGTAATTCTCAGCTGCGCAGCAACCCTACAAACCCACCCGTTCATTAGAATGATGATGATGAAGATCATGATGATGCAACTTGCAATTCATTTATACCGTAGTAAGTTCGATTCCAGGCGGATAACCCATGGTTTTCTCCTTTTCCGAAATCAGACAACTAAATTCATTTCAAAGACGGATAAAGGGAAATGAACGTCGATAAATGCAGGAAGTGCCAAATTTCTGTAAACTGTCGTTATAAACGACTCACATTTAAAAGTCGCAATATTCGGTTGTTTTGTTTCATTTTATTTAGCGGACTAAACAGAGAAATCTAATTTAGAAACATGACACTAACCAGTTCCAGACCGCTCTTTAAATATATATTTTCACAATATGGCGTATCCCTTCAGTACCTTGTCGATCACAGCTGTACATAATTCCATATTTTTAATCTTTTTGAATTACTGTAATTTCTTGGAAAAGGTATCAGTGTGGTTGCTGATTGCCTTCTCTACAGTTCTGAATTCAGATTTGCCCTTTATCTAGAATGACTAATACCAAAGTGTAGAAAGTCCAGTCTATTTTAGTATTTTACCCATAGACGGGAGGAAAAATGGTGGAGAACCGAACGTGACGACCTCGATCAGAAATTGGACTTAGCCGATTTCAGTTACCGCGCGAAATGCCTACACGCTACTTACGTATCTTGCATGCACACCAATGATGCAAAATGAATCCTCTCATTTTCAAGAAAAATATCGAAACCTTAATTGAAAGTTCCATAATCTTGTCAGGTGTATATATATATATATATATATATATATATATATATATATATATATATATATATATAGAGAGAGAGAGAGAGAGAGAAAGAGAGAGAGATACAGTGCTGTTCGATAAAAGTGACTCACATGATTTATTTTACTTAAAATTTTTTCGCCTATTGTTTTTGGGGTAAAACTGATTTTTAATCTTACTAATATAAAGACCCCTTTCCAACCACCTAGTAAAAAAGTTTACTCACTCTAAGGTGTTCTATTGATAATTATAATTATAATTTTGGATATAAATGAGATTTAGGGAAAAACTCTGTACAAAAAAAGTGACTCACTTATTTCCTGCAACTAGTAATCAATAGAAACATAACCGTACAGCTTTAAATAAAGAATAATAGAGGTATAATTCATTTATAATAGGTAATATAGTTCGAAATATTTAATAGTCTATGGATCCTCCTTTATTTTGAATAACCTTTTCGACCCTTTTTCGCATTGACTTGATCAGGTTCTGGCAAATCTCATCTCCAAGCATTGAATTCCATTCGGATATGAAATTCACAATCAAATCCTCTTTGTTGCTCAACTGCTTTCTCGAGAGCCTGTACTTTATAATGCTCCATACGTTTTCTATGGGGTTGAGGTCAGGAGATTGGGGTGGCCATGTCATAACACTCACCTGCTTCTCATCAAAGTATTCCTTCATCAATTTTGATTTGTGACAGGGAGCATTATCCTGCATAAAAATGAGCTTGGTGGGGTCGATTTGCGCCCTTTCAGCAGAAGGGAGCAGACAAGACTCTAAAATTCTCTTGTACTACTCGCTCCTGAGGGTCTTTTCAATAGGTTTTAAGAAACCAGTTCCATGAAAAGAAAAGCATCCCAAGAACATTATACTGAACGGATGCTTGACAGTACTTACTGCTAAATTCAAAGAGCTTTCAAAGCTTATTCTTCGGATTTTAGATCGCTTATCCTTTGAATTTAGCTCAAGTTTCGTTTCATCGGAGAAGAGAACATTTAGTAAAAAAAATCAGGTGAGTCACTTTTATCGAACAGCACTGTATATATTAAGAAATGGACTAAGTACGACAATCATTTTAACATATTTTCTGTTTATACGTTGTTTTTATAGATACAAATATTTAAATTCTCTCTGTGTAATAAACAGTATTAACTACATTTACCGGAGGACACATTTTCTACGATATTTCTCAAACATTCAAGCCGGTAAATGTTGTTAATACTGTTTATTATAATTAGAACATTTACATATTTGTATCTATAAAATAACGTATAACCAAAAATATATTAATATATATATACACACACACACACATATGTGTGCGTGCATGTGTGTGTGTGTGTGTGTGTGTGTGAGTGTGTAAATTTTCAATGTTATTTTTAGCGGATATCCGATTTGAGTAGATTTTCCGTTTTATCTTAAGCAGTAATTATTTCGTCTACCCTTTTGAACAGGAGAACACATTTTCTTTAATAAGTTTTCTCGAGTGTGTAGGCCGGTGGATGAAACAAATAAAGTTTACAATAAAACTGAGCATCTACTCAAATACAGGTATCCACCTATTTTGAAGTAATGAACATATGTCGGGTTAGAAAATAATATATAAAATACTTTTTTTATATCAAGAACAATTTTAGGAGAAAAATACTATGACAAATTTGAAAAGATTTTGTGTGATGCTTTTTGTCCTTTTAGGGCCTCCTCGGACTAAAGTGGTTTTTACATTGATGCGACTACACATTCTCCCGAAGGGTATGTTTGGAATTTTATTCGATTATATATATATATATATATATATATATATATATATATATATATATATATATATATTGAGTTTATATTCGAGCCGATTTCATTTAGTTTTTTTGTTTATGTTTCCCTAACTTCTGTTATTAAACATTCCACGATTTTATAATGGATGATCTGCTAAGAAAGGTGATATTTGCGTCCAGGCTCTGGACGCAAATTTATTGTATATTATCTAGCGATGATGTGCTTGACTTTGAATTAAGATTTTCCTTTCTGTTTGCGAACCTCAAGGCAACAGAGTCCTGTCGGTTGTGCTTATTTGATGTAGAATTATAGCTTTCCGAATTACATTGAATTCACTTTCCACACCGATATATGCGTAACATTTATCCACACGTTCTAGAAAAAACAATCCTCTCTTTCTCTGCTACGATAGAGTCATACCATTTTCAATTCGGTATTTGTGCAAAACTGGACGTAACCCATTAGCCTGGGATTCGAACTCATGTCGTTTATTTCTATTTGCGAGTCGCTAACAGTTACACTCAGTTAGTTAAGGGCCATGCGGCATACACGTTTGGGCTATCATGTCTCTTTCGATTCATGACTGACGAGAGAGAAGATTTTCTCGCTGTAGTTTGACGTTTCTTTGCCAACCAAAGCTATAGGGCTCAGTCTGTCCTGTTAAATACACATAACTGGAGAGGGAAAGAGATTGATTCATACCTTTCCCCAAGGATATTTGCGCGTAAGTGAATGAAACGAACCCGTCTGGAATTCCAACACGGCTCTCCAATTTCTCATTCCGAGCCGATATCCATTAGACCGCAACGAATATCCATGTAGTTATCAGGAAAGCATAAAATCGGAAGGGAGTTTCGCAGATGGGAAGTGCAAGAAAAAAAAACTGTAAGGGAAGTAATTCGTCTAGAATTCGAACGAGGCTCTCATTGTCAATGTATTTCATTCTATTTACGCAGCCAGAACATTTTGCAGATAGATTTTCGTATTAGATTTCAGCTAAAAACAGCTTGTCATAGGACTGACTTTTGAGCCGATCCTCACAGCAAGGATATTAACACACAGATATTCAAGACAAATAAGCAAAATTATATTTAGACTTTAAAAGAATAAATTATGAAATAATATTACGTTTATTTATATTTCCCTCTTTTATTATAAATTCATTTGTTCCCGTATCCCACGATTTTCATGAGAAATTCATGTCGTGTCTTCTTGACTAGGTAACCAATGAATGAAAACTATAGATTGCATCAGCAAACAAGTATTAACACTATTCCAGTCGTTGCTTTATTTAGAAGGAATTGTCACGAGCCTGCTTGAAAACAATTTGTCAGGTAAGCCATAATTTTCGGAGGTAAGTATAGAACTGCATTCTTTAGATAATTATTTTTCCCATTTTTATACTACATGTATAAACACATAAACACGGAAACACACACACACATACATGCACACATACATTTATATATATATATATATATATATATATATATATATATATACATATATATATGACAGAATATTATATATAAATTTCTAGATGTCACAACAATATTATGTAAACGAACGGATAATAATTCTGTGTAACGCATTCAATACTCTAGAAGGACTTCAGACTAAAGTTCCTTTTTTGTTGATGGAGTTATATATGTGTAAAAGGGGGAGGGGATATATAATAACGTGAATGTTTTTATAAGTATGTACGAACATATTGGAACTCTGAAATTTAAGATTTTTAAATCTGTTTTTTTTTCCAGACATGTCTGGACATATAATTTGGCCGATTCCATTCAGTTTACGTATGTTTTTGTTTTATTTTTCTTTGTTTTTATTATTAAGTATCCCACATTATGGAAAATATGAAAAAAATGTAATAAATATTTTTAAATAGGCATATTGAGACATAAGTAAATTCTGTTTTGGGGAAACAATTGTAATAACGAATGTATCATACTAACTAACTGTTCTTTAAATATACCATGACAGGTGACGACAAATGAGGACTAATATTAATAACAAATATATCGTACTAACTGTTCTTTAAATATATCATGACGGGTGACGAGAAATGAGAACCAATTCTAATAACGAATGTATTATACTAACTAACCGTTCTTTAAATATACCATGGCAAGTGATGAGAAATAAGAACAAATTGTAATAACAGATGTATCATACTAACTAACCGTTCGTTAAATATACCATGTCAGGTGATGACAAATGAGAACCAATTGTAAAAATGAATATATCACACTAAGTAACCGTTCATTAAATATACCATGTCAGGTGATGACAAATGAGAACCAATTGTAAAAACGAATATATCACACTAAGTAACCGTTCGTTAAATATAACATGTCAGGTGATGACAAATGAGAACCAATTGTAAAATCGAATATATCACACTAAGTAACCGTTCGTTAAATATAACATGTCAGGTGATGACAAATGAGAACCAATTGTAAAATCGAATATATCACACTAAGTAACCGTTCTTTAAATATACTATGACAGGTGATGACAAATGAGAACCAATTGTAAAAATGAATATATCACACTAAGTAACCGTTCGTTAAATATAACATGTCAGGTGATGACAAATGAGAACCAATTGTAAAAACGAATATATCACACTAAGTAACCGTTCTTTAGATATAACATGTCAGGTGATGACAAATGAGAACCAATTGTAAAAACGAATATATCACACTAAGTAACCGTTCGTTAAATATAACATGTCAGGTGATGACAAATGAGAACCAATTGTAAAATCGAATATATCACACTAAGTAACCGTTCGTTAAATATAACATGTCAGGTGATGACAGGTGATGACAAATGAGAACCAATTGTAAAAACGAATATATCACACTAAGTAACCGTTCTTTAAATATACTATCACAGGTGATGACAAATGAGAACCAATTGTAAAAACGAATATATCACACTAAGTAACCGTTCTTTAAATATACTATCACAGGTGATGACAAATGAGAACCAATTGTAAAAACGAATATATCACACTAAGTAACCGTTCTTTAAATATACTATCACAGGTGATGACAAATGAGAACCAATTGTAAAAACGAATATATCACAATAAGTAACCGTTCTTTAAATATACTATGACCGTTTTGGTTTGGTTTAGTTTGTTTTGTTTCACGGCATATCAACCTCAATTGCTTATTTAATGCCCACAATTTTTTTATGGTTGGCAATTTTTTTTTTAAATTTGTTTCTGGCTATAATTTTCCTTCAAATATGTATCGCTGGTAAGAATTTTTTTACAGTGAATTTCTGGTAGTAAAACTTATTTTTACCCTTTTATACTGTTTTGACCCCAATTTGGGGGGTTAACTATTTGCCCATAGCTGGCTTCCTAACAGGTGCTACCACCCCGTATCAGGGTGAATTTGGGAACACCAGCAGTTAAGAGGTGGTTCCCCGTTACTCAAAACCTCCTGATCAGAAGCCTTGCTGTTGGATGTAATTTATCGTCTTACTCAAGACGCGGATATAGTTTATCGTCATACCCAGGAAGGTATCCTATGACAGGTGATGACAAATGGTAACCAATCGTAATAACGAATGTATCATACTAACTAACCTTTCTTTAAATATACCATGAGAGGTGATGAGAAATGACAACAATTTTAATAACGAATATATTATGCTAACTAATCGTTCTTTAAATATACCATGACAGGTGATGACAAAATTGTTACGTAGGACTTTGCTCATCGCAAAAAGCAGTAGATGGACAAGAGTAAATCTCTATAACCAAGACTAAACTCTCTACTCTATGGAAGAAAGTTAACGTGGTGCGTGTGGTCATCGTTGAATTATTGTTCATTTTTTCTTTTCCTTCTATATAATGTGTCTTTAGATGGCGTGGTCGACCATGACTCTCCATAAATTTCTGTTATTCGTAGGTCTAAATAAGGCTTTTTTTTGCTATATTTCCTAATTGTTCTGCCAACCTCGTTAGGTAGGTTAATCACTGCTTTTATCTGTCCACCTTTCCTCCAGTATGTGCTCTGTGTGAAATTCCCCCAGCCCATTTTACTCATTATGTAATCGGAGAATTTGAAGTTTAAATGTCCTTTCTGCTTCAAGATTTCCTAAAATGTCGCTATTGCTCACATTTTCAGTCCGTGAATTATCAGCATCATTCTGTGGAACCATATTTCTGTTGCTTCAACTTTCTTTTTCACGTGTCAAGAGATTTTGCAGCATTCACTACTATACAGGAGAACCGATGTTACATAACGGTTCAGTATTTCTTAAAACGCTATGGGACTCTGCACATTTCTAGCAGCTGTAACATTTCCATAAATCTTTGTTCGAAAAACAGTGTGAACTCGTCAGTAGGAACAATGTCTTTCTTCTCCATGATAAGGCAGGACCACATAGACAAGAATAACAGAGGAAAATATTATGGAACGCGTTTGGTCAGTTTTCGTCGACCAGTCGTATTCAACAGATCTTGTACCAGTCGATTACTATCTTCTCCGATCGCAAACTCTTTGCTCTGGAAAATATTCTTTAATGGAAGCTAGATTCTATAGTTCATCGAAAACGTTTTCCCATCAAAAGCTGTGGAATTTTACTGGAATTTATCTCTTTTCTGCTTGATAAGTGGGAATAAGTCATTAAAAAAAAGAAAAAAAAAGAAAATGATGAATATATAATTGAATAAAATGTAATTGTATTTCATTTTTTGAAGAATAATTTTCATTATCAAAAAAATAATTTGTTTATAACTCAATGTATTATTACTAATAAA
The DNA here is from genome assembly GCA_964036315.1 of Acanthosepion esculentum. Classification (NCBI taxonomy): domain Eukaryota; kingdom Metazoa; phylum Mollusca; class Cephalopoda; order Sepiida; family Sepiidae; genus Acanthosepion; species Acanthosepion esculentum. The sequence goes on from OZ038487.1 coordinate 83,462,573, forward strand.
TTGAAATAAGTCTAGCTCATCGATTTTCTTTTTGCTAAATATGTTCACTTATCGATACACCTGTAAATTAATTATTTTTACACTTCATACAGCATCCTTCGACTGATGTATTAAAACAGGAAACTAATGGTATCAGTTTATTCTCCGCACACCACCCCAAAAATAACAAACCCCAAACCAAAAAACAAACTAAGGATTCACAAGATATTTTTACCTAGTTATTACCACCGTGATAATAGACCCGGGCAACTAATCTGTTAAATAGAAACACTTTCGTTTCAAACCGTATTTTTGAATAACTTTTCTCCACTTTCCATTAGCGATGATATTTTGTTCTGTATCTATAAATGTACATACATTCTTGCCTGTCTAATTCTACGCGACTGCCATTGTTTTTGCTTTTTTTCTGTTATGTTAACCATGTAGAGTACCAGTGTAGTATAAGGCCATGACCCGCCACGCTGCGTGTTACTGCACTGGTTTCCGTGGCAAGTAAGGTTTTTACGGGGTGGTGTGTTTATGTATATAAACATTTGTTATTGTTTGTTCCACTACCCACGCACACACCTCCACAAACATACCTTTCGTATTTGTTGGCAAAAGAATTTTGCATTATTGAAGTCTTCTTAGTCTTGGCCACATCAGGCATAAACAACAAATATGTTTTATCTTCGGCAAAAGAACGCACTGACTCGGCTTAGCTTTCAATGGCTGCTCAAGAAATGTGTTAAGTAAATATGAAATAATTTTACATTTATTTATACTTTCTACGAGAAGAGGTTTGCTACTTGTTTCCTGTTTTGGATTAGGTTTCCAGTTCCTTCTAAATTCCACTTCAACTCTATGCTTCTAACGTCTCCACCTAAACTCTAAAATTGTATTTATTTTTCATCTTTTTTTTCCACAATAGGAGTAGTAGTTTCCCCTATCATCCAGTTTATACACTTCTTCGGACTTCTGAACAGGAGTAAATGTTTATCCGTAGCTTCCTGTCTAGGACTGGCTTTACGGTCTAAATTCTACTTCAACTTTTAACGTCTCCACCTAAACACTGAAATTTATACTATTATTGCGTTTCCAGTTCCTTATTAAAAAAATCCTTCTCTTTCACTTCCAGTAGCCATTTGTGTTTTAGTGGTGTTATCGGATTGTTTAGAGTGAATTGATTAAAAATAGACTTGTATCTTCATCTTGGCTGTTGTAATAATCACATTTCTGCTCTTGCTGCTTCGGTCTGTTCCAGGTGTTTGTCGCACTCGATAATCTCATCGGAATTTTAAATCGAAACTTTTATTCATTCCACGTGAGCAGATTGATCTCGCGTTTCATATAGCGGTAAAACAATTCGTATCACTGAATACTCACCAATCAATCCCTGGGTTTCCGACTTCTGAAAAGTCACATACTCTAATTTTATGGAAGTAACCATCAAGTGTCACAAGGGTGAATAAATCTGGTAAGTATTAACTGATATGAGTTATCTCTCCTAAGCATGGAAAGCAGAATGAAAACACTCTGGCCTCATAGACTTAATATAGTGCTTGCTCCCTAATTCCAAAAGATTGCTGAAGAAATATCGAGTGTACAATGGCCGAAAAATGAGCTTAAGAAACAATATGAAGCATAATTCAAACTACTAAAATATATGTCTAACTTGGCCTTAACGTAGTCCTCAGATAATGACATGTTAAGGGAATGTTCTGAACAGAAAGAAAATAATAATAATAATAATAATAATAATAATAATAATAATAATAATAATTATAATTATTATTATTATTATTATTATTATTATTATTTGATTTGTTATCCTCTCTGACTCTTAGATGTTTCGGCCGAGTGATGATGATCATATCTCAGATCCTAACTACAGCTTAGAGACAAAGCTCTTTCCTCAGCCCATAAGCTGTTCGAAGCCGAGGTGCCACCTGCATACTCTCAATGGCCAGGTGTCTCCAAGGCGTCCTGTTTGCAGAAGGATTCCTGGGAATAGTCTTGAGTTCGCCAAACACAAAACAGATCACTTCAGCTGGTGCTTGGGATATTTGTCTGATTTTCCCTACAAGGTGTTGACAACTCTTTATTAGTCATCACGATGTTCTTATGCCAAGGAATCGCAACGTCTATCAGGATCAATTTATGACTACTGTTGTCCCCAAGTGTGATATAAGGGCGATTAATCTCCAAGCCTTGGCATTTAAGATACTTGTAACCCACATCAACTTCCGAAGCTCATTCTCGATTACTGACGATGGTGAATGCTCGTACCACTTATTTGTGAACTCGAGGCCACACTTAAATCACCAATGTATTCCGATGGATACTTTTTAATTTTCTTATGTATATACACTTTCGTCATTTTGTCAGATTTCCATTCGACTTTATTCACACACACACACACACACACACACACACACACACACACACACACACACACACATATATATATATATGTATATATATACACATATATGTATACTAGCCGAATTAGCCGCACTTTTTGAATGTCACACGTTATTTTGTAAGAAAATGATGATTGATTTTAAAATCATAGTTATAAATTGTGGAGAAAAATGATGCATTTCAATATTACTCAATGATCTTGCCGATGTGACCTCCATCTTCTGGCTTTCTCCTTCTATAGGAGTCATTCCTTTGTTCAAATTTAAATTTAATTTAAATCAAAGGAAAATCATTTTCAGTGCGGAGTTTGTGCCCGCAGCCCCCACCCGAATCAAAATGAAATATACCTATCCAAGTACCCTAGGAGTCATTCCTTTGTTCAAATTTAGATTTAATTTAAATCAAAAGGAAAAAAAAAACTATCTATCTATCTATCTATCTATCTATCTATCTATCTATCTATCTATCTATATATATATATATATATATATATATATATATATATATATATATATATGAGTATAATCAAATAAATAATATAATATAAATACATGTACCTGCAATTGTTCGCACATATGCACACGCATATCAACCTAATAATTGTGTTTAGCATGAAAAAACAAAAACACATACATTAAAAAACAAGACATTTCCTTCTCATAGATTTGGCTGTTAGTGGTAACCATAATACGAAGGTAAAAGAAATTTGTAAGTGTACATTATTTTAGGTTAGTGTACTATTTATTACACTGACCTCCAGATTGAGGGCGGAGGTTCAGGCCATTATTATTGCCACAGTCACCCTCTGGGACTTGGGCTCTATACCGCCAAACGTAAAGATCTGTGTTAAGAAAATTGGAATAAAGCCTAGTATCCCATCGCTTTAGAACACTGCGTTGCTTGGCTCTGCAAATATTCTGCGAAAAGTACTACCAGTTTGGGTACGTACAGCTTGATAGAGAACATCCCGTTGAAAACGAAAAACTGTGCAAAAGAATAGAAAATAATAATAATAATAATAATAATAATAATAATAATAATAATAATAATAATAATAATGATGCTGATGGTGAAATAAGAATGGATCTGATGGCTTCCGATATTAACTGATAGGCGCTGTTTATAAGTTTATGTCGTGTCTTTGTGAAATATTAAGGTAAATATATAATAATATATAATAAAGAGTAAATATCTCAGTCACTATCATTGATAACCTTGTCGTTGGGGTGGCCTTAGCCAGTTAAGCATGTCCTTTTAGGCCTAAAGCATTGTTCATGTCTATTCCTGAGCGGAAGCATTTGGAGAAGCATCATGACTGGGTAACTAGAGCGTTGTTTTCTTGTTTTTTACTTTGAAGTATCAGGCAGCTAAGGTGACTTGGGATTCACAGCTAGATACTTAGAATCGCCCTCAATCGGAGATTCGTCTGAATGGACTGGGTTACCTGAAGATACTTTTCAGCTGGGACCCACCTAGATGGTTATGCGCTGTTTTATGAATACCTGTCACCATATCGCGCAGATCTGGCTGCGATGTATGTGCCAGATTTATTTTCTTTTATCAGATTAGGTATTATGATATTTGTACTTTAGTGTGACGATATGAGGCGACTTGTCTGCTGCTCCCTCATACAGTAATAATAATAATCTCTCTCTCTCTCTCTCTCACATACATACACACACACACATAAACAAACATAATATTGTAGAAGAATCGAAATTGTTCAAAGATATAGACGGTATCTTAGAAGATTTTAAGAAAAACGCTTAAGATATGTGGAGACTCGCTCTTTTTAATGATAAGCAAATGATTTGAAAAAATAAAGAATGGAGGTAGAATTGAAACAGTTCAGATAACAGTATTATGGGCATGAGCAAGAACATTAGTTTTGAGGAGACTTGCTGTCAGTTAATATCACGATACGAAATACTACTGGTTTAAAAATTTAACGACAAAATAATAATAATAATAAAAATAATAATAATAATAATAATAATAATAATACACAGGACTACATCTATCTACACAAACTGAATTCTTATCACTCGTAGAACAGAATGGTCCTAAAGAAGGATAAGCCCCAAGGTCTTTCCTTCTTTTTATCAGTTCTGTCGGCCGTTAGCAGAAATACGACCGCTCTCTCTTACGATATTTCTCTCCCACTACCGCTGTCGGTTACCCTTGACAACGGGTCATCTGGCAATCCCGCAATATGTGCATCTGGATTGATAACGATGCTGGTGGGGATGAAGAAGTCACTCCAAGAGAGAGTTATTCCCAGAGAATCTAGTTTTCAAGATAGAATGACATTGCACAGTTTCTGTCGTGGGGATGTCAGACTGGAATGTCTGCGTGTATGTATTCCGTGCAATAGCCACAAACCGGAACAGATTGCGATTTGTATATTTCGACTCACCGAGGGCTCGGCTGAGGCGGTATGACAGAGGGCGAATAAAGAAGAGGTCTATTCTGGCAGTTTGTAAAACTTACGCTCCCTACCAGCAGTAGCAAACACAGCCAGAACACTGGGTAGTTTCATATTTTATGTACCGAGCCTCTTCAGGACGTAGGCGATCATGGCACTTCTCAGCTTCCCGTCCTATGTAGCTCTAAGTTCTCTTGTTAAGCTTCCCAGTACCTACACTGTATCCATTTACACAAGCTCGGTAGGTATGTTAGTCGATGTTTCATCTGCTCTTCTTTTCAATATGTCCCGTCAGTGTTAAATTCACAAGTCCTCTGTTTTATGTGTTCTAGAAATCTCAACTGTCTCATTCAAACTCAATGTACAAGTTTCCTTTTTAGTTCCATTTTTCTCGTTGCCCAAATGTTCTGCCCACGGTATTCTGCAGCATAATTCAGCAGAACCACGTTTCTGTCGCCTCAATTCTCTTAATCGAGGAGTAAATTATGCAGTCGTCACAACCATAGAGGAAGACGGATATTACATAGGAGACCAGCAGTCTGCTTTTATTTCTAACGAATTTTTCCTGTTTCCAAATACTCTGTCTATCTTTTAGAATGTATCTTTGCCACAATGCAAAGGCTTGATTCAGTTTTAAACACCGTTAGGTACGACTGGTAAGACATGTAAACAATTAGGAATATAATTAACGAAACCAACAAGAACAAAAATTCGGAGAAAAAAATGATATAGCACGACGGATGAAAAATAGAACTGCTAGAACTGCTCAGCAACCTTGATATATTCGGGAAAGATATCAGAATAATCAAGAACCTATATTGGCAGCAGACAGCATGCATACGCATAGGGAACGAGTTCAGTGAATATACAAAAATAGAAAGGGGCGTAAGGCAAGGATACGTCTTCTCACCCGACCTGTTCAACCTATACAGCGATGCAATTCTGTGAGAATTGGAAACCCTGCCGGGATTTAGCATTGGCGGCCATAATCTTAACAACATAAGATACAAAAATGACATAGTGCTGATCGCAGACACGCAAAAGAAATTACAAAATCTCCTACGGAAGGTAGCGACGGAGAGTGTGAAGAAGGGACTAAGTATAAACTACAAAAAAACAAAAACAAAAAAACAAAAACAGAATGCATTGTCATCAATAAAAGGATGAGCTCAAAATGCGATTTGCAGGTCGGGAACACTAGAATGAAGCAGACGCGGAAGTTTAAATATATGGGAAACGTTTTGACAAAAGATGGTAAGTGCGACATTGAGATCTGTAGACGCATTAGGATGGCCAAGGACACATTCCAAAAGCTGAGCAGAGTATTGCGAGACAGGAGGATTTCTTTGGTAACAAAGAAAAGAATACTGAGGTGCTATGTGACATCTGTACATCTTTACGGCAGTGAATGTTGGACGATTTCATCAAAGATGAAGAAAAGAGTCGAGGCGACAGAAATGTGGTTCTACAGAAGCATGCTAAGGTTGTCATCGACTAAGTGTGTGAGCAACGATGAGGTCTTAGAGAGGATGCCAAAAAAGAAGAGGCTTATACTTAACATCAGAAGAAGCAGCTGAAGTCCCTGGGACACATAATGAGGAAGGAGGGCCTGGAGAATCTGATACTCAAAGGTCGAATAGAAGGAAAGCGAAGCAAGGGAAAACAACGCATGACATATCTAGCGGCTTTAAGCAAATGGATGACAGAAAGTGGTCTGGGGTCGTGTGGCAGAGGGAAGGAACTTGTTGAGAGCTGCAAGGGACAGAGGTAGATGGAGAGCCACGATCGCCTAAGGACACGGCACACAGAAAGAAAGACCCAGAAGCAGAGACAATTTAAAACCAGCTTTGTTAAATCTCGTATTCACAAGACAAAGCAAAAGGCGAATGTTTTTGTAAGGACACAGGAGTGGACACTATATTATAAGTGAGTACAACAGGCAGAGTCAAAGAGTATTCAAAAGTACATGTTACAGAATAGGAACAGTGTTACACTGGGAAAACTAAGGCTCTGCTAATCGCTTAGAGTCTGATTTCTATATCCACCCCACTTCTATCTATCTATCTATCTATCTATCTATCTATCTATCTATCTATCTATCTATCTATCTATCTATCTATCTATCTCAGTCTGTTCATAATCCTATCGTTCGGTTCACGCTCATCTTTTGTTTCTTGTTTAGGATTTGGTTTCAGGTTCTTTCTAAAGTCGTCTTCTTCTCTTTCACTCTCAGTAACCCTTACATTTTAGTGGCATTATCCCCTTTCTTGAGGTGATATGATTAAAAAAATAAGAATATTATAAACAAAATAAAAATCATAAACGTGAAAACCTGTACACGAAACACGATATACTCAAAATCAGTTTAACGATAAAAATTACTGTCGTTACCTAATTGGTAGAAATCGCAATAAAAGGGAGGCTGGTTTTACAAATATTTTATATCTTGAATTAGCCTACATTTTCGCTTTACGAAAATTCTATCGAGCACTTTTTATCAATTTAGCCATTTTCGACAAATATTGTTTTTTTCAAAAGTTGTATTTTTTATTTGAATTCATATATATGTATATATAATAATAATAGCTGGCCATTCGTATTCGAGGATACCCGTCTACTAGGGCGGCTATCCAAACCCTATTGCGGACGCTCGCTTAACACCCACAGAGCCCAGCTGTGGTTTATACTGCAACTATGCTGAGCAGACCTTATATACAGTTTCTGGGAGAGAGCGTGTTATCTGGCGTGATCAACAATTTAAACAAGACCAGCACGTTCAAGCTCTCGGCTACAATGACTTGTGGCTTTGTGCTAGCACAGCTATCGATGGCCCTCAGAGTTCCGTCTACCCAATTTAACTCACAAGGCTTACGTCAACCTGTAGTATGGTTTTCAGGCATTTACCAAAGGTACTGTACGCTGGGATCGACGTCGATCCATTCAGATAAAATCCTTCCTGACAAATCGGCTATGCAGAGATTCGAACGCGGGTCTCATGATCAGAAAGCAAACGTTCTAACGACTCGGTTAGACACACACACACACACACACACACACAAACGCGCGCGCACACACACACACAAACGCGCGCGCGCACACACACACATACATATATATATATTAATACACACACACACACACACACAAACACACACACACACACACGCACACACACGCATATATATATATATATATATATATATATATATATATATATATATATATATATATATATATAATTTACTGCTACACACATTCAGCTTGCTTGATTTGTCGCCACTGACCACTATTTTTAAATGGTGGATATTAGAAAATGACACATCAACATAGAACAAATTATATATATATATATATATATATATATATATATATATATATATATATATATATATATATATGTATGTATGTATGTATATGTGTCTGTGTCTGTGTGTGCGTGTGTATGTGCATGCAAATGTGTCAGTCTGTGGGAGTGTGCGTGTGTGAATAGACTGTTTCAATATGTCTATATTTACAGGAGCAGAATTCTCAGTATTGGAGATATTGTATTTATAGATATCGACAGAATGAACTTAAGAATCAACAATGTCTAGTGACTCTAAGTCTCCAGCTTCAAGTGATATTCAGACTATTTCGTAGAGATTGATAGTTTTATCTATCTATCTATCTATCTATCTATCTATCTATCTATCTATCTATGCGCAACACTTTTCTATATGACTAGAAGTCTTTACTATATATAAACAGGCAATTCACCTGTCTCTGTAGAGCTTTGTGATTTTCTGATGATCTAACGAAAATAGTATTATGATTTCTTTAAAACGTGACGAATTAAACGCCATAATTTATTTATAGCCAACTATTTTTAGCTGACATAGCTAAATCCCAATTTTATTTTCACTAAATTTTACCCAGTACCAACCTCAATATCTAATCACTGTAGAGTGTTGTCGAAATGGTACTGGCACATGAGGTGAGAGATATAAATGGAAGGAAAGTTGGTAGTAAGTGAAGATTAAAAGGATAAGTAGAATAGATATTGATGGACACTTTACTTTAAAAGGTTTAGAATGAAGTGAACAAGGAAACACGTAGGCGGGCGTCTGTTCCAAAATGTGTCAATTCTTAGGAAATGTTTTCATCTATTTGAAACACAGATGAAATGTGGGAAAACGTAAACTACTACTATTACTAATAATAACAGTGACTAGTAATTGTTATTATCATTAAATATTAGTATTAATTATTATTATTAAAAATTACTGCAATCTTAACACCATAAGATCCAATAATGTTGATTGCCGACGCAGAAAATAATCTGATAGAACTCATAGACAATATAGTAAAGGAAAGAAGGAAGAAAGGACTATGTACTAATTGTATGAAGACAGAAAAATGGTTGTCAGCAAGAGAATTATCCTAAAATGCAAACTATGAATTGGTGATGGCAAATTTAAGCAAGTATGAAAATTTAAATATCTACGAAAGCTGTCTTCTATGGTACCTAGACAATGAATTTAAGCGCAGTACTAGACTAGCAGCAAGGTCTCATCAATTTACAGTTGATTTTGCTAGGTGTAACTGTAAGTTCTATGATAACTGTTGAGGGATCTCCCCTTTTTACACAAATGGACTCACCCAGAGTATACATATACTACCGCCAGTGAATACCCGTCAGTACTTAGTAGTCAAGTCAGTAATAGAGCAGAGTCGGTCGGTAGAATAACGTAGCGGCAAGAGTCACAGTAGCGACCACGTCGACTCAGTAAGATGTCATACAGCGATACGTCTATACCAAAGACTATATATATATTTTTCTACTAACCCGCATTCCTGGAACTACTAACCTGTATTACCAGTTTGTATTACCAGTTTGTATGTTTATTACGTTAATACATTTATTTCCTACATTCATTCTTGGCGTTTGTTATTATTTGATACCGGATTTCATCCTGGAATCCAGAACAATAACAATTTCTTTTCTTGCACTTCTAGATTGTGGAACACTTTTCCAGTAAGGTGCGTTCTAGGCAACATTGAACTTCAAAAATTTAAATGCATCGTTAATTTTTATCTATTGTCCTGAATACGCTTCTGTTGTTCTCGCTCCTCAATAATGATTCTGTTTTCTAATTCTTTCAAACCAGTAATCCCTTGTCTCTTAGTTGTTTTACTGCCTTTCTTGTGTTGATTTCGATTTAAAAAATATCTTAACAGACGACCAAAAATGCAACACCCAAACCCGAAAGGCGTATTTTAATAATGAGAAAGTGCCTTCCTCAAATTAATCTAATTATTGCGAAATATGACCATTTATTTATAAACCAAGAAAATTGTGTCAAACCGTTATTTAATATAAATAATCTTTTATGACAGTCAATGCTGGACGATCTCCTAACAGATGCAAAAATAGAATAGAAAAGTTGTTCTACAGATGCTAAGAATATCATTGACTGAACATGTGAGTAATTTAGGAAGACAAAAATGGAGACAAAAATTACTCTTAAATCCTTTCGTACTAACGCGGGAGCCCCCCCCCCCCAGAACCCCATCCTTCACCTTACGCTGTTTTTAATTCCCATTAGCGACCTTCCCGATGGCCTCAGCTCTCAACTTAGTATCTACACTGACGACACTATCATTTACTCCTGTTTCGATAGTAAGGCTGATCAGTCCGACAAGGTCAAAATGGCAGCTGGTGTCCAAAACGACCTCGAGACCGTCGCTAACTGGAGGAAAAATGGCCTGTCAATTTTAACCCTTCCAAAAGTAAACTTCTCTCTATTAATCATCTGAGAGACTCCTCTCAATTTTCATCAGCATAGCTGATGCTATCCCCCAGGAAAGTGACTCATTGTGCTTTCTCGGGCTAACGTACTCAGCTGACATGAAATGGAAAGACTATATCGAATTCATTGCTAGGTCAGCTGCTAAAAAGATCGGTTAACAGTGTCGGGGGAGACAATACATCTCTCCTGAATCTATCTTATATAACTAAAAGTCTACCATTTGTCTATGCTTAGAATATTGCTGCCACATATGGTCTGGTGCACTTGCGGTTTACCTGGAGATCCTTGATAAGATCCAAAGAAGAATCAGCAATATTATTGGTCCTGATCTGGCGGTTCGGCTTCAGTCACTTGCCCACCACCGTAACGTTGCCTCTCTGTGCCTTTTTTTTTATAAATACTTTCATCGTAATTGTTCAGATGAACTCTTCGCTTTTGTACCAAGACTGTATGAATTTCAGCGTAATATTAGACTGGCGGCGAGATCTCATCAATTTGCAGTTGAGCTAGCTAGATGCAGACGTAAGTTCTATGATAACAGTTTCTTTTCTCACACTTCTCGTTTGTGGAACTCCCTTCCGGTCTCATGCTTTCCAGCCAACTTTAATCTACAAAATTTTTAATGAAATATCATTCGCTATCTACTGTATTCCTGATTGCTCTTTTCTCTTTCTCCTCATTAATAATGTTTCCTCCACACCCTGTCACCCCTTGGGTGCTACCGGCTGTACTGCCTTGCTTGGGGTGATGCCGGTTAAAAAAAGAATCAGAACGAGACGATTGAAATTTCTCGGATACATAATGAGTAAAAAAAGAGCTTAGAGAATTTGACATTCATAGGACATATTGAAAGCAAAAGAAACAGTGCAAATCTGTGCATAACCTTCCTACGGAGAAGAAAGATAAAGAAGTTGTGGAGAGCCATGGTCGCCCACTTTCTGAAGAGACACGTAACATAGAAGAGGCAAAAAAAGAATATTTACTAACATTTCTAATAATAATAATAATAATAAAATGAGAGCTAATGTATAAATTGTGAAAATTGTGGGAGTGTTCTGGTCATTTGCTGTTACTTGATCCTCAGTTCAAAATTGTTGAGATTATTGATTTAATAAAATACGATTTGTGTTCAATCTCGGCTTTCCATCGCACTCCTCATCAGCGGCGTAGTATAGCAAAATACACTATGAGCGGCGCACTGTTTGCTATTCGCGCCAATTGTGCAGATCGATTCGGCGGGTGGGTCGTGATGAGTGGTTAGTGGATAAATTGAGGTGTCAGATGGCGCAGCTGGTGAAAAAGAAAGCACGAAAAATTTTTTTTTGAAAAATAGCGCGAAAATAAGCGCGAAAAAAAAGAAAAAAAAAAGAAAAAAGAAGTAATTAGTTGGCTTCTCTCCATAGGCACGTTGTCGTTTTTAAATATACAGCCGGGCAAATGTCAGCATTAATTTTATTAAATGCGTTCATATGTCTCCAACCTTTTAAAGAAAAGACAACACTTTTTTTTTTACAGTGTGTTCTGTTTCTCGTTTTCAACAATAACTAGTAATTTTTTGCACTAATCTAATGACATTGCCTCATGTATTAATAATCTTAAAAAAACGTGTAAACTGTTTTGTAACCTCGCTTTAAAAGCAATGGTTCTCGACGTATTTCTATTCATGGCCCTCTTTCGATGAATTATATTTTTGATGGGCCCATCCTAGCCATTTACTTTAACAAAAGATAATTTTATAATTTCTGAAAAAATAAACAGTGATATTTCTTATATAAACTTCAAAAATGCTTGTTTTAAAAACCAAACAAATTAAATGAAATAAACTTTTATTTTTTGCAAAAAGTTTTGCATAAATAATTTTTTCTGACAAATAAAATATAAAATGGAATTATGAAAAAAAATTCTGCACAAAACTTTACCTAAATGCACACTAGTAACATAAAAGACAGTTGAAAATCATTTTTTCAAATAAGAATAAGAATACTCGATTACTTACATACCGATATTTTCTAAACTTATCTTAGTGTGGTACAACTTCAAAATATAAGGGGATTTCACGCAATTGTAGAGACGGTTTTAACGTCTGGTGCCTCCTTTGTGGCTTATTCTGATGGAACCTACATTTGAATGCTGAGCTATAATTAGCATCTCTTGGAGACAGCATCTAACGATATCACAGCTCTACGGACCCATCCATGATATTTCTACAATCTTACCTGAACGCAGAATGTACGAGGGTCATTCAATAAATAAGGTGAATTTTTCGGTATAAGGACTTCTAATACAGATAGAAGCTTACTTTTTTTTTATTTCAACGTAGTCTCCCAGCACTGTCACAGACTTTTCCCATCTGTGCACAAGCTTCCGTATTCCCTCAGCGTAAAAATCAATTGACTGATGTCTCAGCCAGTCGCTCACAACACTTTTGACTTCATCGGCACTTTTAAACTTCGTGCCTCTCGTGAACGCTTTCAAGGGACCAGACAGGTGAAACTCTGAAGGGGCAAGGTCTGGGCTGTAGGGGGAATGAGGGAGCAGTTCCCAGCCCAGCTCGTTGATGGTCTGCACCGTTTGGGCTGCTGTGTGAGGCGTTGCGTTGCCATGATGCAAGATGACTCCTTCTGACTGATGATCCCAACAGATCAGCTCAAAGTCCTTGCAATGTCATCCACTGTCACCCTTCTGTCATGAGGTCATTGAGTGATTCGATCACCTCAGGAGACCTCACTTATGTAGGCCTCCCAGGCCTGTCTTCATCATCAACACTGCTCCGTCCTTCTTTAAACAAATTAACACACTTGTAGAGATTTTTTGGCTGACACATGTGACACACAGTTGATATTCTCCTATGAATTTCAACTGGTTTGCACCCTTCAGCAACCAAAAACTTGATAACTGACCGCTGTTCAATCCTGGAGCATGCTTCTTGGTCGGCCATCTTTCTGCAAAAGAAATTAAATCCATGTGAAAAAGAAGTAAAACAAAAAAATAAAAAAATAAAAAAGAGTAAGCTTCTATCTGTATTAGAAGTCCTTATACCGAAAAAATTACCTTATTTATTGAACGACCCTCGTATTTTGAAGAACACCGCTAGGGACCAAAAAAAAGAATTTGAGAGAGAACTACTGCTTTGGACACCTAGCCATGGCGCAAGGCGGGTTAGTCGTCCAGCAATCCCCTACATTAACCAGCGATGTTATGACACAGAATGCCATACTAATGACCTTCCGATCTTGATGCAGTACCGAGATGGTTGGCATGAGAGACTCATGAATGCCCGAGCTGGCTCGATCAAATAAAATTTAATAATAAAATGTATGATAAACGTGTGGCACCTTTGTATGTATTGTTTTGACATGAAATCGAAAAACTGGCATTCAGCTGGGTTCGAGAAAGAAAGAGAGGAAGGGGGAAAGAGGAAACATCCGTGGGAGAGGTTGACTTTGGTTTCATGCATGAAGACTTAACTGATGACTGATATAGACAGTTCTGAAATGCCAGACATTCTATAGTGGTTACAGATTGAGGTTTGAGAAGAAGACTCAGAATAGGTTCCTCTTGAAACACGGGTTTTAAGCACTACCCTTTGTTATTGTTGTTGTTGGTGTTGGTGTGGTCAAAATCAAGCTATTTGGGAATTGTTTAAACAAAGGATGGAAAATGTGTGACAGAGAAATCCGAAGTCGTTTTGGATTAGTAAAAGATGATTCCAAAACTAAACAAAGTATTAACAATCAGGAAAAAAATCGTTAAAATCAAATAAAAGAGTGATGAACTTCTATGTAATATCATTTCTCCTATATGGCAACAAACGCTGGAAAATTTATTCACCGATGGAGAAATGGCAGGAGGCAAAATAAATGATTCTTTTTTAGAAGGCTGCTGAGAATCTTTAGTGTTCGTATTTTCCTTAAAACAACGGAGAAGTTTTAAGGAAAATACGAACAAAAATGACATTTACACTCAGAAAGGGACATCTTAAATTACTGGAACATATATTAATGAAGGAGGGCTTGGAAAATGTGATACACTCAGGACATATAGAAAGCAAAAGAGACAACGGGAGACAGCGAGTTATGTAGCTGATAAGCTTATGATGCCATATCGGAGAGTGAGAGTGGTGGTCAAAAGCGTAAACACTACTAAGAGCTGCACAGGATAGGATGTTGTGGAGAGTCATCATCAGAAGGACGTGATAACGAGGAAGATATTTTCTTGTCATAATTTCACGAGAGCCGTAAGCGTTAGTCAAGGTTAAGGTTTACTTTACGGATTCTACGTAACTCTTACTCGTTTCATTGCCGGCGCGTTGACCTTCGCTGACGAGTTCAGTGAACAATAAAACTGCGGGAAAACGAAAATCCTTTATGCTCGACACGTGACGGTATATCTTTTTGCACAGCCCGTCCATTCCTCATGCAAACTGTGAATTGTAGGAGCTAGAAGACATCTCTGATAGTTATTAATTCTCTCCAGTGCACACCAAAAATGGGGCGCGGTCATCGCTGGTAGTTGTGCTTCAAGAAAAGTGAAGGTGACGACTCTAGATGACACACGACTGGACACTTAGTAGGATAGTGGTCAGAAGGAGAGGATTGGATAATTCTTACGTTTTCTCTTATATGAGGCCTTCATAATTCTCTTTATAATTCGAACGCTGTTTGTACAGGCTTTCAAATGGTTAGCCAGGCATGAACAAAGCGATATAAGTATTTAGTCTTGAAATCAACCCGAAGAAGTCAGTAACCCTACATATGGCATAACAACGGAAAGGGTATCACTAACTTTTGATTTCCATCGGTCAGGTGGAAATCAAAACATTTCACATGAGTGCCTACTTACGGAGTTTTATATCAGCTGACACCGAAATAAACAATAAAATGCCCGAGGCAACACACACACATCAATCTATCTATCTATAGAGGGAGAGATAGAGAGAGTGAGTGAGAGAGAGAGAGAGAGAGAGAGAGAGAGAGAAATAAACAACACACGCACATACACATACACACACACACATATATATATATATATATTTCATTTAAACATGTCTGATTAAACAATTTAGATATGTTGTGTTTACTTATTTTCAATAAAATCCTTTTGTAATCACGTAAAAGCTTTCTTGTTTCATGATTAAAAACAGCAAGAAAGTTACTGGGGTAATATTTATTCATTTTTATTTTTCCTGATTACTTTTGATATTTTCCAATATCATCATCAGGTTTTTGATGACTAACACAAATAACTGTGTTTTTCCGAAATAGATTTTTGCTTTTGTGGTTAAACCGTTAATTATTCAGGTCAAACGTAAAGTCACAAACGCTGATTTTTAAAAAAATTATGTTCTAAGAGAAATTCTTTTTGAATATGCTCGTGAACATAACATTAGTTTCATAATTTTAACATTTTAATGTAAGGGATTTAGCCTAGCTAATAACTGAAATATTAATAGAAGGTTATAATTTACTTATTTTTAAACTGTTTACTTGTAAGTTTGACATTTTTTTAAACTATATATATACTATAAGCATTTCATAACGTTTGTATTACATTCATAATTAATTTTGTTAACTGTTGGTTTTAAATCTTTAATAAAAATAATTTCAAGAATTTGTAGTTTCTGCTTATTACTTTCTTGGTGAAGTATGCATGTATTGTCCACTAATATTCTTCTAAATTTTGAACTTGGAAAGGAATGTTTTTGCAGATTTTGCGCAATGGAAGATGAATCATTCATGTGTAAAGAAAGCCTTCTTGATAACGTGATAGTGTTTTAACCAACATATATATATATATATATATATATATATATATATATATATATATATATATATATATATATATATGCTTTTTTTATCGTAGATTCAATTTCCCAAGAAACATTTAAATTGATATGTAATGTTCTGTTTTTTTGCAATACGTTACTTGGCGGGGAGGATATATTGCAGATGATTAAGTTAGTAGTATTAGATTTAGTATAGTATATAATTATTTTTATTTTTTTACTGGGATTTATGGGGGATATATTAGTATTCAGGATTTAAAAAAATATTTTTTCGTCTTGTTTATATTCATAATGTATCTGATTACGATATAAAAGATTGATATGTTTAGGGTTATTTGAAGAATATTATGTTACCTGTTAGAAGACCGATGTTACTCGCGCGATTATATTCAAATAATTGATGTGTGTGTGTATATATAAGAGACTACGTAAAAATATGACCTAATCGAACTTCGTGTATCAATCGAATGTGTTTTTTTAAAAAGTTTTTTAGCGTATTTTCGCAATAATTTATACAATACACGAGGGGATGACTGAAAAAGATTGTGGAAACACGGTATTTGGGCAAATAATTTTTTCCATTCTCAAATTCATCGAAGTTGTGTTTGATTGTGTTTTTTTGGGGGGTGGGTGTATATGGCGTATTGAACTTTCCATCTCATTTCATGCCGATTTCTGTCATACAATTTATAGATAAATATGGCTTTTGTTTTGCACGAGAATAAAAAAGGTAAACATTGCTTTTGTTTAACGTGTGTCAAAAATATAGACATAAGTTTCGTTTTCAAAAGAGTAAAAAAGGTAGACATACGGTTGATTTGTACAAGAGTCAAAAAAGTAAACATAGGGTTTGTTTGCACAGGAATTAAAAATGTAGACATGCGGTTGGTTTGAACGAGAGTAAAAAATGCAAAAATCAGTGAATTGTTGACTCCAACTGACAGGGCGTCATGAAAGTTTTGGGTTACATCACGGATGGATATATATATATATATATATATATATATATATATATATATATATATATATATATATATGCGTGTGTGTGTATAGTGGAGGAGTATTCAGCGTTGTATCGATAAACAGTTTGTCATTAAACATATACGGAATGAGTTAACAACGTAATCAACATTACGTTTTACTTTATTCCTATATACGCTAAGCAAATTAATAAAATAAAATAGAAGATTTATCCGAAAAAATATCAGAGCTTTAATTTTTCCTATTTTTTTTAAGATTATGGTGACAGATTGATTTTGAGCTGAGTTTTAACTCGTTCGAAGTTTCAGGGAGATCGATATTAAAAAGAAATCTTTTTTAAATAAAGAAATAAAGTACAAAAATGAATAAATAATAAGAATGGATTTTGCAAAATAATAATAAAAATAATAATAATAATAATTCTGAAGATATGACGTTCTTTTAATATCTTCCTTTAGCATTTCTTCCCCTTCTAACCTTGTGGAGGTTTCGGGTCGATATGATGTGTCATCTTCCCGTTGACAGGAAATCAGATGTTAACGCGTGAATCACATCCAAGCTTTTTAAACATCATTCCCAGTTACGCGCCCGGATAGCTTGTGCGCCTCCCTACCCGATTCCTAACTCACAGGTTGTTTGTACCCACTCTCCAAATTGCATCATGCCACAAGCAGTTCTTTTCTTCCAACGCCATTAGTATCACGTGGATCCTTAGGATTTGCATGTGCTCTCTCTCTATTTCTCTCTCACTTTTATCTTTCCTTCATTTTTTATTAAAAAAATTAAGACAAAAAGAACAAAAAAAAAAAGAAGAAAAAACGAAAAAAACAAACGCTATCTTGCAACATAGTCACTGAAGTATTTGGTAGAATACAAAATTTGTCCAACTGACCTGAAAATGCTAATATTAAAAAAGAATCTCTTAAAAAAAACAGTTTGAAAATCTATTAACATAGAGTTTCGTCGATCTATTTATCATAGTTAAACAGCATCGAGCCTGGTCATTATTCAAATGGGGGAGCGCTTGGGGACATTAGGTACCATAAGCAAACTTCTAATACACAAAATAATATTCGACTTTAAATAACACACAAAGGGTTGATAAACCGTAAAAACAAATTCATCAGTCTATTCCTCAATGTATATTACTCTTATCTCCCAAATACAATTGCCAGTATGATTAATTTATCTCCATCAATTTCCTCTATGATGGCACGATAGATACTTGCTACGGTACGTTTACTACGAGGGTCATTCCAGAAGTTTTGATTATATTTTTTCTCAGATATAGTTATTAAAGTCCTAGATTATTGTATTTTTAGATACTATTGATCTAATAAGCTGGCCTACCAACTTTCGTTATTACAGATTAAAGGAGACAGCTGTAACAACTCTTTCAACAAACCCTACTAAACACCACTTATCACAGATGACTAGTTTGCAGAATGTAGACGAGACCTGAAGACAATTTAGAAGGTCGCTATGCAATAAAGCTTTCTCTTGACAAAAGTTGGCATCAAATTTGTCCCTCACATTTTCTACAGTCCAGACCTTGCTCCCTGTGACATTTGGTTATTTCCCAAGCTGAACGAGAACCTCACTTTGAAGGAGGCTGTGAAAAGGATATTTTGGATGATTCCAAGGAGCATTCACTTAGTAGTTGGAACACTACAAGTACATTGAAGTCCGAGGATCTTCATTGATTAGAGTTTTTTATTCCTTTGAAATTAATAGATTTCCCTACTGAAAAGAGTACAAAACATCTGCAATTCACCTCGTATTTTGCAAATATTTTTTTCAGTGGCATACTTATTTGGTACTGCGATTAGTACAGTTCTATAAACGTTACTTGCTGACTATTTATAAAAATGCGCATGCTTGTTATAGAGCGATTTACTAGGCGTAGCTTAGATGTGGCAAAAGGCCCAAAATACGGTGCACCCAGTGAAGATCGAACTCACTAATCAGTCGTAATTAAAGCGAGACAAACTTGTTAACCATTTGGTGTGTATATATATATATATATATATATATATATATATATATGAGCCAACAGCAAGACAACCAGTACATGAGATTCTATTATAATGGTGAAGGTTTTGTGCAGAACCATCCACACTTTCTGAAGGGCCGAATAAAGAGACCTGCCACAAGGTCCCCAAACGACCCTCCGCAGGTTTTGAATTCAGAGTTGTCCTTCTCCTAGACCAGTTTCCATGCAAGGCTATAGAACCCAGTCTGACATGCTGTTTGCCCATAGCTGGAGGGAGAAAAAGAGGATTAAGGTATGAATACATACATATATATATATATATATTATATATGTTATATATATTATATATATATATTTGTAAATTATATGTTATATATATTATATATATTATATATATTATATATTTTAGATATATTTATATATTAAATATATATATTAGATATATTTATATATTATATATATATATATTATATATTATATATCTGTATATATATATATATATATATATATATATATATATATATATATATATAAGAATTATATATATATATATATATATATATATATTTATATATATATTCTGGTCTAATCCTTCTTAAAATGGCAATATGTTAAGGTAACAGCAAAAGAGAAATAGCGTTGTTTAACTTAAATAATAAATCAATTTACCAACTAATATACAGATTTACTCTAATGGCGTCGGATCAATTTCATAATAATAATAATATTTTTGTCTCTACGTTTGTTCGGAAAGCTGAAAGAATTAAAATAAAAATGAAGTAATTCTAACTGGCTGCATGATTCATAGCCATGAAATAATGACATGTAAAAAAACTTACTCTTATAGAGAGATTATTTTCGCAAACTATTATTTTTACAAATACTATTTCATGTAAAAATTATCAATGCCTTCATTCCCCTTTCTTATCATTTTCAATCACGAGCATTTCAACACTTTATTTTAAAAAAATAATAAATAAATTATAAATTGCAAACATGTATTGTTAAATAATACCTCAAACCAAGTTTTCTAATTACGAATTAGTATTGGTAAATAAAGCTAACTTTCAATTTTCTAATTTTAGTCATGTGTACCCCCAAATCATTTAAAACTAGATTCTTCCGTTTGCATTCAAGGCATAGTTGTTCCTGTCTCTTCAAAGCTTCCTATCTCTTGTGCCTCTTAACAGCACTTTCTACTTTTGCTAAGACCTTCACACACCCTGTGCACCAGTTCATACAAACTCGTCAGGTCGGTACCTCACTGCCTTCCCCTATTAGTCTCAAGTTTTTCATTCCCCACTTCCAAATTATATGTCCAAGAACTTTCGAGCACTTTTGACTAATCTGCTAGACATTGACTGAATATGTAAATTTTTAATATGTATATATAGGGATGGTTATGTTATTAAATTCTGAACGCGGTCAGAACGCTGCGACCGTGTTCATAATTGATATTATTTAAAGTTGCCTTCTTTTTTATTATTAACGTTTCCATTATTTCTAAGTATTTTTTTTAAAGATCTAGATCATGCGGTGACT
>OZ038487.1:83488490-83560990 GCA_964036315.1 Acanthosepion esculentum
CTTTGCGTGCGACATTTTAGAGATTTCCACTTTATCCTTGTATTCTGATAGTTTTTTGAAGATCTTCAAAGATACACTACAATCTGCAGGGGCTGCCATAGCAATAAGAGTACGTATTCTGCTTTTGTTGTTTTTGCTATTATTATTATTATTATTATTATTATTATTATTATTATTATTATTATTATTATAGACGTAGATATTATCTCCTTTACTAGCATGCTACCATTTGTATCATCATTGTTAATATTATTGTACTTATTATTATCATCGTTATTATTGTTGTCGTTGTTTTAGTTTTATTATTATTACTATACTAAGGTAATTATTACTAATAAGGTAAAGTGAAACAAGTTTTCATCGACGCACCTCCCTACTTATAGTTAACCCCATCTGACTACAGTGGGAGACAGATCCGTGTGAGGAGAAAAAGGGAGGAGGCAATAGAAATCTTTATCAGGTACCACGACAAAAGGAGTGATTGTTCTCGCAGTGAGTCTGAAATTTAGCCAAGTTCAGTAAACCCTATTCAGTAGCAGAATCTGACGAAATCTGCAGGAGCTGTCGAAATTTCTAAATGTCCCAAAAACTTTACTGTGCTCTGACATGTCAACATGTCAGCATGGAAATTACAGGCGTCTGCTCAACCAACACTGAGCAGACCGTTGTCACAGTTTCTCTAGCGCGATCAGTTGTTTGAACAGGGCCAGTACGCTCACACCATCGGTCACGCTGACTTGTGATTTCGTGCTAGCACAAACCAGCGACGGCTTCCGAACAGTTTCGTCTACCCAATTTTACTTACAAACCTTGAGTTAACCCGTGGTATGTTTTTCCAGGAATTTTCCAAAGGTGTCGCGCGCTGGAATCGCCTTCCCAGGCTGTTATTATCAAGAATCCCCCTCCCTGACAAATTCGATCCTGGGTTTCATGGTCAACATTTAAACATTCTAATACTTCGCCACTCACTCATTTTATATAAGTCGGTTTTCTGATTGTAAATTTCAAAATTATTGCACATCTTGTATCTTTAATTGTTCTTATATTCGTAATTTGTTTGTGTATGGCCTCTTAGGGTCTGTTTATTTTGTGTTTACATGGTTTTATTAAACACCCCCATATATATATATTTCTCATAGTAAAATAGTTTGTCAGGATTAAGGTTGTGTATGGTTTCTAGAAGGCTCCTTGTGGAAATTATATTTATTGAGTAAAACTAAATCCTTGTTTAATCCGTTAATATGTGATTCTATTTTCAAAATGTATTTGATCACCGGTTTGCGTTTTGCTTGTCGGCTCTTAAATGAAGACACTAAAAGCATGCATCTAATATCATCAATGCTAACGAACGGTTGGTTGAAGTGTGTAGCAACAGAGAAATTGATGTTATTACCTTTCATGGTTATTTTTATGGTTATTGACCCGAAGACGGAACGCCGAGCCTGTTTCTCCACATAATAATTTTCTTTTTCATTTCTTACAGAAAAATATATAAGATTTTACGGTCACAAGTCAGAGCCAGTGGTTTGAATATTAAGGCGTGAAAAAACTCTATCATTGATTATATCATTACAGATTTGGTATCGGGGTTTATTGCAGGTGATGTCCCTTTGGTGAAGTAGTCAATTATGTATGCCAGATGACATTATGAGCGTGTATAGTTTGGTGTGGGGGGAGCTGATGCTTAGCGATGAGTGAGTTCTAAATAACAACAATCCCAGGAAGAGTGGGTTCCATTTCTTTATTTCTCGTCTCGGTGAAAAAGGGCACAGGCGTGTTCGAAAATTCCGACTTTAAAATCTTTCTCTTCATGCTTCAATTTAGTCAAAAGTCATAATAAATATCATCAGTCTTTAAATTTCATTAACCGGCCTATTAAATATACATATAAGAATCACACGTAGACCATCTTTCGTTATATATATATATATATATATATATATATATATATATATATATATATATATATTTCATTAAATAATATAGATAAGTGTTGTCTATATATTTTTTGTAAGTTCTTTTCATATCGTCTGATAAGCTTAATAACATTATCATTAAACAATGAAAGAAAATCACAATATTGATACATATTTTTAATCCAATCTAAGCTTATCTATATTATTTAATGAAACATGTATGAATGAAAAAATGCTGCCTAAATACACACACAATATATATATATATATATATATATATATATATATATATATATATATAGAGAGAGAGAGAGAGAGAGAGAGATAGATAGATAGATAGATAGATATAGACAGTGTCTCTCGAGCAATCTTCAGACCACGTGTTAGTACTCCCTTAGCAGGCTCTCTATATAGACCACTGGCCGATTAACGGAAGTCGCAGAAGGAGGGAACCAGCTCTTAGTATTTGGCTTAGATCTAATGCTTCTGCTCATGAGTTTTAGATTGTTTTTACCCATATATATATTAATTCATTTTTCTCATGTATACTCATGTGAAACTGACACTCATCATGCTGTGTTGACATTAGGTACGCCCTGTCTTTATCTACGAAATGATCTCCGATATTATAGCATAATATAGTACAATCTCCGATATTATAGCATAATATAATACAATCTCCGATATTATAGCATAATATAGTGCAATATATATATATATATATATATATATATATATGTATGTATGTATATGTATATAGATATAGATATATAGAGATAGATAGATAGATAGGGATGGAGGGGTTAGAGTGAGAGGAAGAGAGAGAGGGATGGATATACAGATATAGAGAGATAGAGAGAGACAGGAAGATAGAGATAGAGAAAGAGGGAGAAAGAGATAGAGAGAGGGGGAGGGAGATAGAGAGAAAGAGGGGGATAGAAAATAGATAGGGAGGGAGATAGAGATAGATAGAGAGGGAGCTACACAGAGACAGAGGGATATAGAGAGTGTGATGGATAGATTGATTGGTATATGAGCGTCAATTCTCCATTTATAGATGCATCATTGAATACAACAACCCTCTTGTTTTCAGGCAAAGAAAGAATTGGTTGGATTAATACTATGCATTAATTGTCTATAGTTGCTATCTTCACTAAAATGTAATAATTTTTTCTCCAGACACATTCATTGCATAAATATAGAAAATCCATTGGTCACAGTGTCGGTAGATTTTGAGAGTGTGGCTGAATAGAAAATGGCAAGAGTTATAAAAGATATGAAGTTGTGGAGAAACATGATCTTTCACGCTGTATCCCGAAGACGTTGCCTCACTTTTTCTTACAATTTGAGAGAGAGCTAAGTTTAAGAAATAGCTAATCGATTTCTATTTATTATTTGTGCCACTGGGCGTTTCTTTATTTTCGTCTTGTGACAGATTAAAACATACTGACCCCTGCCATGCTGGAGACTTATAAGAGTCAAATCAGACCAAAAAGAGCATTACCTGGGCTGGAGCTACCCCACCCTAACTTTCCAAGCTTGACAGATTTCAAGAGTTTACGTAGCCTTGTGGGTGGTGAATTATTTTCCACCTTATAACCTCTTTCCCACAAACGAAATGTTCTTAGCCTATCAAAAATTCAATCACTATTTTCATAACAAATGTTCAAATAAGCTACATTCCTTAGTTTCTATCTATCTATCTATCTATCTATCTATCTATCTATCTATCTATCTATCTATCTATCTATCTATCTAATCCTTTTCAGATCTATCTATCTATCTATCTATCTATCTATCTATCTATCTATCTATCTATCTATCTATCTATCTAATCCTTTTCAGATCTATCTATCTATCTATCTATCTATCTATCTATCTATCTATCTATCTATCTAATCCTTTTCAGATCTATCTATCTATCTATCTATCTATCTATCTATCTATCTAATCCTTTTCAGATCTATCTATCTATCTATCTATCTATCTATCTATCTATCTATCTATCTATCTATCTATCTAATCCTTTTCAGATCTATCTATCTATCTATCTATCTATCTATCTATCTATCTATCTATCTATCTATCTATCTAATCCTTTTCAGATCTATCTATCTATCTATCTAATCCTTTTCAGATCTATCTATCTATCTATCTATCTATCTAATCCTTTTCAGATCTATCTATCTATCTATCTATCTATCTATCTATCTATCTATCTATCTATCTATCTATCTATCTATCTATCTATCTAATCCTTTTCAGATCTATCTATCTATCTATCTATCTATCTATCTATCTATCTATCTATCTAATCCTTTTCAGATCTATCTATCTATCTATCTATCTATCTATCTATCTATCTATCTATCTATCTATCTAATCCTTTTCAGATCTATCTATCTATCTATCTATCTATCTATCTATCTATCTATCTATCTATCTATCTATCTAATCCTTTTCAGATCTATCTATCTATCTATCTATCTATCTATCTATCTATCTAATCCTTTTCAGATCTATCTATCTATCTATCTATCTATCTATCTATCTATCTATCTATCTATCTATCTATCTATCTATCTAATCCTTTTCAGATCTATCTATCTATCTATCTATCTATCTATCTATCTATCTATCTATCTATCTAAT
Organism: Acanthosepion esculentum; assembly: GCA_964036315.1. Lineage (NCBI taxonomy): Eukaryota > Metazoa > Mollusca > Cephalopoda > Sepiida > Sepiidae > Acanthosepion > Acanthosepion esculentum. The sequence goes on from OZ038487.1 coordinate 83,493,059, forward strand.
CCTTTTCAGATCTATCTATCTATCTATCTATCTATCTATCTATCTATCTATCTATCTAATCCTTTTCAGATCTATCTATCTATCTATCTATCTATCTATCTATCTATCTATCTATCTATCTATCTATCTATCTAATCCTTTTCAGATCTATCTATCTATCTATCTATCTATCTATCTATCTATCTATCTATCTAATCCTTTTCAGATCTATCTATCTATCTATCTATCTATCTATCTATCTATCTATCTATCTAATCCTTTTCAGATCTATCTATCTATCTATCTATCTATCTATCTATCTAATCCTTTTCAGATCTATCTATCTATCTATCTATCTATCTATCTATCTATCTATCTATCTATCTATCTATCTATCTATCTTAATCTTCTAATTCTACTCTGTCAGGATACAACACAAAAGAAGAATATTCAAGGGAAAATATCACTAAATGTAACTTAACTTATGTTTTAAAATGTAAAGGCCACAATTTGTACTGCAACACTGAAGTTAACCGTACTCTGATTTAAAGAAAAATACTTCGCGATATTGTCTGCCTTCCCCACGTCAGGAATTGAATAGATATTTAGGCTTCCTGTCATTACATAGATAAGAAGCCAGTTCGTCTTCTTAAATTCTTAAATAATTCACACTTCCTGTCATTAAGGGACCGAATCGCTAGTCCAGACATTCGGAAATTGTAAAAAAAAAAACACACACACACAAAAAAAAAAACCCAGTATTCACCCATAAATCGCGACAGGGTTAAGAACCTTGGCAATTATAGAATTATCTTTCCTTTCTGTTTTTCTTCGCGCCCTGATTTTGGTTGATTTTGTGTAGCGGCCTATCAACCTCTATGGGTTATTTAATGCCGATATGTAAATAATTTGTACATTTTTATGGATTCAACTAAATACATTTTGAACGCGATTGCATGCTTTCAACTACAGATAAAATGTGTTGTTAGTAATTTTGTTTTTGCTTGTATTTTTAGTATAAAAATGTACTTTTATATTTTCAGTGTGTTTTGTTATTGTTTGCGCCCTAAAGCTTAATAGGATTCTTAATTGATTTCTTTAACATACAGCTTTTGTGAACACTATTATTTATCACAGATTCTAAAGTAACTCCCACGAAAAATGTGTCTTTTGAATTGGATCGGAAATATATTTTCTCGGAAGAGGCTTTGTGCATAACCTAGTATTTATTTAAATTTACATAATTAAAAAAATAATCTTAAACATGCTACTTAAAGATCAGATCGATACACCTACACTAATGACAGCTTGAAATAAGAGCTTTTTTTATGCATTCCTCTAATATGAGCATTTTTAATTCGCGATTCTTCTACGATCAATGTGAATGGTTTTTCTGCACACGGGATTTGCCAGTTTCTCTCCACTTATCATTGTTAATGAATTCTTTCCTTGTGTTATGTACAAGGAACAGGTTATGTGAACCAGACATCGGGATAATAACTGTGAAAGAATTTTGTCAACTCATTACGGACATGCACACAAACAAATTAATCGTAGCAATAAAAAACGAATAACACTGCAAAATAGGTTTTTGAACAAATGTCTGAATTATCAAACTGTTTGTCAATATTAGATATATTATTATTTTTCTTCTATGCGCCATGTCTTTCAGGACGTTGACGATCATGGTCCTCCACAATTTCCTGTTCTTTGTAACTCTTAATAAATTTTGTCTTTGTATTATCTTTCCTAAACCCTATTCTGCTATCCACTTACACGTGCTCTCTAGGTAGGTTGTGCGTTGTTTTTCTCTGGCCCTATACGTTCTGTCCTGTGAGTATTAAATTTTCTAAGACCTCTTTCCTCATTATGTTCCCTAGAAAATTTAAATGTCATTATCTGATGCTAAGTATACATCTTCTTCATCTCTGAGGAGATTGTTCTACATTTACTACCAAATAGAACGACTGATACGAAACAATTCAATACTCGTTTCTTTGTTTCTTTGTTTCTAACGAAATTTTGATGTTTCTGAATACATTGTTTAGCTTTTGGAAGGCATATTTCGCTATCCCAAAGCACCGTGAGATTTCAGTTTGTAATTTGCATTTTAGGCTGTGCCTCTTGCTGACAATCATGCGTTCTGTTTTCTTGCAGTTGATGTTTAATCATTTCTCTCTTTCACTTCTGTTGGAGTTCTTGCTTCTGCTATCAACATTGTGTCATCGGCACGCCGTATGTTGTTAAGACTGTGGCCGCCAATACTTAATGCTGGTAGGACTTCTATTTCTCTCGGAATCACCTCACTATAGAAGTCGAATCAATCCGTGAAGAAGACACATCCTTGCCTTACACCTCATTCTTGTTGAAGAAAAAGAATACCCAATAACTGCGTAAAGAAGAGAGTACATGAATAAGATTATTATAAGGACATATCGTAGAATTAAGAAGTGTATATTATGAAAATATGTAGGATTGATAAGCGTCAACACTAGACTTGGAAAGGTTAAGACGGTAACATTCAGGAAAGAATCCTCTCGATAATCTGTGTGACAAAGTAACAGTTCTGAGGCAGATTACTGTTTGAGTGAAAGTCACTCCTCACCAATGGAATACGAAGGTGATGAAAATGAGTCGACTGTGCACGTAGCATGGCGGGTGCTAGCTGGGAACGTCTGAACAGGTGGAAAGGAATGTAGATCTTCTAAATGTAGATCTTTCTACGAAAATAGTGATTCTGGTAGATAGATACATACATACATACATAGATAAAGTACAGATTTATATATATATATATATATATATATATATATATATATATATATATATATATATATATATATATAGAGAGAGAGAGAGAGAGAGAGAGATAAAGTGCAGATTAAGATAGATATCATCTGAACATTTGCGTGGTTTAGAAAGATAACGTGCGGATTAATATATATATATATATATATATATATATATATATATATATATATATATATATATATATAAATAGAGATAAAGTGCAGATTAAGATAGATAGATAGATGGATAGATAGATAGATAGATAGATAGATAGAGTACAGATTACGGTAGATATATAGATTAATAGATAGGAACTAAAGAATATAGCTCATTTGGATATTTGCTAATTAACAATACTTCTTTTTCGTCTGATTTGATATATAAGTTTAGGGTAGGGCAGAAGGAGTCAGAATGTTTTCTCTCAAAAGGCGAAAATATAGTAACACACAGTGGCACAAATATTGAATAGAAATCGTCTAGCTATTTATTAAAATTAACTCTGTCAGTTGATAGCAATATGTGAGGTAACGTCCTACATTTGACCTCACTGCATTAGTAATGCCATAGAATATTATATATATTTACTTACCTTTAATTATTATGGGACAAGGTCATGATATATGAGTACTAAGTCTGAATCGAAATCAAATCACAAGCAAAGACTGGAAGCAGATATTTGTTAAGCTTAATTTAATATCTCACACTGTCATAATGTGAGCTAATGAGATTCGAATTCAAGATTTGTCATTCGTTTCAAAGCCAGAGTCTAGGAGTATGCACTGAGAGGAAGAATAATTTGAGAGAAGAAAGAGAGAAAATGAAAGAGTTTAGATAAGAGAAAGGGGGAAAAAAGAGAAATTTGAAGAAAGAAAACAAGGAAGAAAAATAGGCGACAGAGAAAGAAAGAAAGAACGCACGAACGAAAGAAAGAAAGAAAGAAAGAAAGAACGAAAGAAAGAAAGAACGAAAGAAAGAACGAAAGAACGAAATAAAGAAAGAAAGAAAGAACGCACGAAAGAAAGAAAGAAAGAAATAAAGAACGAAAGAAAGAAAGAAGATCTGAAGTGAAAAATAAAGAGCAAAGAAAGGAAGGGCGAGATAAAGAAAATAAAAAAAATTGTGAGAGGATGAAACAGAAAGGGCCATGATACAGGAGAGAGAGGGGAAAGTTAAGAGAGCAAGAGCTTAAAAACTAGTAAGGGTAAAAAAGAGTGGAAAGAAAACGATAAAGTCAGAAAGGTTAAAGGTAAAGTGTAAAAAAGAAAAGGAAAGAGAGACAAAGGAAAGGCTACAAGGAAAAAGAAATGGGGATGGAAATTTGAAGGGGGGAGAGTAAAATATGTATGTAATGTTCAGCGGAGGAGGGGCTTATTCAACATTTAATAATTTTGTGGCAATACACGCTTAAAAGTTTTAGGCAGCTTTTTTTTTCATGGTTAGCCGTAAAGAATTGTAAATATAGGACGACCTTACACTTAAGTAAAATAATAGCAATGATAATATTTATTAAGAATTTATTATAGGAAATATCAAATTTTACAGAAACATTATTGACAATTATGCGTTTGGTTTCATAACAAATAAATAAAAATAATATAAATTTTGATGCTATATTTGATTTGTTGTTAGGTATTTTTCATTTTCTCCTTTGTTATTGGCAGCATTTTAGAATACTTTGGCTTCCTAAGTTGAACAAACTGGAGCTATTTTATTTACGCTGTGTTACCTCTCTTTACCATTGCTGTTTCAGATCTCTTTCTTCCAATCATTTTCATGGGTAATAGCGAAATTCTGAAATTTAGAATGGTCTTATTCCAAATGCTTTTGACAAAAACCTTAATGATTTCACTATAATTATGTGACAATAATAAAATGATATTCCGTAGTTTATATTAACTTATCTCATTGCATGGTTACAAAATATAAACCTAAACTGAGCTTGAAATATTGTGTAATCGGCTCTAATTTTTGTGTAAAATACTTGGATATGATATAATGAATAATTTGCAGTGTTAAAAGCAATTTGCGATTTTTTTTTGTTGAATACGGCCTTCCTCCGCCGAACGCGTTATATATATATATATATATATATATATATATATATGTGTGTGTGTGTGTGTGTGTGTGTGTGTGTGTAACGAGAGAGAGAAAAAGACAAAGAGAAAGAAAGGTTGAGAAAAAGAAAGAGACAGAGAGAAAGATTCAGAGCAAGGTATTCTGCGAGAATCAAAGGAAATCACTGAGAAACGATACACAAAAGGTAACTAAAAGCAAACCGCAAAAGAAAGATGGGAAGGAGTGAGATAGAGAGAGGGAGACAGAGAGACTCTGAGAGACGGAGAGTACAGACTAAGATAGATAGATAGATAGATAGATAGATAAATAGATAGAATACAGGCGAAGTTATATAGATAGATAGAATACAGACGAAGTTATATAGATAGATAGATAGATGTATGTGGAGGAAATTGAAAATTATAGAGAAAGAGTTGGTAGTCAGGCAAATAAGAGAGTTTGAGAAACAATGGAAATGAGCACAAAAGGCTAACATCGTGTATACACCGACCAAGCGTGCCCTGTACTGAGATTTGAGCTTTTAAAATATTGAGTGATGAGAGGGAAAGAAAGATAGCTAGAGAGAATGTGAGAAAGATAGAGCGAATGACATAGAGAACTAATTGGTTCTAAGTGCGAATTTTTAACAAACAAACTAAACAGGAAAGTAAGAAGATCAGACGAAATTTGGATTGAATAAAATCGCATCAAACAGAGAAATGAAACCCAATATTCTTGAAACAATGTTTGCAAAAGGAGAATTATTGCTTGCTGGACTTAAAACGGAAGCGCTTCCACATTCTTCCCCTGACACAAAAGAACATCGATATCAGATAAAGAATCCAATCAGAGAGCAAGAATGAGACTGTAATTACAAGAAGACAATTATACCTTTTATTCCAATTTCCAGACCTTACAGAACGATTGATGTTCAGCAAAGACATTTTGTCTTTCCATCTTCCTTCCTTTATTTTTGTTCTGCTTTTTCTTTTCACGTTTTTCCTTTTTTTCTTTTTCTTTTTATGATGTTTCAAATTTGAACCAAGATAGTTCGCTTTTCATCCATTTATTCCACGATCACCTAGGATATTTTTTGCTTTTCCCAATCTTATACGGTAAGGCTTGGCGCGCGAAATTCGACGCGAGAAATTTTACCCGAGAAATTTCTATGTGCGAAACGCTACACCGATAATTGATTCTATTATTTTAAACGCGTTTCCATTGTGCTATTTAAAGCCCGCGTCATCTTTACAAGTTGAGTGAATAATAATAATAATAATAATAATAATAATAATAATAATAATAATAATAATAATAATAATAATAATAATAATAATAATAATAATAATAATAATAATCATCATCTAACTTTGGGACGTTTGGCGAGGATAGAACGGGTAGAGTCTGAATATATTCATACTATTTTGTATCAATAGCACGGAAGTTATATATATATATATATATATATATATATATATATATATATATATATATATATATATGATTGAATAAATTACAAATATTATGTCTGCTTATTTTTAGCATAATCCTTTCATATTTACGAATATTTTTCCGGGTATTACAATCCAATGGCAAAAGAAATGCACTAAAAGAGAATTTGCTGCCCAAATATACAAAATTATATATATATATATATATATATATATATATATATATATATATATATATATATATATATATATATATATGTATAATTTTTTTAAATTAAAATTTTGCTTACTATAAATTAATATCAATATTTGAATTATTTTTAAATTCTTCTCCCAACTACGCATTTTCGTGTCTCATGTCCACTTTCCAAGGGATTTTTTTATAATATTTTTGTTATATTATATTTGCGTTTTTCACTCTGTGATTCAAGCATGCCAACGTTCGCTCACTTGGCCATCAATCTGTTCACGAATATACTTTCAATACGCAACAGACGCATGTATGTTCATGTTCCCACGCGTGCTCAAAATTGCATGATTTCTGATGTAATTGTCTTTTTTATTGTGTATTTTTGGTGTGTATTATTTAATTGTTAGATGTATATATTTTTTGCATTATCATAATTGTTAATTTTTATTTTTGGTTATACACACACACACACACACACACACATATATATATATATACATACATGCATATATATATATATATATATATATATATATATATATATATATATATATATTATGCATACACGTATACACATGTATATTATATTTCAAATATGAATTATTGTCATTGAGTTAATTTGTATTATTTAAATTTAATTTTAGTTATTGCTCTCTATTAATCATCTGAGAAACAACTTTCTGCCTTCTGTCAACATGGCTAATCTTACCCCCTTCAGAGTAACTGGTTGTGCCTACTTGGATTAACATTCTCGGCTGACATGAAGTGGAAAGACTTTATTGAATCCATTGCTAGGTCTGCTGGTAAGAAAGATGGTTCATAGTTTTGTGCTAGACAGTTTTTTCTCTCCAGAATCTATTTTCACATATTTCATGCACACATATCTATCTATCTATCTATCTATCTATCTATCTATCTATCTATCTATCTGTATGAAATTATTCCAACATCTATATATATAAAAATCAAAATTAGATTTTTATCAAGTTTTATGAAAATTATGTAATAATTTTTCAGTTTTAAAAAATACGGTTTATTATATTCTAAATATTGAACACTTTTAAAATTCCGGTGTTCAGGAATGCAGGGCTCAGAGAGTTATGGCAGAAGTTCCATTCAGAAATCTGCTTCCTCGGAACTGTTGCATTGTGGAACATTCTCCCGGGAGGATGCTTCCTTGATCACTAAAATCTTAACATCTTCACATTTAGGGTCAACCGTTTTCTATCCTACATATCCTCAAAAATATGCATATCTTTGTCCCTCTTTCTTTGCACTTTACATTGAGTGGCTTTCTGGCCTTGAACTGGATGAACAATAGTAAAAAAGAAACACAAACAAAAGAAAAGTAACATAGGTCTTAAAAAATGTCTTTTCCAGATCGCTATCCTTGGCCCTACTGTGTTCTTAGTGTACATTAACAACATTCCTGCTGGCATCAGCTTTCAACTTGGGATATATGCTGATAACATAATAATTTATTTCCGTCATGACTGTAAGTTTGATAAGTTCGATAAGGTCAAATTGGCGACTGGTCTAAAAAATGACCTACTGTTTGTTGTTAACAGGAGTTAATTTTAACGCCTCCAAATTAAAATTGCTCTCTATTAATCATCTGAGAAACAACTGTCTGCTTTCGATCAACATGGCTAATCTTACCCCCTTGAGAGTAACTGGCTGTTCCTATTTGGACTAACATTCTCGGCTGACATGAAGTGGAAAGAATTTATTGAATCCACTGCTATTCTCCTGCTAAGAAAGTTGGTTCACAGTTTTATGCTAGACAATTTTTTCACTCCAGGAACTATCTTATATATCTATAAGTCTACCATTCGCCCACGCATCGAATGTTGGTGACACATATGGCACAGTGCTTCTTCTACATATTTAGAGATTCTTGATAAAATATAAAGCAGTATTACTGGTCCTGATCTAGCATCTGGGCTTCAGTCGCTTTCCCACTGCCGTAAAGTTGCCTTCGTTGCGTCTATTTTATAAATACATTCATAAATGTTCGGATGCGCTCTTTCCTATGGTACCTAGACTTCATGAATTTAAGCTCAGTACTAGATTGGCAATATGGCCTCATCTATTTGCAGTTGAATTGGCTAAAGGAAACCGTAAGTTCTCTACTAACAGTTTGTTTTGTAGCACTTCTCTCTTGTGTGACTCTCTTCTGGCTCTATACTTTCTAGCCAACTTTGATCTTCAAAAAATTAAATGCAACGTTAGTCGTTATCTATTGTCTTACTGATCACTCTTCTGTTGTTCTCGTTGCTTAGTAATGTTTCTATTTTTCCACACCCAGTAACCCCCTTGCGCCTTAGTGGTTTTATTGCCTTGTTTGGGATGAATTCGATTTTTAAAAAAATTATTATTGGATACTCGTGCTTGAAATAGATGGGTATTCACTAAAAATAATGTTTGAATAATAGAAATGTCGGATTAAATCCATTAATTCTTTGGGAATTGCTTTGCTTACGTTTCGAAAAACTGCGTAGATATGGGCTTTCGAGAATAACTGAACGAGGAAGGGTGCACTCCTTAAAAGGGAAAATAGAACATTGTTGGGCTCTGAAACTTCTCTTTGACCGAGCAGTCTAGAGCATTCCCGATAAACGGTGGTTTCTTCAACAAAGGAGGTTACAGGTTTGAAACCTGCCAGAGAGGATATTTTCTTTCATAAGTACACAAGCCGAAAAAATTTGAAGAAAAAATAACAACATAATCAAAAGGTTGGCGCTCTCCACTATTTCGAACCATAGATTAGGAAGGAAGCCTTCATCAATATTGAAAAGTGCAATAACAGCTAATAAACTTGTGAGAACTATTTTCCTTAAACATTGTTTTAAGGGGGAAGGTTTTATAAATTTCAACCGAGAGTAACACTGGATGTTTGATTAATAAATAACGAACGTCTCCTTGTAAGGAAACCGCTAAATAAATAACGAACGCCTCCTTGTAAGGAAACCGCTTATAGATGAGAAGAACAGATACCACACTTTGACCCAAGCTTGATGACCTTGGAGTGAAGGAGAAAAACATAACACGTATAGTAGTGGCTGCTCGGTCAATGCATGATGCATGTTTGCAAGGAAACGGCTTTCAATTAGAGATGAGGAGAATAAATATTACACTTTGATCTTAACCAGATAACCTGGAAGTGAAGCAATGTGTGCCTTAAGTGGCACTGGCTCGATTGCCTATGAATGCCGAATGTTTCCTTGTAAGGAAACCGTTAATATTATCATTACCATTAGAGACTGGGAGAACAGATATTACAATTTGATCTCCGTCCGATGACCTAGTAGCGAAGAAAAGCGTAACATAAGCTGTACTGGCTGCTCGGCCAATAAAATATTCCTTATAAGGAATTTTTAATTATTAATTTTCCAGTTCATTTCTTTTAATTTTAGCTGCCCGTCATTGTTTTGTAAATGTCATTCTTCATATGTTGCATTAGCTGCCTTTTCTCTTTCATTTTATCATTCTTCACTTAACTCTCATGTCTCTTTCGTATCTTTTACAAGAATTTTCACTTTTCATATATTTCATTCATTTTCACTGGTTTTTCCTCTTTAACGTCCATTTTGTTTTTTACAATAGTACCTCTTTTTTAAGCTTCTTTTTCTTTTTCAAAAACTCTTCCATGTTCTTTTTTTATCTTCACGTTCTTCCTCTTCATCTGCGCAAGATTCTATTTCTTTTCTTTTGTTTACTTTTTCGCTAGATGTTCTCAGACCTTTTTTTAGAGCTTTCATTTTATTCTACATAATTTCTGTTACTTCTTCACATTCTTTTCCATTTGTTTTTCTTTCTTCCTCTTAATTTTCATCCTGCTTTTATTTGTTATATGTCTCTTTTTGTTACGTTTGATATCAACTACGAGAGCCACTTAAAGTAAAGTACTATTACTGAATAGTTGTTTAACGTATATAATGGTTAGTCCGAGACTTGAGGGAGTTATGATTGAAGTGATTGGGAAAACACCTCGGTAATTCGTTCCACAGTGTAGTCGTTCTCGGCGGGACGCTGTTTGAATGGAACTTCCACCTCAAAATACAAAGGGAATAAGGATGATTCGACCCTGTATATGTGGCATGGTGAAATGTAGACCCAAAATTGTGAACTGGCCGAACTAAGGAATACAGCTTGGCAGAATTTTGGCCTTGGAAATACCAATCGATTGGTGATAGGTTTGCGACATGCGTATTTTCGAAAAGGGTTTAAAAACTAATTTATCACCCTCAAGATCACGAAGACGCTTTTGAAATCTGTCAAGGCTGGAACGTGAGGATTAGGCAGCTTCAACCCAGGTGTGGCAGCAATACTCCCTTTTTGGTCTGATCTGGCTTTTGTCAAGATAGAGAATAATACTTTTTCTCGTTCATTCTACCTTTTCTCCTAAGTTAGCTTTTCATAATTTTGTCACTATCTTTGCTGTTTCTCTTTAAATTTTGTTTGACTGACATGTCTTACAATTTTACTAGTTGTACTTACTAGTTCGTTCATAGTTTTCTTTTTAATGAACTATTCTTTATCTTTTCTCTTCGTGTTCTTGATGTTCTCGTGGCGTTTACCCTCCCACTACATTTTATATTGTCGATTTTTATTCCTCTATCCTTTTAACTAATTCAAATATCTATCTTTTTTCTTGCTCTTCTTCATTTTCTTTATATTAGCTTCGCCTGATTTTTATTCTTTCAAATGTTTCCATTAAATATTCTTACTCTTTCGATTTCCGGGTTGTTGTCATTCATTTCCAAGGACGATAATTTGAATTACTTTCCTTCTACACTAGATTTTCTTAATTTTTTTTCTTATGCTTCATTTTTATAGATACTATCCTCCCTTGTTTTCTTGCTTTTTTTGCTAATTTTTTTTCTGGTTTTTCTGGATTTTTGATTTGTTCTCTTGTGCTTTCTTCCCATTCTCTTTTCCCTTACATTTCATTATTGTCTTTCTTTCTCTTTCTTTCTCTTTCTTTTTTTAATACTAGCTCCTCTTTCTTTTTAATCTTCTTTCTCTTTCGTTTTCATTCCTCTCCCATGCCTCATCCCTCATTACTCTCCCTCACCATTTATTCTTCTCGATCTTTTTACATTAGCTTTTCTTTCTCTTTCTTTTTCTTGTTATATTTTCTTCATTTTCATCTACACAAACTCTACTTGTTTTTATTCTTCCTGTTCCTTAGATTTCATTATCCTCTTTTATTACTCTTTCTTATTATATTTTCCTATGATTATCCTATGATTATCTAGTGTAAAATTGTGTATTTTGCGTTTTATAATCGCTTAATTCTTCTTTTACTTCTTATTCTCGTCTTTTGTATTAGTTACGTTTCTTTATTCATTATTGCTTCTTCCTTCTCCATTTTTCCTTCCGTCTTTTTTCTCAACTTAATAAACCCAGAAAATCATTTCTTCTTTTTCCACGTCTTCCTTTCCTTGTTCTTAATAACATCCTTTACTTCTTCTGCTTCCTTCATTCTTTCTTTGACTCTGTTTATTTCTTGCTTCTCTTCCTTTTACATTTCATTTTTTTCACTTACATATCCTTTTGTATATTTATCTTCCTTTTCATGGGCCACTGTTTTTCATTTGTTAGACTTATCGCTTTCGCTTGTTGTACTTTTCCCTTGTTTTTTTCTTTTTCCTATTTGTTGCTTCTTCTTCTGATCTTCCTATTTGCCTTTCCTTTTTATTCAAACGCCTTATATTTCTACAAAGCTTGAAAAGGAAGAAGGATGAAGAAATGGTAAGAAAGAAGAAATGGGAAGAAAGAAGAAATAGGAAATAAGTAAGACAGAACGAATGAAGAAGAAAGAAGGAAGAAGAATGGAAATAAAGAAATAGGAAAAAAGGCCCAAAGAAAGAAAAAGAAAAAAAGAATAAAGAAGGAGAAAGAAGAAATGGAAAGAAAGAAGTAATAGGAAAAAGAAGACAGACAGAAAGAAAGAAGAATTGGGAAGAAAGAAATAGAAAAAAGAAGGCAGAAAGAAAGAAAAAGAAAAATGAGGAAAGAAAGGAGAAATGTGAAGAAAGAAGAAATGGGAAAAAGAAAAGATAGAAAGAAAAATGGAAAAAAGAAGAAGGAAGAAGAAATCGAAGGAAAGAAGAAATAGGAAAAAAGAAGACAGAAAGAAAGAAAAAGAAAGATCAAAGAAAATGTAGAAACAAGAACAAAGAAGCAGAAAAAAAGGAAAGAAAAAAGAAGTAGTAGTAGATAAGATAACGAAAGAAAATTAAACATAATCCTTCAAAAGATTCAAATACGCCATTTTGTTATTGTTATTGTTTAGCCGCCAGTTTCATGTCTCTCGTTAACACGTGCCTCGCATTTTGCCTGCTTTCCCCTTCCTAACATCCTCTATTGCAGTTTTCATAAGGCCTGAAACCAACACCCTGACTGCGCTGCAACCCACACACTCTCCCCCGACCCCTTTTCCATTCTTCTCTTGCAAGCAAGTATCAATCGGAAGTAGATTCGATACAGCGAAATGCAAAACCTACTTGTTTCTTTTCTTTCAGATGAGAAATGCCGCACTGATAGAAATCCATGAAAGAACGAAAAGGATGCGTACTTTGCAAGCATTGACAAAATGAGCAGTTAGTTGAAACGAATTGATGGAGACAAACAGAGACTGACAAAAAGAAAAGCGGGGGTTGATGGAGAAAAGTTAAAAAAAACGAGCACGTGTGGGGGTGGGGGAATAAGAGTGGAGGCGAAAGTTGATATTCGAATTGAAAAGGAGACTTGTCACGTGACTTTGAAAGATTGGGTTTATTAACAGAAATAAATCTTTTCTACAGTTTTGATTCATCTTCTTCTATTTCCTTCTTTTTCCTTTTTCTCTATTGTGGCATTTTTAATAGAATGTAATTAAAAAAATTTAAGTGACTGAGTTGTAGTTAAAATCATAGAGAAAATAATAAAGGAAAGAATGATGTGAAGAAGGAAAAATTAAATTAGAGACAGGAAGGACAAGAGAAGAAAGAAAGAACGAAAGAAAGTAATAAAGAAAATGGGGTAGAAAGAAAGAATAAAAATGAGCAGTGATAAAGGAAATGTAGAGGAAAAGGAAAAGAAAGAATGAAAGAAGATAAAGGAAAAAAGTAGAAAAAAAGAAAATTACAAGTAAAAACAAAATCGTATAGAAAAAGGCAAAAGAACATAAAATAAAGAAAGAAAAAGAAAGAAAGCAAAAATGCAAGTAAAAAGAAAAATACGCAGAGGAAAAAAAAAATGGAAAAAGAAATAACGCAAAAAGAAGGTAAAGGAAACAAATAAAGTAAATGAAGTAAAAGAAAATAAGAAAATACGTACAAGAGAAGTAGAAAAAAGAAAAGAAAAAGAAAGAATGAAAGAATAAAGAAAAAAGAAGATGGACGAAAGAAAGAATAAAGAAAAAGAATAAGAGTGAATGAAAGGAAGAAAGAAAGAAAAAGGGAAGAATAAAGTAAAATGATGAAAGAAAAAAGAATAAAGAAAAAAGATGAAAGAAAGAAACAACTGAAGTTTGAAGAAAAAAGGAAAATAAGTAGAGGAAAAGAAAAAGGAAAAAACACAAAAATAAAACTAAAGAAAAAAAATGAAGCAAAAGAAAAATAGAAAAATACGTAATAAGGAAAAGTAGAAAAAAGGCAAAGCAAAAAGGAAAACAATATACAAGAAAGAAAGAAAGAAAGAAAGAAAGAAAGAAAGAAAAGAGAAAAAGAAAGAAGTAAAATGAAGTAAAATGAAGTAAAAAGAAAAAAAGAAAAGAAAAATACGCACGGAAAAAGGAAAAATACAAGAAAAAGCAAAGAAAGAACGAGAAATGAAGATAAAAGAAAGAAATAAAATGAAAAGTGATGGAATAGAAAGAAATAAGATATAAAGAGAAAGATCGGAATCTAAGCAAGATACAAAGAGTTGATAATAAAGAAAGAAGAAAAAGAAAGAAGAAAAAAGAAAGAAACAAATAGAGAAAATGGGAACTGGGAGAACGATATTGAAGTGAAAAATGATTTTAAAGCTTTTTTTCTGTTTCGTGCAATGATGGCGTCAAGTATTTTGAATTTCATAAAGTACTTTGCAGCATTCGCTGTAAACAAAGACGGAAGGTAATTGAAGTTATCTTATCACTATAAGAGTAAATTTAAAACATGGGTAAAAATGAATAACTTTGTCCTCAGGTAGTATCACATTTCCAAAAGGTGATTCCTAACATGCATCTAGGCATGTAAATATAATATATTTAAAATAAATAATATGATTCCTTACATGTTCTAAGCATGACGTTACGTGTATTCGTTACACAAAAAATTAAATCAGAAATGTAGCGTTCCTACATAAGTTGAAGAGAAAGATTTTATTATAGTCTGATAACATACAATAAGATTACACTGAAAAAGATTGGAGAAAAACATACCATAGAACTCGCACAATTCCTCCGTCAATTTAATCCGAATGTGTAACACTCGTACACAAGCAGGGAAATAATGTAATAAAATCAGATAGTTTTAATAAAAGTGTTTGAATATATATATATATATACTGGCATACATTCATACAATCAGACAAAGGTGGTACTCGAGTGAAGGAACAACAACATGCGCGTAGAATGAAAGAAAAGAGGTTTATTGTAAAAGAGAATACAATACTGAAAGACAGGGAATTGGGTGGCAGGCTAGTAATTCCCGAAGCAAGCTTATTTCCCTTATCTCCCTGCGAGGCAGGATGTAGCACAAGGCCGTTTTTAATGCGGGGAAAAACCGTGACAGTAAACTCGGGCAAAAATTCCCCGTAGACGGCGTAAAAAACGGGGTCGGGTAGCTGTCTACCACCCCAAATGAGGCTCGGCATAGCCTCGTCTAGGTTCCTCTCTCCCCGAAGGCAGAGAATTCAACCAACACAGCTGAAGACGAATCTCCAACTAATTGCGAGACCGAGGTGTAATGCGAGGCAGCATGTGGCACAAAGCCTTTTTTAATGTGCTGTAGACCCCGTATACACTGGGTCGGGTAGCTGTTTATCACCCCAGAGGAGACTCTGCCCTTCGGCATAGTCTCGTCTGGGTTCTTCTCTTCCGAAAGCAGGGAGTTCGACCAACACAGCTATTGGTATATCCTGTGCTCACCATATATAGCTACTGATATAGTCAGTTCACATAGGCGATAGGAAGTGTGGGACATTCCGTTACAACATATACATACATACATATATACATACAGGACAATCCTTCTTCGAAACCCGTGGTCTGGCGCTACAGAATCATAAACAAAGAACTGTACCACATAACAGAAACCACATCACTTGAGAACTTTCCACCACAGCAATAACTGAAATGGCTATAACATTTAGCTCAAAGAAAAAATAATAATGGCATGATCAAAATGAAGACGTTTCACACTACTCTAAATATTTAAAATTGTTATTCCCCACTCCACAGACTTTGAAATGTACATACGGGGATTAGTTAGAATTTCATAGAGAATTTGAGGAATTATGGTGGACGTAGTAAGAAAGGTATGGAAGAATGTGTTGTTTGGGTGCTAGGACTATTGTTGGTATGTGTGGGTCAGTGTTTGTGACTAGCTAAGTTTTAATTTAATACAGATGATGACCGTGTTTCCCCAATCCCCCTTTTGGCCTTGTGCCACATTTTGTATATATTTTATATACGAATAAATATCGGATTAATTGTAAGAACATTGGAATAGTGATACTTGTCGAGACAACATAGTTCACTCTAACCAAATCTGATAGTCATTATTAATACTTCTACTTCTTTGTATATATTTCTGTTTGTAATATATCTGTGTTATTCCATACCTGTGTTCGAGTTATTCTTCATTGGTTCTACCTTGGACCATCACCGTGTTACAAGGAACCTGGACCATAACAGTAAGTAATACAGCAAGTGTGTTGTTTTGTGTTGTATTCATATAATCTTTTATTTAAATACCTTGACGTTTCTCCTATGTATTACTTGTGATATTTATTAAAGGAGATAGAGCAAATTCCTTCTCAAGTTGGAGCTAATATAATAATTTGGGATGTCAACACCATACCGAACACGCCATATGAGCGAGAAGACAAGATGTGATAATCGTGAATAAGGAAGAATAAATAACTCAACAACACGAGAACATTACTCGTCCGGCAGATCACAGAATGTACAGGAAGGTGTGTGAGAAATTATTTGGCTTAGTCATACGTTCAACACCCAGAGTTCTGGAAGGATAGAAGCAAGAAGGTGCCTCAAACATGGCGAAAGATATTGGGGCCAAATGATACATAAGTAGTTGAATAAACGTATGTACATGGAATTTAGTATCAGACTTGTGCTCACTTGCTGCATTTGGATAAATCGCATGAAAATTGAAAGTTGCGTAGAGTTACAAAACTGATTTATTAGTTCACTTCGGGTCAGAGGGACTTTTTCTCACTGGATTTTTTAAATCATATATTCAATAATAATAATAATAATAATAATAATAATAATAATAATAATAATAACGAAAGTAACACATTACTGCACAAAGTTTCCTTAAAATTTTAGCTCTTTTTTGCCTAATATACTTTGCTGGTAATCTTAGAGCTGGCGAATTTTATATCTTTAGGTATATTTATATATAATAATGTTGTCACTATGCAATAATTGATTAAATAGTTTCATTGTCCTCACTTAGTACTCGTTAGTTAAATCAAAGAAGGTATGAAATTTAATGAATTAAGAAAGTGAGCCCAAACTTTTTGTATTTCCGTGTGTATCGAAGTATTGTCATTGAATTTCACTTTAAAAACGCTACGTTCTAATCTAGTGACAGTCGGTTTTTTGCAAAAACGTAAACATCAGGCATTTAGAATGGAGATTGCGTTTAAGCATGAAACAGCCCCTCGCCGCCAGGTGTTGGCCTCAATATCCACTTAATATATATATATATATATATATATATATATATATATATATATATATATATATATATATATATATATTGTCATCCACAGACAGACTGTTTCGCTGTATCACAGCTCATCAGTGTGGCTAGACGTCCGGTTGCCTCTGGCTAGAATCGAAAACCGGCTGAATTCGCGTCAGTCGGAAATTTTACCCTGAAGCCGTTGGCGCACGGCAGAGAAGAAGGTGAATTTAAGCGTATTTATATTTAGATAAAAACACAGTGACTGAGAGAACTCGATTCGATTTACCGAAGAGTCTTGCATTATTAGCCGTAATAGTCACTGTTTACAAACCCACACATCCTCCACAGAGAGCTCAACCGAAATAAATTTTTCAGGAGCATATATATATATATATATATATATATATATATATATATATATATATATATATACCAGTGAGTGGAAAGTGCTTGGAAATAATACCATAGATGAACCCAGGCCTTGTGGGTAAAATTGGGTAGCCGGAATTGTGGTTGTACTAGCACGAGTCCTCGTTTGCTTGTTCAAGAAAATGATCACGCTGAATCCTGCGAACTCGCACAGAACCCGTAACTAAGGCCTGCTTTTCGTTGAGCGGGAGTCTGTAATAGAGATTTGTTAGCCGCCCTGGCAGATAGGTGTGCTCGGAAACGAATATTCATTTGTCACACACACACACACACACAGACACACACACACACACACACACACACACACACACACACACACTTTATAGCTTAAAGCTACTTATATAATTATAGTAATGCTTTATGAAATTACCTCGGGTGGATCCTATGTAGAATTTAATGTTTTTATTTCTTTTTGTTCTTTCTTCTTTTGTCACATGGTTTTATGCTTTTTAGGTTTATGCTATTTTTAGTTATTAATGCTGGTTATAGCAATAAATATAGTTCCGTGTCATTCCCTCTTTAGCCTGGTTACCTTGAAGATCAGATCAGGTGAAAACTAGGTAGTTAGTTCCTGGCTCTTTAGGATTTATTTTACTTATCTTTGCTCTACTTAGCATATTGAAAACTCTACGTTTTAACTTAGTTACTCGCTTGGTTTTTTTTCTTTTTTACTCTGATACCAGTTTGGTTTGATATACTTGCAAGTCGTGTTATTCGAGGTTTTTTACCAACCGAGTATAATTATTAGTATACTATATATATATATATATAAATATATATATATATATATATATATATATATATATATATATATATATATATATATATATATACACACACATATATATATATATGTGTGTGTGTGTGTGTGTGTGTGTGTGTGTGTGATAATTAGGCGGTTTGGATTTTTTTATTTTGAAGTACAGTCGGAAATATTTTAAATATCTGGGACACATAATGAGGAAGGTGGGCCTGGACAATCAGATACACTACCATGACACAGTAACGTCTAGAAAAGCAGTGGGAAAACAGTGAATAACCTACTTAAAGTATGAGAATATATAAAAGAACAAGGACACTGATGCATATTAAAGACTCAAAAGTTATTTCGAGTAACAAATGACAGGAATGTTTAGAGATCGATGATCAGCTTCGACCTGAGGGGAACCTGCCTCATCATAGAAGAGACATACCAAAATATTATCTTCATCATTGCATATTTATATTGATACTGTAAACATATACTTATGTATATCCCAAAAAAATGTATACACATTTTGAAGCTTTTTCAAGAAATAATTCAAGCAGGTAGAACGAACAATATAAAATTTAAATAATATATAAGAAGACCGTATTTATTATAAATGTGCGCTCTTAAGATTTTGCCATCGCATATTTTCAAATTGATGACAGCTATGATCCAGGTATTGCTGGCAACTCGGCGCAATGGAATCACAAGCAGAAATCAACATTTCGATTGGTTTTTTGGTTTCATTCTTGCTAAATGGAAACTTTCATTTCACTGATTGTTACTGACTCTGTAGCGTAAACTTTATCTTTTAAATATTCCCACAAATAGCGAAAAGTCTAAATGGCTGTGGCCTGCTAAACGCGGAAGATATTCTACAGAACCTCGTCTTTCGATCCATCTATTTGCCAAGATTTAATTCTGGTACGATCTTTAATACACATTTTTAACCATTCTATGATTTAAATTAAATAATGCATAAGAAAACTGTATTTATTATAAATGTGGGCTCTTAAGATTTTTGCCATGGCATATTTTCAAATTGATGACAGTTATGATCCAGACATCGCGGCACAATGAAATCATAAGCAGAAATCAACATTTGGTTTTCGGCTTCATTCTTGCTAAATGGAAACTTTCATTTTATTGATTGTTGCTAGCTTTGGAGTGTAGACTTGGCATTATAAGTATCTCCACAAAAGTCTAAAGGGTGAACAAGGAGGATAACAGTGTGTATACATGTTTTAAGAACGCTTTGTAAAATACACATCTGCCCAAATTTTAAATTAATATGAAACTTTCCCCATTGCCTGCAATGGATACGACTCATAGGCACTAAGAGGGATTGGTGCGGGCATATCGCAGAGCCCTTAGAGTGCCATACACAGCGTGCCGTACTAGATGCCATCAGGATAAAGTGCGTACTGAGAGAGCAGATGACACTAAGGAAGCTCTGTTATTTCGGGCATATTATGCAACGAAGTCGCTTCGATAAGGCCATTTTGCTGTGGCTAGTGAAGAGCAACCGGCGCCAGGGACGCCCACCTATATTTTGGTTTGATGATATTAAGATGTGGACTGGAATGACGGTGTCTGCGGATGTAAGGTCAGCATCAGACAGAAAGAGATGGAGGGAGTGGTGACCACAGTGGGGCAAAAGGCACTAACTGAATTAATGATGACGATACACTTTTTAAGACACGCTGTATTGTATACAGATGGTATCATTATTTTGGCTGAGTCATTTCTGTTTTTGGACCAACTTTAATCACGAATGTATCTTCCTAACTAATCGATCTTTAAATATATCATGACCGAAAATATTGAAAAAATGGGTTACATATGATAATGTCCGATTCAAAATGCGGTGGATTGACAAGGATACATCTCTAAAACCGACAGCAAATCTTCCATGAAAGAAAGTTAATGTTATGCGTGTAGTGGGAGAGTCGGTGAATTATTCACTTATAATTCTTAAAATGGAGAGAAACACTAAATGCACATTTACATGTCCAGCATCTGCAACGTGTCCATAAAGTTTTGGTCAAAAACTGCGCTCGTCACTAAGACAAGTGGTGTTCTCCTCCATGAAGTCGCAAGGCCCATACAGCAAGAATAACACAGGAAAAAGATTTGGGAATTCGAATGGTCTGTTCTGTCCCATCCACCATATTCATCTGATCTTGAATCTAACTATTATCATATATTTCGATCGCTATAAAACGCTTTGATCCTGAAAACTTTCTCTAAATCTTTTTTTTACGCCAGAACCTGTTGAATATTACTCAAAATCTATCAGCTAAGACTGGCAAG
This sequence comes from Acanthosepion esculentum, assembly GCA_964036315.1. NCBI lineage: Eukaryota > Metazoa > Mollusca > Cephalopoda > Sepiida > Sepiidae > Acanthosepion > Acanthosepion esculentum. Next base: position 83,513,924 of record OZ038487.1, read on the forward strand.
TCATTATAAATAATGGTGGATATATAATTGAATACAATGAGTTGTTTTTAAGATGATAAACTAAAAAGGAAACAATTTATGACCCATTTTAATCAATAAATTTGTATCCGGCATTTGTGTCTATTTTTTTATTTGTGTGTGTGTTTATGTGACTATGTGAGTGTGAGTGTATGTGTGAATGAATATGTATGTGTATGTATGTGTATGTGACTGTGTGTGTGATTATTGTGACGGGTGTGCATCCATCAAAACATCTCAGCACAACAATATTGGTCCTAGCATGGCATCTCGCTATCAGCCCCTTTCCCACCGCCGTAACGAAGCTTTCTTTTGTGTTTTCTATAAATAGAAATTTATTGTTATTGTAATTGTTCTGTTGAACTTTGCTCTATGACACATAGACTTTATGAATTTAAGCGCACTACGAGATTGACAACAAGTTCTCATCTTTTTACAGTTGAAATGTCTAGATGTAACCGTAATTTCTACGCTTCTATACTATATCTTACAGTTCTATCGCACTTCTCGCTTGTGGAACTCTCTTCCGGCTTCTTGCTTCCCCGTTAACGTTGATCTTCAAAAATTCATACGCGATGTCAATCGCTGTCTATTGTCTTAAATCCTGTTCCTGTTCTTAATTTATTTGTTCTCTCTTCTTAATAGAGTATTTTTATCATATTCTCTAACACTGAATACCCCCCGCCGCCTTGAGTTTTAGTGGCTTTATTGCTTTGCTTTGGGTGAAATTATTTTTAAAAAAGAGGAAGAGCTTAGAATTAGGACTAGACGCCTGTGTACAGCATCAGGATATTTCGCTGCCAACTTTTAATTCCACATGAGATTCTATCAGTGTTGTGTGGGCAGAAAAATGCGGAATAACGCCCCGCTTCTTACGCGCGCATACAAAATAAAACATTAAAATAATATTTCATTGCTTATTTTTATTGTGGCCGAAAATCACACCTTGAAAACTTTTGCTAAATATTCACAAATATGCCCCCGTTGACGAAAAGATCTGTATGTATCATTTTCTTTGAAAATCTTTTCAGATGTAGCTAAGAGTTCTCAATATTTCGAGTATGTACACGTGAAGATGGCATATAATGACAACACAGATTCCGATGAAACCTGAAACTATTTAAAACTATATCATTTGATGAATTGTAGCGATAAATTCCTTTGTATTAATATTTTGCTGAAATTCCTATTGATATCTTCTTTCCATCAAAGGAACCCATCAAATAAGATTTGGACTTTCTCTTTAATATTCATACAGACACCACGTTCACTAACTAAGAGAAGTAATTGATTTTTTAAATAATCTTTTCACCCCAAGCAAGGTAACAAACTCACTACCACGCATGAGGTTACTAAATATGAAAGAATATAAGAAAATACATTTAAAGTGTAAGAAAGAGTAAAAGAAGCGAAAATAAGTAAGCAGATGATAACGATTGACATTGCATTTAAATCTTTCAAGTAGAAATTTGACCAGAAAACAAGAAGCAAGAAGCAAGAAGAGAGTACCACAATGGTGAGATCCTGTCGTCAAACCAGCACTGCGCTTAAATTTATAAAGTCTTGGTACCATAGAGGAAAGTAATATTTATCTTGAAAATACAAAAATGTGGCACAAGGTCAAAAGGTGAATAGAGGAAGGATGGTCAGTACCATAGAGGAAAGTTCACCAGAACAATTACCCAGAAAGTATTTATAGAAATGCCACAGGAACGCTTCATTACTGCTGTGGGAAAATGACTGAAACCGAGATGCCAGATTAGGACCAATAAAATGGCAGATTCGTCTTTGGATTGTATCAAGAATCTCTAATTATATAGTACCGTGCTTAAATTCTTAGTCTAGGTACCATAATGGTGTAAGTAAAAATGGTTGGAAGGTCGTCTTTTATCAGTTCCATAAATTCACGAATTTTTATTTTATCTGCACCCGAAAGGGCTGTAATCATGCCAGCCTATCGTTTTGTTTTAAAAAAAATAGAATAGTCACTTCGTTACTGACGAATAGTAAAAGTTCGTTAGTTTCCATTTTGCCCGTGTGACTGCTTTTCTTACCAAAACCTGACCTTTTTCCTCCGTAAATTTTGGAAACAATTCTGTTTCTTTCACAGACAATCATTAACTTTATTGAAAATTAGTCGTCAGAGTATTTTTATTATTTCACTATTATTTCACATTTTGTATTAATATTATCTGGAAGCTCCCATTGGATCATGTGGCCAAAAATCTTTGCAATACTCTGACTCCTCTCATCAGTATTCTCCGTCCTGGCGATCACGATAATCAAGACCTCTGATCAGAAAATTGGCGGTTTTGAGGAGCGTGGAAACACTTCTTAACTCTTGTTACCAAGCCCATTCTGATGCTAGCAAATAGTGAGCCCCCCCCCCCCGCAACAAAAATCAACAGTACATTTTTATAATAAAATAACAAACAATACATTTTAATAGCAAAACGACAATCAATGCAACGCTAAAAAATATAAAAAATATATTTTCATATTAAAATTACCAAAAATACATTTTATGATCTAGAAACTATATATCTAAAAAAAACAACAAAAAAACATACCTTTACCCTGGAAGTATAAAATTGTGTACAAAATATCTCTAGTTGAAAGCATGATATTACGTACAAAATATTTAGATTTCGGCATTAAATAACCCATTGAGGTGTTGATATGCCGCTAAAAAGATTTAACCAACCAACACTACTTATCTCTAATAAAAATACCAACCATACATATTCAAAGGAAAATGACCCACAATACATTTTATCTTTAATTGATAATTGCGTTCAAATTATATTTAGTTGAAGCTATAAAATTGTGTTCAAAATATTTAGATTTCGGCATTAAATAACCCATAGAGCAGGGGTCGGCAACCCCCAGATCCCGGGCCACATCTGGCCCGCGAAGGATGTGTCTATTCACTGGACTTATTCAATCTTTACAGTGAAGCCATCCTGAAAGAATTAGAAGTTCTACCTGGAAAGCCATCCTGCGAGAATTAGAAGTCCTACCAGGATTCATTATTTGCAGCCACAATCTTAACAACATTAGATATGCAGATGATACAGTGTTGATAGCAGATATAGAAAGAAAACTACAGAACATGGCAAAGGAAAGTGAGAAGAAAAGACTAAACATCAATTGTAATACGATAAAATGCACAGTTGTCAGTAAAACCGACAGACCAACATGTGTATAACGAATTAGAGATACAAAAACCAAGCAATTTAAATATCTAAGAAGTGTTTTAACAGGGGGCAGAAAATGCGATGCTGAAATAGGAAAGCGCATTTGGACAGCAAAAGTTAACATCCAAAAGCTAAGCAAAGAGACAGAAAAATTTCATTATAAAAAAAAATAGAAAGACTGAAATGATATGCAATAGCAGTCTTTCTATATGACAGTGAATGCTGGAACATCCCCTGAAGAAGATACTTAAAGCAACAGAAACGTTGTTCTACAGAAGGATGTTGAGAATACTATGGACTGAACATGTGGGTAAAGACGAAATGTTTGAGGAAATGGAAACAAAAAGGCACTTCAGATAGGGACAGTTGAAATTTTTAGGGTACATAATGAGGAAAGACGGCTTGGAAACTGTGACACTCATAGTACTTACTGAAGATAACATAACAAACGTGATTATATAAACAGGGATTCAGAGAGATAGCAAAAAGAAAAAACTTTAATAAGAGCTACAAGAGAAAAGAAGTTATGGAGAGCCATGATCGGTCAAGTCCAGATTGAAGGCGCCATACAGAATGTTTTTATTTAATTTCTTTTTAATTATTTATTTATGTTTAGATCGTGATATTAATCGTATCTGTACATTTTCACGTCACGTAATAGGTTGTAATACGTGTAGTAAATATTTATAGAAATTATCATAGTCTGGCACAAGAGCATTATTGTTTGTGCAATAAACCTTTTACTTCTCAGTCACAGACAGGGGACTATAGTAGTAGCAAGAGCAGTTAGAAATATCTTGGAAAAAACTTGTTCTTATTACTGACGATGAAAAAAAAAACAATTCAGTCTATTAACGCCCTAAACGACCTCGAAGTTCAATTGTTCGTACACACGGACACAGTATGGAAACATGGAAAGGGAATTAAGATAACGTTTTTAAAAAATGGATACAGTAATCCTAAGAAAGGGGAAAGAAGATAAAATGCTTGATTATGTGTTTCAAGAAGGAAATATTTAATGGGGAAGAGATGGCGTCATTTCAACGAGATCAAAGGACATACAATAATACATATGAGAAAATAACTGCTCAATTCGAGAATGAAAGAAAGGAAGAAAAAACCTAAAGTTAAGGAGTGTGAGAAAGACAAGGAGCATAAACATAGGATGTGTAATAGAATAATAATAATAATAATAATAATAATAATAATAACAGTGATAACTTTACAATACACACAGAGCACCAAAGCTAATTGCCCTGACATCGTGATGAGAGACCGCAAAGACAAAATGCGCCTCCTTATTGACATGGCAGTCCCTGCAGACTGCAATGTATCTTTGAAGATCTTCAAAAAATTATCAAAATACAAGGACCGTGAAATCGAAATCTCAAAAAATGTGGCATATGAGGGCATTAATAATTTCAGTTGTAGTTGGAGCCCTCGGATTGATTGGAAAACATTCAAAAATACTCATTGAAGGAATCCCTGGTAGCCCATGCCTTAAAGAAGTACAAAAGATTGTACTCACAAATACAGCCGACACCTTACGAAGGGCGTTATCTATGTAAAATATGTGCGATTTTATATTAAAAAACTGGTCAGTGGAAAATGTCATGATGCTATTTCTGACTTTAGGTTTCTGATCGGGACATGGAAAGAAATGGGTACACACCAGAAACGAAAGGAAATAAAATAATAATAATAATAATAATAATAATAATAATAATAATAATAATAATAATCATAATAATAATAATCAAAGCTAATCGCGCAGTCATCGTGATCAGAGACCACAAAAACCAAATGTACCTTCTTATTGATATTGTAATTCCTGAATACTGTAACTTATCTTTGAAGATCAAAAAAAAAAAAAGATCTTGAAATCGAAATCTACAAAATGTGGCACATATGGACATCAAAGTTTCAGTTGTAGTTGGAGCCCTCAGATTGATTGGAAAAGGTTTCGATAGACTCATTGAAGGGATTCCTAGTAGCCTATACCTTGAAGAAATATAAAAAATTGTACTCAAAACTACAGCGCATACCTTACAAAGGGTTTTATCTATGTAAAATGTGTGTTATTTTTCCTAAAAAAATGCTCACTAGAAAATGTCATTTCTAACCTTAGGTCTCTGGTTGGGACCGGAAAGAAATGAATATACACCAGAAATCAAGTATTATAATAATAATAGTAATAATAATAATAATAATAATAATAATAATAATAATAATAATAATAATACCAACAACAACAACAACAACTAGTAGTACCTCTGACAATTTCGCATTTAAATTTCCATTAGAATTTTCTGATGAATCATAATTATTACTAAATAAATAAGTTCCTTGCGAGTTCTGCGACAATAAACATACCCGTGGTAATCCTGCAACTGCATCGGTAAATATTTGAACTTAACAACCTTAACCCGATATTGCAATGACAAGCATAAGTATAAGTGTATGTCATAATTAAAAGAAGTAAGAGGGTAAAAATGAAAGGATTGAAAACGGAGAATCTTTTACATTCCACGGAAGCAGACATTAAACACATGATGAGAGAATTATCGCCTCTTCTATCGTCTTTATTTCTTTTTTTTTTCTTTATTTCTTTTTCTCACTGAAACCATACCGAGTCTTTGATGATATATTTTCCATCTTTTTTCGATCAAAACGGAATAGTCCATTATTTATAAGATATTGGCAGGACGTAACATACGCGCTAACTAACTGGCGAAATCAGTGTTTCTCAATCATTTAAGCAACGGCACACCTAGGCGCAAATGAAAATAACACAGCACACTTTGCAGAATTTTTAAAGGTATACCGTAGATTTTCGCGTATCATGCGACTTTTAAAGACCTAATTCTGAAGATAATTTCAAGGGGTCGCATCTTACATGAGATATAAAATTCGCGTATTTACTGCTGGTCCTGGCTACACCGTTGACCAAACTATATAGTAGTTACTGTAGATAAATTAACTTCAAAATTAGGTCATCAAAAATTGCATGATACGCAAGTATATACGGCACATTTAAATGTTATGAAAGGAAAAAACATAGATTAAAAAAAAATAAACATAGAAATATGTACTTAATTTATTTCAGTATTTCTATTCAACAATTTTCGCAGCTTCTTTAGTCAAATACTAACGCTGAACAATTACGACTTCCACAAACGCATATATATATATGTGTGACATTTATCTCGTCTCCCCACTGAAACGTGATGTGACACAGGTCGGTTTTACTGTGGAGAATCCGAGCGCGTACACCCTGACCAAGGATAATAATTGCCCAACCCCTGGAAGTATCGGTTGCGCTGGCCTCGGTAGCGACTACCGATACACCCTCTCTAGTGCAATGTGAGTGGGGTGCAGCCTAGAGCAGCTGTTCCCCGAGACCGGGCACCTCGCAGTATTTATTTCCCTCACATGCGTCTCTGGCCGCGGACAGGGCCACAACTGAGTCGCACTCTGCCCGAAGACAGAGACGCAACTGAGAGTTAATAAATGGTAAGTATATATATATACAGTGTAACCCGGATATAAGAGACCCGGATGTAAGAGAGATTTTCTCTGGTCCCAAATTAGAGCCTGTGTTAATGTCTATATAATAGACCAAACCCGGATATAAGAGAAACCCGGATATAAGATACTCCTTCTCCGGTCCCGACAACTCTCTTATATCCGGGTTACACTGTATATATATATATATATATATATATATATATATATATATATATATATATGTGTGTGTGCCGTGACAATATTTCGCTGCACACTCGTGTTTCGCGGCACAGCGTTTGAGAATCACTGAGCTAAATAAATAAATAAGAAACTAAAGAAGAAGAAGAATCAACAATAATAACAACAGCAACAACAACAACAATGAAGTATGCTGGAAATCGAACGGTAAGGATGAAATCACTTTTGGAATAATTCATTCTTTCTCTCTTTTTCCATCTTCTAAAATTTTTTTTATTTTTTAAGTTTTCTTTACGGGTCACTTGTGTAACAGAGATCCACGTATTGAACGTGATGCTTTAAGACATCTCCGACGGCTAATAAATTAATTACAGTGTTTCGCTTGAGGCTCAGTCGTACTGAGATCGGGGAGGGACCGTAACTATAGAGTGAAAGGTTCTTCAAAAGGGAGACTGCTTCAGCTCCAGCGACGATGACAAGGTCAGAAGGCTTAGATAACTGTGTGAAGGACGACGACGACGAGGGACGTTTTGTAAGAAGGAAGTTTATGCGCGCATGCGTGGAGGTAAGGCCGTGTTACGTTCGCCTGAATAAATGTGTAAAAGATTGTTTATTAATGTGCGTGCGTGTGTGTGTCTCTGTGTTTATATTTGCCACTGTATGTATCTGTGTGTTCCGAGACTTTTCTTTTTGTGAATGTGACTGCATTGTTTACGCGCGAGCTACTTTATTTTCGGGTGCGTGCGAGAGAGCCAATGATAAAATAGAAATAGAGAAATAGAGAAAACAACAAAAACTGAGAGAGAGAGAGAGAGAGAGAGAGAGAGAGAGAGAGAGAGAGAGAGAGAGAGAGAGAGAGAGAGAGATGGAAGGAAGGAGAAAATAAGAGGGAGGGAGGGAGTGAGAAGGCGGAGAACGAGAAGACCATTGGAAATGGAATGAAAGAGAATGAAGCAGACAGAGAATGAGAAAACCAGAGGAAATGAAAGCGAATACGTGAGAGAGCGAGGGAGAGAGAGAGAGAGAGAGAGAGAGAGAGAGAGAGAGAGAGAAAGAAAGAGAGAGACAGACAGACAGATTGACACAGAGAGGGAGAGGTATGTAAAAAAAGACAGAGAGTGGTATTTTGTTTTCACGTGGAAACGAAAGAAAAAAAAACAAAGCTGAAGAGAGAGAGAGAGCAACATAGAGAGATAGAAAGAGAGGGATAGAAATAGATCGACAGAGGGAAGAAAAAATGAGATAAAGAGAGAGATACTAAGACTGAGAGCGAGAGGTAGGGAATGAAAGAACGCGAAGGAAAACAAAACAGAGCAAAAGAATGAGAGTGATAGTGAGAGAGCGAGAGAAAAAGAGGTGAGATAAATAGATCGACAGAGAATTGATTCATTAATTCGTTTTCTACCCTTTGAAAGCCAGAAAATATTTTTGGATTGTAAGAATTTCTTTTGAGATAATAATGTTAGAGCGATAGAAGTCTTACTAATTAACCCATAACTGTGGGGAGAAAAGGTGGATTCACACTTTTCCCAACTATTATACAATACACCACCTACACATCCAGACTTACAGCAGGTTGTATTCCCAAGCGGTCACCCAGTTAGTTACTGGTTAGACTCGAGGTTGCTTAACTTAGGCGATTTTACGGGAACCGGTGTGTCAACGAGATGTGACCGTAAATCCAGATCAATAGAGAAAAAAGTGAGAGAGATTAAGAGGGAAAGAGAGAGACAAACATACTAAGAGAGAGAGAGAGAGAGAGAGAGAGAGAGAGAGAGAGAAGGGAAACACGAGGAGAGTGAGTGGACATGCGTGAAGGGAAAGAGAGAGAGAGAGAGAGACAAGAAGACAAGAGAAACAGAAAGTGAGAAGAAGGGAGTAGATAAACAAAGAGAAAATGAGAAAAACAGGTGAGGATTAAATAGTGAACATTGAAAGAATAAGTGAATCAATAAAAAGAGGTAATGAAAAAAAAGAAATGAATGAAAGACACCAAGCTTAGTTCTGTTTGACACAAGGCCACAATAACTGAGCACCAGTAAGAAACAAACTTACTACAGTATCAAATTTATCTACAAAACGAATTTATTAACAATACCTATTTTTATTAAACTTACCTCTGTTTGGCACAAGGCCATAATAGTTGACTACGTACTGTGAGACGACCTTCTTACATTAGTCAATGGACTACGAAAGGAATTTGGTAGTACCGCCTCTTTTTAATGAGCTTAGCTCAATCAGGCACAAGGCCACAATTTTTGAGCATTTAGTCAGAACCGAACTTTCTACGCAAGCGAATTAGTCTACGAAAATAATTTGATAACCACGCCTATTTTTAATACGCTTCACTCAGTCTGACAAAAGAACAATATTGTTGAATACCTAGTAAGAAGCGAATTTCCTACCCTAGCGAATTTGGTAACAGCACATATTTCAATGAGCTTCATTCAGTCTGGCACAAGGACCCTATAGTATGATACTCAGAAGGGATTAAACTGATCACACTGGGGAATTGTTCTGTCAGATGAGCATGCTCACCATCCGCTATGGCATGTGTTGTTATGACGTGGGATATTTGTCATGTTGACGAGTAGGACTTAATGCTCTTTTAATATAGTGAAACATAACAAGGACAGGGAAAAGCATAAAAAACTTTCAGAAAATTGTCAGTGTCTTTACGGGTGTGTGTGTGTGTGTGTGTGTGTGTGTGCACTGCCAAGAAAAGTGGAGAGAGAGAGAGAGAGAGAGCGCGTGTGTCTGTTTGCGTGTGTGTGTATGTATACGTGTGTGCTGATGGAGACCGAAAAAAGAAATATCAAATTGTCATTGCTAACAAAATTGAGAATGAGTAGAATGAAAAAGAAAAGGACACTTATTTTCAAAATCAGAAAAAGTCGGTTGAAATGTCTTGGACACATCACGAGGAAAGAAGGATTGGAAAACATAATCCTCACAGGAAAAGAGAGATAAGAGAGGGCCACCTATCTGACGAACTTTTAGGAATAGATGCTAGAACAGGCGGATCGGGAGGCTTAACAAACGCCATGATGGATAGGAAGATGTAGAGAACCATGATCATCCACGTACTTCAGGGACACGGCACATAGAAGAAAGAGAATGAAAAAAAAGAACAAGTGAATAGCGAGTTCAATCCTCACAGGTAAATCATATGAGTGGTTTCGTTGAAAAGCTGAACTTACTATATAACGATTTTCCAAGCGTAGCTTAGATATGGCGTCAGGCCGAAATTATGAGGGATCCCAGCGTGGATCGAACTCACTACTCATTCGTAATTGTTTTAGCGAGACAACTTGCTAACCATTACACCGCCTAAAGTTTTCCTAAGTGCTGCTTAGATGTGGCACAAGGCCGAAAGTATGGGGTACCCAGTGAGGATCGAATTCACTACTCAGTCGTAATTGTTCTAGTGAGACAAGCTTACTAACCATTACACCATGCCGAGGTGCCCTAGCTGAACTTACTACATATAAATTTGGCGATGTTAACAAACTCGTCTCACTGAACACTGTGAATATAATGGATTCGGCTATGAGAGTGTTTCATTAAAAGTGGAACTTTAATTCATTTTGACACCAAATTCACATGGTGGGTGCGTGTGTGAAAATATGCAGTCAAGCAATTCCAAAAAAGACAGTTTGTCTGCATTGAAAAACATATCCATCTAAAATCATCACTTTTACGCGTGTTCGAATAGTGACTAAATGTACCAACGGAAAATACACAATTATTTATATTGTCAAAGATTTCCTAGAGTGAGTGAGTGAGAGAGAGAGAGAGAGAGAGAGAGAGAGAGAGAGAGAGAGAGAGAGAGAGAGAGGAAGATTGAAAGAGAGAGTGAGAGATAGAATAAGAATATAGTAAGGAAGAGTGTTGTGAAGAAATAATATAAAATTTAAGATCGGTAAAACAGAAAATGAAACAAAAGCAAAGAAAATGTTAAAATAGGAAGAAAGGAACAAAAAGAAAGAAAGAAAATAAAAAGAAGTAATGAAAATAAAAGAAGAAAATGAATGAGAAATAAGGAAAGAAAGAAAAAAAGAAAAAAGAGAGAATGAAAAAGGCCATATAGATAGAAGGGAAGAAAGAAATAGAAGTAAAAGAAAGAAAAAGAGAGAAAGAAAGAAAAATAGCCAAAAATAAAAGAAAAAGAAAGTGTAATAACAAAAGTAAAAAAAAGAAAACAATTGAGGAAGATAGAAATGCAAATTAATTGAAATGATGTAAAATTAATAAAGAAGCTAATAAAAATAAAAATTTGATGCAATTTTAATTTCGCAGTTTCCGGAATTAAATTATTCTCTCGTTGGCAGAAACGACACGAGATTAAAAATTTGGCACATTCCACCGGTTAAAGACCCTTGGGGATTCGGACTTTTACAAGAATGACACTCTTTTGAAAGTTTCCGGCTGGCTTCAGTTGAAATTTAAAAGACATCCTTGTTGCGTCACGAGTTGAACAAAAACAAAAAAACAAAAAAGAAAATTAATTATAAAATGTTATCCTAACATCCCTTTCACTTTTCTAAAGTAAGCAAATTCTTTTTAAAGAATCGCCATCACCTCAACTGGTGTTCTACTTAATCTCGTTCATACGCCGGAGGATCACTTTCAAAGGCGCCTTTAGATCGAGGAAAAGCCAAAAGTAGCACGGTGTAAAATATGAGCTTTTTATTATTTTATTCATTTTCTTAATCAAATCACCCCAAACATGACGATAACACCACCAAGGCACAAGGGTCTACAGAGAGTGGGGAAAAAAACTGAGGAAACGTTATTGAAGAAAGAGAGAGAGAGAGAGGGAGGACAATAAAAACTAAGTCTCAAGGAGAGAGATGACGATTGACGTTGTATTTAATTTTATAAAATCAAAGTTGAATAAAAACATAAATCCGGAAGTTTATTCCGCAAACTAGAGAAGAGACTATTAGCATAGAATTTACGGTTACGTGTCACAACAAGTAAAACGGTGAGACCTAGATGCTATTCTAGCACTGCGCAAAATTCGTGAAGTCGCGGTTACGAAAGAGGAAAGCTTATCAGAAACAATTACTATGAAAATACTTATAGAAAAGGAATAGCGAAGCTTAGATATGGCGTAAGGCCTAAATTATGAGGGATCCCAGCGATGGGAATGTGAGTGAAACCGAGGTACCATATCAGTACCGATAACATTGAAGACCCTAGAGTCATAGCTTGCAGTGACGTAGAAAGAGATCGCAGCGCCCGGGATAGAATCCAATTTTGTCATGTCCAGTCGAGTTACCCCTGAGATGTTTACATCATGTTTTGCGACTTATTATTCTCTGAATGATATTAACAAAAACCAACTACAACTTTATCTCGGCCAAAAATTAGGTTGCAACGTCATAATTGTGAAACTGGAAATAACTGAATTAGACTTCAGTACTAAGGAGACAATTTGTAAATCGCTTTGAAATTCATGCCATCGGATAACGTTATTTTCAATGTAATAACTCAATGTATAACCAATGTTATATTTTTAATTAAGAGTTTGCATTCGGCAGAAAAACCTCGGATCGGGAGATTGGAGATTTTGAGGAGGATGGAACCACTACTTAATTGCTGTTGTTCCTAGGTTCCTGTTAGGCCCCCAGCTATGGGCAAATAGTGAACACCCAATTAAAAACGAACCACTATGAAAGTATAAAAATACCTATTTATAGAGTCTCTTCATTACTATTGTTCCCGGGTCTGCTCTGACCCGGGGTGGTAGCATGTGTTAGGGTTTCAGCTATGGGCAATAGGAACCCCAAAATAAAACACTATGAAAGTATAAAAAATATATTTTTATAGTAAAAATAATAGCAATACTATATGGTAAAATTATCAACAATACATATTTATGGTAAAATTACGAATATTTTTCTAGAAAATGACCTCATCTTTCCGCAGCACATGCCTGCTTACTGAATGCGATGAAATGGTAAAAGATAAATAAATAATAATTTTCACATTTCGGAAACTATCGAGCGTGGCGAATGTTTAAATACCATTTATTGCAAAGGATTCATTTAAATAATAAATTCCATTCCCGGTAATAAGTAGATTCATTATTATTTTAAGTTCATGTGCGTCTCATACACTTTACTTATATCTTCTCATTCTCACCCTTATCGCTTTCAATCATTATTGCAGGTCCATTTTTTATCGAAATTGTATATAAAAATGCTTTAGTTTCATGAGTAAAAAGAATCAGGAAATCCTGAATATTTTTTTATTCCATCTTCAGTTTCATTTTAATTTTAATTTTCTTCTATTTCACCATAATTTAAACGTCTGGCATTTAAAAGCCTATCGATCTCTTCCTGCTTTTAAGTATTGTGAATGTTGTCTCTTGATAAACAGTCTAAGTATTTCTTTCGTTCCCATACTTTATTTGTAGTTGATGGCATATATTTGTGTTAAAAATATATTTAGCTGAAGACATAAAATTGTGTTAAAAATAATTATATTTCGGCATTAATAATACATAGAGTTTGATGTGCCGCTTAACAAAAGCATGCAAGCAACCAACCTATTCATAGTAACATTAGCAACAATACCTATTTATATTAAAATTAGCAACAATACCTATTTATAGTAAAATTAGCAACAATACCTATTCATAGTAAAATTAGCAACAATACCTATTTATAGTAAAATTAGCAACCAACCTATTTATAGTAAAATTAGCAACAATACCTATTTATAGTGAAATTAGCAACAATACCTATTTATAGTAAAATTATCAACCAACCTATTTATAGTAAAATTAGCAACAATACCTATTCATAGTAAAATTAGCAACCAACCTATTTATAGTAAAATTAGCAACAATACCTATTTATAGTAAAATGCTTTATTTAGGAAAAAAAGAACAACAAAATATCACCATTAAATGACGTAATGCGTTGCCATGCCAGAAACTCATATGTAAAGACATTCAGTTGTTCGTGTGCAAAACACGAGATTTTATGGTTTAAGTTAAGTTCAGATTAAAATTGTTTTAAATTCTTTAGCAAAGCTAGTGTCCATAGCTGCATTAAATTATAGGGGAACTTTTCCCGCCAGATTTTAAATTTGCGCTCCTTCACAACTGCGCCCAGCGACTACCACCGCCTTACCTTGCTACGCCTCTGGAGAGCAGGACTGCGTGGTGCGATGTTTTGCCAAAGTTTCTGCACGAGACGTGAAAAATAGGCGGTGACATGGTCACGATAAGTGCGCCGGTCACTCAGTACGCAATTCAACGGGAGTGTCTGTTCACGCATGCGTAGTATGTACGCTTCTGTTTGGTGACCAATTCATATGAAGCGGTTAGCGAGCTGTTTAAAGTAGCAAATTTCTTTTCTTTTATGCAATTTTCTTCTTCTTTTTCTTCTGTTGCTGCTGTTGTTTTTTGTAAATACCGCTGTATATGTGTAGTCTGTTTGCACAAACGGTGATGTTAAGTGATACTTAACATCTAAAGTATGTATATTTTCTTTGTATTAATAATATTCTCCCAAGTAGATGACTTGTTTCCTACAGTGATATTTTTGCCAATCTCTTGCAAACATGGCCAGTCAGGAATCTTGTTGCTGTTCATGCCAGTACAGTTTTACATTGTATCAACGATTTCAATGGTTTAAGGCTTACCGTACGATGACTGAAGTTAAGCAACGATCCTGTGCGATAACGGAAGTTAAGCAACGTCGAGCCTAACCAGTTCCTAAATGCGAATACCAGGTGATGTAAGCTTCGGTGTGCGGGTGATATAATGAATAATGGCACGCAATTGTTAATCGAAGAGCCGAGTTCCAATTCCAGTTGGGTTCGTTATACTCACTTACGCGCAAATACCCTTGGGGAACTTATGGATCAACCTCTTCTCTCCTAGCTATTAATTAGTAAAACTCACATCGCTAAAGCACTATTATAACTTGTTGATAACCAAGTATGCAAGCAGATGAGGGTAGCCCAGGAATGTTGTCTCAACCAACAGTGTGAAAACATTGAGAAAGGAATGAAAAAAGAAAACGCAGAAAACGAATCAATCATTTTATGATTCCATATTATTATTATTATTATTATTATTATTATTATTATTATTATTAATAATATTATTATTCTATTTACCTTCTTGCGGTGTTTTTCTATAGAACAATCAGAATAAGAATACTAAGGCGAATCTTATTATACTTCTGTATTATTATTATTATTTATATATGACTCCTTTACGAGATTCTATAACTGATTAGACAATTGTAGCAGCCCAATATCTGACAGATCTGGAATAACTTTCTCATCGAGAAACGGACATAATACTACTTATATAAAAAAAAATTATTCTTATAATAAAAACAATTAGGAAAATCAGTAAAAAGATGCAGAAAGAAAAAGAGGAAAAATGGGAAATGAAATAAAAGCTAGAAAAACATTAAAAGAAAACCAGGTGAAAGGAAAAAGTAAGCATATATACCGATATAGCGAGAAGAGTATGGGAACGAAAGAAATACTTAGACTGTTTATCAAGAGACAACAGTCACAATACTTAAAAGCAGGAAGATATCGATAGGCTTTTAAATGCCAGACGTTTAAATTATGGTGAAATAGAAGAAAATTAAAATTAAAATGAAACTGAAGATGGAATAAAAAAATATTCAGGATTTCCTGATTCTTTTTACTCATGAAATTAAAGCATTTTTATATACAATTTCGATAAAAAATGAACCTGCAATAATGATTGAAAGGGGTAAGGGTGAGAATGAGAAGATATAAGTAAAGTATATGAGACGCACATGAACTTAAAATAATAATGAATCTACTTATTACCGGGAATGGAATTTATTATTTAAATGAATCCTTTGCAATAAATGGTATTTAAACATTCGCCACGCTCGATAGTTTCCGAAATGTGAAAATTATTATTTATTTATCTTTTACCATTTCATCGCATTCAGTAAGCAGGCATGTGCTGTGGAAAGCCTGTGTTTTCAAAGCTCATGATAAAGTCGGAAGAAGACGTGGTCAGAAGACTGGGATGTCTGTTAAGATTAGGCATCTGTGTTTTCACTGCGTTTACCATAGTTGTTTCAAAGATCAACCAGTAAACAGCACGATGTAAATCAGACGCTTTCCTCTGTTCAGATAAACGCCGATGAAGAATGAGTATCGCCTGACAGTAATAATTGCAATCTTAGTTTTTTTTTACTAAAATCAGCTATAAACCTATGATTATAAAATTCCCCTTATATATCTCACTCTTTCTCTCACTCTCTCTCTCTCTCTCTCTCTCTCTATATATATATATATATATATATATATGTCGTTCTGTGTATCTCAGTCTCTTTATAACTGTGTATGTGTCCATATCTATCTCAGTCTGCTCATATTTTGTTTCTATCTATCTATCTATCTATCTATCTATGTAACTATCTATCTATCTATCTGATCTCAGTCTGTTCAATCTTCTGCTCATATCTAACTATCTCAGTCTATGCTATGTATGTTCATATTTTGGCCATATCTATCTATCTATCTATCTATCTATCTATCTATCTATCTGATCTCAGTCTGTTCAAGCTTCTGCTCATATCTAACTATCTCAGTCTATGCTATGTATGTTCATATTTTGGCCATATCTATCTATCTATCTATCTATCTATCTATCTATCTATCTATCTATCTATCTATCTATCTATCTATCTACCTGATCTCAGTCTGTTCAAGCTTCTGCTCATATCTAACTATCTCAGTCTATGCTATGTATGTTCATATTTTGGCCATATCTATCTATCTATCTATCTATCTATCTATCTATCTATCTATCTATCTATCTATCTATCTATCTATCTATCTATCTGATCTCAGTCTGTTCAAGCTTCTGCTCATATCTAACTATCTCAGTCTATGCTATGTATGTTCATATTTTGGCCATATCTATCTATCTATCTATCTATCTATCTATCTATCTATCTACCTGATCTCAGTCTGTTCAAGCTTCTGCTCATATCTAACTATCTCAGTCTATGCTATGTATGTTCATATTTTGGCCATATCTATCTATCTATCTATCTATCTATCTATCTATCTGATCTCAGTCTGTTCAAGCTTCTGCTCATATCTAACTATCTCAGTCTATGCTATGTATGTTCATATTTTGGCCATATCTATCTATCTATCTATCTATCTATCTATCTATCTGATCTCAGTCTGTTCAAGCTTCTGCTCATATCTAACTATCTCAGTCTATGCTATGTATGTTCATATTTTGGCCATATCTATCTATCTATCTATCTATCTATCTATCTATCTATCTGATCTCAGTCTGTTCAAGCTTCTGCTCATATCTAACTATCTCAGTCTATGCTATGTATGTTCATATTTTGGCCATATCTATCTATCTATCTATCTATCTATCTATCTATCTGATCTCAGTCTGTTCAAGCTTCTGCTCATATCTAACTATCTCAGTCTATGCTATGTATGTTCATATTTTGGCCATATCTATCTATCTATCTATCTATCTATCTATCTATCTATCTATCTATCTATCTATCTATCTGATCTCAGTCTGTTCAAGCTTCTGCTCATATCTAACTATCTCAGTCTATGCTATGTATGTTCATATTTTGGCCATATCTATCTATCTATCTATCTATCTATCTATCTATCTATCTATCTATCTCAGTGTTTGAATATCATATATATACATATATATATATATATATATATATATATATATATATATATATATATATATATATATATATGTATGTATGTAGAAAGAGAGATGTATGTGTATATGTGTGTGTACTTTTACTATTACTTCTGTAGGACTACTGGGTCGGAAAAAAGTTTTAAATAAACTTCAAAGACACTATTAAGTCGTTTTCTGTACTAATGACATAACGATTTACTGCTGTCTTAATAGTAAGTCTGATCAGGATGATGAGTTCAAATTGGTAGCTGATCGCAGAAATGACCTACATTCTCTTGATAACTGGGGCAAGGAATGGCTTGCTAATTTTAACGCCTCCAAAACAAAACTGCTCTCTAATAATCGTCTGGGATAAACCTTTCTGCCTTCCCTCAGCATGGCTGATGTTAACCTTCTGGAAAGTGACTCGTTGCGGTTTGACGGCCTAACGTTTTTTCCGCTGACATGAAGTGCAAAGAATATCTCCAATCAATTGCTAATTCTGCTGCAAGGAATTTTAGTTCTCTCTGTCGTGTTAGACTAATTTTCTCGCCCGAGTCTATCTTACATATTCACAAGTCTATCATTAGTCCAAGCACTGAACTCTCTTCTGGCTTTTTGCTTTCCAGTCAACTTTCTTTTTCAAAAAATTAAATGCACTCGCAATCTTTATATTGTTTCTTCTTAATTCCTGCTCGTTTATTATTCGCTCTGCTTAATAATTTTTTCTTTTTTTCATATTCTCTCACTAAGTCTTTGTATCTTAGTAGCTTTACTGCTTTGCTTGTAGCGAAATTATTTTAAAATTATTAAAATTATTATTAAAATATTATTATTAAATTATATTATTAAAATATACTATTACATTATATTATTAAATTATTATTATATTATATTAACATTATATTATATATATTATTATATATATTATATATATAATATGTATATAATATGATGTATAATATAATATATAATATTTATATTATATATATAATATATAATATTATATTATATCATATTATATATAATGCTATATATATTATTATTATATTAATATTATATATAATATATATTATAGATAATATTATATATATTATATAATATTATATTATATCATATTATATATAATGCTATATATATTATTATTATATTAATATTATATATAATATATATTATAGATAATATTATATATATTATATATTATTATATTATATTATTAAATTATATTATTAAATCATATCATTAAATTATATTATTTAATTATATTATTAAATTATATTCAATTATTATTAGTATTAAGTTATTATTAAATTATTATTAAAATTATCTTTAAAGAAATAACCTTTATCCTGAAAATATTTAATATTCAGTCTACGCACAAATCATATAGAAAGATGCGTTGAAATGTCACCATGTAGAATATGTATATATGTCATATATTTGTGTCACGTGTGAAACTAACTTACATGTTCAAACGCAATCTATTGAGAAATGTTGTGGACATTTATTCCAACCCAATCTGTAACCATTAGAATTAATGAACATTTATACATCTGTTCCTAATATAGCCCACACCTCGGTTTAAATAAACAGCTTGTTAGTCATAGAACGCTGAAATATTATTTATTTATGAAATGACAAATGACGGTTTTATCCTCAAAGGTGAAGTCGTACAACTAGGCTAGTTTAACTAACGATCGTCGTATCATTAAAGGCTAGAAATTCCGTGATATTCTATATTTTATTGGAAATTTTATTTCTTAAAAAGGACAATTTATAAAGTCACCCGTATTTTCTGCTAACGAGAAAACTCGTCTCAACGTGACTTAAATGACAGGTTACTGATTCGCATCGTCTCGTCAACTTCAGGATATATGCCATCATTTGCATGAATGCTGCTGTCGTTGTTGTCGATTTCTCTTTTCTGTTGACGTCATTCCCAGCCAGCTACCGGATCCCTAGAATATGCCGTCGTCATTGTACTCATGCTTAATCGGGACTCGATTCATCATGGAAAACAACATCGTCATAATGCTGACTGCCGCCATATTTGCGTTTATGTCATTCGCTTACGTCATCGTTATCGTTCAAGACACTTCCGCTGATGTCATAATCTGTCTTGTTGTTTGCGCCTGCGCCGCCTTTGCCAGTGATGACAAGCCTTGTAATGGTTGTCAATGTCGGGGACGAGCGGACAATGATTATAGTTAGTATTCTTGTCTTCCTCCGCCTCTTCATTTTCTTCTTTCTTCGCATCGACTTTCCCCATCTCCAGTTCTTTCTCCTCATTTTCATTATAATCATCAACTGAACGCCGAATTATCCTCCAGCCCCTCCTTATCATCATCATAATCAATACAATGATTAACTTAAAGTATTTCTTGTCACAAGAATATATTTCGTGTCTATCAGCTTCGTGAAAAGAAAAGTCAATTTGTAATTACAGTTATTGATTGCCTCCGTAGGAGGCGAAGTGGAGTAATGGATAGCGGCTCGAATTGAGGAATTGGAGAGCCGAGTTCGAATTCCAGTCAAACCCTTAAGAAAATCATTGGGGAAAAGTATAAATCCTTTTCTTCTCCCCCCCCCCCGCTATGGGTAAATAGCAGTACAGACCGGGTTCTATAGCCTTTGATGGCAACTGGTCTACCGCAGAAAGAAATGAAAAATCAAAAGATTTGCCTCGTCAATCATGTATCGAAAGACATGCCACTTAACTGACTATTGATTTCAATACACCTATAATGACGCTGCAATAAACTCCAGTTATATATCTAGTTTGATTGATTTGTTGTTTTCGGTTTATCAACCTTTTCTAGGTTATTTAATGCCGAAACATATTTTTTCGATTGTAAGAATAATTCTTTTTGTTTTTTTGCGATTGAATATTGCATTATCTAAACTCCTGGTAGAGTCACCCTTAGCAGCAAAGTCGAAGACGAGGACACAGACTAATCGTGAGCAGCCCCCAAAGACACCAACGGTGGAAAAATCGGATTACGATTACAACAGATCTCAGCGGTTGAACTAGCCGATGAAGAGGGCTGCGCTTAACTGACATGCTACAGAAGGTGCCACTCGAAATTAAAACAGTTAGTTTCTGTCCGTTGCAGTTACATATCTTGATTCTATATTTCCCATTCCATATATGCCACAGAGGAACGTCATGAAGTCAAGTGTGTGGGTCACTTCTTGGCAAGTTGATGCCCACCTTAAACAAATCACGCCATCGGCACATTCTTCTACACTGATTTTCTTTCACCTCCAATCAAATATTGCAACGCGGTGATAGCGAATGGATAACGGGAGCAGGTCCTAGTGAAACTGGAAGCTTCTACTCCTGAACCTGCACGTTGGCGGTGAAGGTAGACATCAACACCATCATTATAAAGGAAACAATCAGCAAAGAAGAAATGAAATATTTCGATTGGAGATAAAGCCGACGACGTCATCGACGAGACAATTGACAGTTTTATTTTTGAGGATAATAATAATTTTTCAGAGACAAGTCTTACTAGTAAACCCATATCTGGGCGAGGAGAGGTCGATTCATACATCCCCCAAGGGTAACTGCGCGTACGTGAATATAACGAACCCGACTGGAATTCGAAATAAGTTCTCCGATTTTTCACACTGAGCCTCACATCCATGCTGACAGCACCTTACATTCCCAAGCGGTCACCATCTAGTTACTGACCAGGCTCGACGTTACTTAACTTCGATGATCAGACGAGAACCGTGATATGGTTGTAAGCCATAAGCTCAAATCGCACAGTATTAATTAAAATATTTGTAATGGCCTTACGATCGAATATTACTATTCTCTCCAGTCAATGACACACATCAGTTGCCGTTAGTCTTACCTGCGTGAGCGGCAACATCCATCAATTGATTTGAAACAGTTCTAGAGCATTGTATTTTGTAAAGAGACGGTTGAAATTTCTAGGGCGCATAATGGGGAAAGAAGGCTTAGAAAATTTGATACTTACAAGACATTAAAGGCAAGGGGGACAGAATAAAGCAACGCATAACCTACGTACCGAACTTGTGTAAATGGGTGGCAGGACAGTGATCAAGAAAGATAGTGAAAAAACGAAATTCATTAAGAGCTACAAAGAAGAGGATATTATGAAGGGTTCAGGTACATATTCGCAAAAGAAGAGCATTGAGTTGGTTGCCCCTTTATTTTGAATCCCCAAGAAAGATCTCACAATATCAAGCAATGTCTGTGAATTACATTGCTTATAGTTAGGGGATACGTTGTATTCGGGTGAACTTACTCGCCGAGCATGAAAAGCAATAATCCGAAAAGAAGTGCTAGTCTATATCATCATATAAAACGATAGTTACTCACTGAAAGCCTTTTTTCACCATTGATCTTAGGAAACGATTCTATCTCTCTATGGTCGTATATAACATTACAAAAAACAACTGTGTTGCGTGGAGTATAAAAGTTGATTGGCTTCAAGACTAATGCAAATCAGTTCGATTTCTGTCGAAGTCAATTACTTACCACTATAGTGTTCCATTAACAATGAGTTTGAAAATTGACTGTACATATTCGCTAGTGAATCTCTAGTTTTAGCCGCAGCAATCGCGGATGTGTTTGTTTGAGTGGCGTCTAGAGTGGAATAGCTGGGTTTTATCAGAGGGGTCAAGAGAGTGACATTTCCGTTAGGATTTGGGAGGCCTTGAAAGAGAAGCGCTATGGTCGGAGTTCCTATGTTAGGTTCAGGACTTCTGTCAATGTTCGATTCAAAGGTTACACCATTCAGTCCCAAGAGGAAAGAAATTCAATGAAAAGGGAGAGGTGTGTGGGTAGAGGGCTTGGTTCTGGACAAAAGAAAAAAAGAAGAAGTGAAAAGTGGATGAATGATGATGAAAGGACTTCAAAATTAAAACTTCAGAATAATGGGAAAGAAACCGGATGGCGAAAAAGAGGAACAATGGAAAGATAGACAGGGAAGAGAAGAAAGAAAATAAAGAGGTAGGAATATAAAGAAAAGCAAGACGGGTTGTAAATAACTAAATAACTAAATAACTAAATAAGAATGAAAAGGAGAAATAAGTAGAAAAGTAAAGAAAATTCAAGAAACAACGAAGGAAAAACAATAAAAGGAAAGACAGAAAAAGATAGAAAGGAAAGATCAAAAAGAGGATAGAACGCAAAAGAAAGTAAAAAGGAAAAGGAAAAATTAATTAGTGTTATGGGTCCTTACCTATAACTACAGAATGAACTCTTCCTAACACTATGAATACTGCGCCTCTCAAGAGACGAGACGGAATCGAGCCGAGCCGATAGTAGTTCACTCCAAACCAGACTGACAGTCATACTAACACCTTCCACATCTTGTATTATTATTTCGTGTAATATATCTTCGTTATTTCTACTCTTGTGTTCGTGTTGTTCTTCCTTGGTCCTAATTAGGACCATAACAATTAGGAAAACTGCATGAAAAAAACGAATGAAGGAAAAACAAAAGAAGAGTTAAAAAAAGAGAAAAAACAAAAATGGAAAGAAAGAAAAGAAGAACAGGTAACAATATGTGGGGGAAAAAAAAGAATAAACAGATATGACAATAGTAAGGACTTGTAACAGATAAAAAAAAGAAATAAGTAAGAAAAACTAAAGAAGTAAGTAAGTGAGAAAGAAAGAACAATGTAAAAAAGAAAGAACAAATACAGACAAACTTAAGAATAAAAATAAAAAATAAAAATAAAATAAAAACAAATAGATTAAGGAAAGTAAAATATGTGAAATATCTAGGAGATAGCAGCCTGGTAAAACGATATCTAACATGAAACCAATTAAAAAAGAAAAAATTGTCACTGAATTAATCGATCAAGTAAAAAAAAGCCCCCATTAATATTTGTCAACGCTTGTGGAGACGAAACAATAAATGTGAGCACAGTTAGGCGGTGAGTAATTAGTATCGGTACTGGCGAAAGCGACAAGCCACGTTCTCAGTGGTGTATGTATCTGCACATATTTTAGTCTATTTCTTTCTTTTCTCTTAACTTCGCTCCTTTCTCTTGTCAATATTTTCCAGTCTTTCTTAAGAGCGTTAGCAAAAAGGCATCCCAAATTGTGCTGACGATTTGGAAAAGTGTTGCTTTTTGAAGCGGAAAGGATGTTTCATCCAACAGGATTATCGTCTTTTCTCAATATCTGATAATTGCCATAGAAATATATAGGAAGTATTACTTTTGGAGCGTCCCCTTCCAATAAACAGAAATAAACAAAACATAGATTTTCAATTTTTATGTGGGGTGGAATCAGCTACGCAACAAATCATTTAAAAAGGAAAACTGAATATCGTGTGAAATCATCATGAGTTTTGCTTCGAGGCCAAGGCAGCTTTTAATAAAGACATTCAGAGGCTTTGAAAACCGGAATGCTGGTCACAATGCAGTGAGGGAAAGAAACGACAGTGTGTGTGTGTGTGTGTGTGTGTGTGTGTGTGTGTGTGTGTGTGTGTGAGAGAGAGAGAGAGAGAGAGAGAGAGAGAGAGAGAGAGAGAGAGAGAGAGAAAGGAGAGAGAGAAAGAGAGAGGAAATTAGTGAAAGGAAAACGCTGGGAAAAAAAGGAAAAAGGAAGAAAGAGGGAGAGCTCAAGAATATAGAACAAAGAAAAGCGAAGGTAAAGAAAGAGTAAAAGAGAGAGAGGAAAGTAAATACAATAAGGAAAAGAGCGAGAGAGAGAGAAAGGGAGAAAAAGAAAGAGAAGAGAGAGATTAAGGAAAATGAATTAGGATATATAGTAATAAGAAAATATATATATATATTCATAACACAAAACTCTAGCACCTATCAAAATGTGACACATTACAATAATTCAACGTATTTCAAGGTGAGGATAATTGAAAGTGATGAAAAGAGCGAAAATATCAATAAACTGTTGGGGTTAAAATATCGTACCTTTCGACCGACTTCAAAGTTTCGGGTACATAACGCTCATCAGGCCCAGCTGATAAGTGCAGTGTACGCGAAACTTTGAAGTCGGTCGGTAGATAATTAAACCAAATTAATTTATTGGCTATGCGCACATAGATATATACTTCACAGTAAGCAGTCTTATTTAGTATTACGTCCTTCGTGGTCGAGTGACAACGATAGTTTTCCCTACAAAGAGAGACGCAATTTCGATCCCTGGCTTTGGGCGTATTTACTTTATTTAAATTTCTCGAATGCGCAGTATTAAACACTGTTTAATAATTAAATAAAAATTTGGCATCTATTTCAAATAAGAAGGGTTCATTATAATTAATTTTGTAATATATATTTTGGATTAAAAATAAATGCATTAGTTTTTAGAAATGGATTTTTTTACGTTTTCAGCCAAGAAAAAGTGCAGATATGGGCGCTCGAAAAAATAATGAATGAAGAGAAGGAACTTTCCTTAAATAGGGTAAAAAGATCCCTGCATACTCTGAAGACCTTCGAGACAAAGCGGTAAATCATACATGATATTCACGAAGTTCCCCCTACAAAATGAGACACAGGTTCAATTCCTGCCAGAGGACACATTTTTCTTAGATTTCTCGAATGTGCAAATCGATAGACGTATTACACACTGTTTAAATAAAAAGAGTTCACGATAATAGTGCTTAAAGTAATATAAATATTTTTTATTACTCTAAACGTTTTTTTTTAGTGGGCACGCGCGTTTTAATTACTATCCCTTTGTACCCACGAAAATAACGTTTATAGTAAAAGGAAATAATGTCGGAAAAACATGCAAATATATATATATATATACATATAAATATAAAAGTGGACATGGAAGTCAGCACATAGAGGCGACAGTCTGTTTCATGCTAGTGCAATCGTCAGGCGACTCGCCTGACGATTGCACTAGCATGAAACAGACTGTCGCCTCTAAGTGCTGACTTCCATGTCCACTTTTATATTTATACACGCTCTATCTCTGATATTGAGCACTTTATCCCATAAATATAACACACTTTAAGACTATATTTCTGCATATATATATATATATATATATATATATATATATATATATATATATATATATATATATATATGAATATATATATAATATGATAAAAATATAGTTTTGAAATAAGTAATATTTATGGGTAATAATGCTCAATTTCAGAGATAGTGCGCATGTAAATATAAAAAGTGGAAACTGAGGACAACAGCAGTGTTAACACCAGTATCCACACACACACAAATACACATACATACAAGCACACACACACACACACACACACACACATATATATATATATACACACACACACACATATATATATATATATATAATATATATGTGTTTATGTATGTGTCTGTGCATATGTGTGTATATATATATGGCATGCAGTATTTCTCCATTAGAATTCTGACATACACACACACTCAGGCACACCAGCACGCACGCGCACGCGCGCGCACACACACACACACACATATATAGAAATACGTATAGATATAATGAAGACAAAAGGCAAACATATCTTAGCTGACATATTTTGTCTTCTGATAGACTTTATCAATGTAAATGTGAGGAAGAAATGATAAGCTAAGTTTTCCTTTTGAATTTATTCGTATTGTTCTTTCACAGATATATTTTATTTATATATGAAAATGTTTACATATATAATGATATAGAAATGTGAAATAAATTACGAATATATATATATATATATATATATATATATATGGATATATATATATATATATATATATATATATATATATATATATATATATATATATATATATATATATATATATATATTCAAAGATGTGTCACAATCCTTTTTAGTTCTACAATTATGTTTTTTATGTTAAGATGAAATTCATCAAGAAATGCGCTGTATTTTTTGTTAACCCATATATTTTCGACCTCCTCGGTGATCATCCTCAGAGGAAGAGAGATATGGTGAGTGAAACTGAGTTTTCAAAGAAAAAGTATTAAGGATTTAATCTGTCGGGGTCTTTGTAATCTAGAGAAAGAGTAAAAAGTACTTAACGGAAAAATAAAATATACCGAAACAAAAGGAAATTGTCACAGAAAAGAGAAAGAAAGACCAAGAAAAGAAAGTTGATTTAAGAGTAAAACTCATAAGAAAGAATTAAATAAAGAAAAGGAAGGAGTATGACGAACGAAACAGATAGCACGAGTGGATTCTGGATTGTACTTATTTATTTTATTTTATTTTTATTTTATTTTTATTTATTTATTTATTTTTGACGTGATGGACAATGGTCAAAAATCAATTGTCCACATTATGGGCTACTCTTTGCTTTGCATTTCGCATAAGAACAATGACCTCATACCGGAAGTATCATCAGTAAAGAATGTTGCCGCCGGACATTCTAACTGAGAACGTGGTTGGAGATCACATGACAAGAAATTGTCTCATCTTCACCCATTTGCTCTGATTGAACTCCTCCGCCCTCTTCCACCTTGACTTTTTGTCTGTTCTTCGCAATGAGTTTATTCTGACACATCCCAACGACGTCGTCACGTCTCTACAATTCTTTCAACCTCCGACTTCTTTACAACTTATTCCCGCACTACTAATACTTCTTCTCCTTCTTCTTCTTCTTCTTCTTCTTCTTCTTCTTCTTCTTCTTCTTCTTCTTCTTCTTCTTCTTCTTCTTTCTTTCTTTCTTTCTTTCTTTCTTGCGTTATTCCATATTTATTTGGAACGTTATTCTTTGCTTTCTTTCTTTTCTTTGTTTTCACTTTTATTTTTTCGTAACAATTATCGTTCTGTTCTTGTTTCCGACCTCAAGGAGATTGCATGTTTTTATTCCGCCTCCCTGTCTGCAAATGCCTCTGATTACGACAAGCAACGTCTTTTAAGGTTAGTGACGAATGGAGACGTAATTCGCTGAGCAGATTCATGCTCCACTTATAAATAACGCCTCTGATTTTGGTGACACGTTAATATTTTTAATATCGCTCTTTTTCTCTCCATTCCCTTCCACTTTATATATGTATGCACAATCATACGTACACAACCACACACGCACACACACAAGCATACGTATATATATATATATATATATATATATATATATATATATATATATATATATATATATATATATAACAGCGGGGATATAAAAATAAATGACTGGTATCTGTAATCAAATCATTTATTACTCCACTTTGTGTCGACTCTGTACAAAAGCCGCTGGAAACTTAT
The DNA here is from genome assembly GCA_964036315.1 of Acanthosepion esculentum. Classification (NCBI taxonomy): domain Eukaryota; kingdom Metazoa; phylum Mollusca; class Cephalopoda; order Sepiida; family Sepiidae; genus Acanthosepion; species Acanthosepion esculentum. Next base: position 83,541,730 of record OZ038487.1, read on the forward strand.
GTCAGTTGAGGAAATGTGCGATTAACATTATGTGGCTTGCGTTGGTGTTTGTGCGGGTTACGGTTGTCGGTGCGCAGTGGGCTGCGTCAGTTGTCCTTAGGCCAATGACCCCAAGTTGTACCGTCTCGAATTCTTGCTGAAATCAAAGGTCATCTTTTCACCATGCAGGTTTACTCATTATAATAAATGCCACAACGTGTGGGGTTGGTATCAGTAAATTTTTATTGTTCCCAGCATGGAAATGTTGCCGACTACTCATCAGCGAATGGAGAGAAGAAAATGAGACAGAGAAGTTCCCTGCTCCAGCCATCATTTTTAATTTTAGGTCATCTTAAGAAAGATTCGCGAAAATATTTTTTTTAGACGGAAATCTTACTTTCTTGCTTGTCTCTGATTAATCTATTCAAAAACCAATGAAAGGACTTCGCTACATGCTGCTTTTTTCAGTTATTTTTCGAAAGACTTGTTTATTTATTTGATTATACTTTTCTTCTTGACCTTAATCTTAAAGTACCTTACTTGTCGTCGCCCCCAGCTGTCTTTTCTACAAATACTTTCACTGTAACTGCTCCGACGATCTACTTTCGCTAGTTCCCAGACTGCATGAATTTAAACGTGTTACTAGCCTAGCATCACGGTCTCCCTCGTTCACTGTCGAATCAGTTAAATGTAGCCGTCTTTTCTACTCCAATAGCTTCATGTCTCGAACCTCCCCTCTATGGAATTCCCTTCTTATTACTTATTTCCCTGGTAGCTATAGTCTCCAACTATTCAAATGTAATGTCAATCGACATCTCCAGCTGCCTTGATGCCCTGTTCTTCTCTTCATTCTTTCCTCTATCACGCCTCTTTACTCTCGCTCCCACTCTTTGTAACTCCTTGCATGCTAGTGGCATCCCGCCTTGCTTGGGCTGAAATGCTTAAAAAACTCCACAAAAAACAAAAAAAAAAAACAAAAAAAAACAAACAAACAAAATACAATGTTCCAGAAAGAGACAACCGGTTTATTTACATTTTGTTTTGTTGTTTTTAGGGTGAATACCATTTTTTACAACAAGAACCTAAATAAATGTAACCTTTTGCCAAGAGGAAGAAGTAGGAAGAATTATTTTTATACAACAATATAAACTACTAAACAAAAGATAGCTAATTTTCAAATGCAAACACGAAAATAAATTCCTGTTATGCTACCTAAAGCTACATTACGCATAAACTCAAGATAATATACTTTATTTCAAATATTGAACTTTAGAACCGTAGTAGGTTTACAAAAAATATAAAATAACATAAATAATACAATGAATAAATAAAATGAGCTAAAAATAAACGACATAAAATGAATAAAAAAATATGCAAAACAATAAAAGAAACAAATTCATGGTCATGAATAAAAATATTCTCAATAATTAACTTAAACAACAATTTTGTTATACTGGACACTTCTGCCAACTTTCCTTAATTCCCCAGTGGTCTATATACAAAGAGAGCACATAATGAAGAGTAACTATGATCGAATGAAAGCTGATGCGTAACTACTAGTTACCATGGAATCTTGATTACTATTTTGAAACAGTTTATCCTTAAAACACTCCTCAACCATGAATATACAACATTTTTAAGAATAATTATATATAATTGCTGATATCCCCTGAGGAGTGGATGAAGTGATTGCAAAAGAGCCCGTTTACGAAATCGGAATACTGAAGATACCAACAATCAGCTAAATGACAATCTTTATATTTGTATTAATTCTCTCTCTCTCTATCTCTGTCTGTCTGTCTGTCTGTCTGTCTGTCTCTCTCTCTCTCTCTGTCTTTCTGTCTGTCTCTCTCTATATATATATGTGTGTGTGTGTGTGCGTGTGCGTGTGTGTACGTGTGTGTGCGTGTGTGTGTGTGTGTGTGTGTGTCTCTGTGTGTTTACAGACATATATTACATGGTGGCTGGCGACTCGTTAGACGAGTATAACCATTTCTAACAAGTTTAATCTATGGCTTTATTTCTCATGAGAACGACTATGGCCCAGGGCAACATACGATTTTGAATTTACGGACAATCAGCCTAATGAGCCAGATATAAGAAAACTAATCAACGGAATTGTGATGAATAGCAGAATCAAACCTGAAATGGGACAAGAAATGTATGGGTTCGTTAAAGACACTGTAACAAGGAATGCGATATTTATTCTCAGAATCCAGAATCATATCAGAGCGAGTAATTCAAATGCAGAAATATCTGTACCTGTGTTTAATAGATTATGCAAAAATGTCTGATAAAGTACGTCATATAGAACTGTTGGAATTCCGATGTAACCTTTTATATATTTAGAAAGTATATTAGGATAATCCAGAAAGATGTGTAAAACAAGAATGTGTCTTCTCACCGGACTTATTCAATCTATACAGTGAAGCGATTCTGAGGGAATTATGTCCTAGCAAGATTTATTATTGACGTCTACAACTTTAACAATATAAGATAAGCATATGACACTGTGTTGATAGAAAACACAGTAGGTAAACTACAAGACGTCCTACAGAATGTAGAGAAGGATAATAAAATAGGAAGGTACTTGCGAAAATTAAAGGAATGAGAAAAATTCCTCCTCCATCAATTTTATACCGACACCAAGAAATTGAGAGGCTAGTATGATAGGATCAATATATATATATATATATATATATATATATATATATATATATATATATATATATTCAATGTGACTTTAGTAAAATAATTCATTTCTTGAATCATAATTTGGTGAACTTTTGTTCCAAAATAATTAAGAAGGGTATAATTTATTTTATTTTTCAAAATGTTACTCCAAACTCCAATTTGCTAAAATCGTATATAAGTATAGTAGTACTATGATTTTCTGGAGGCTTCTCGAACTGTGTCGAATCTTCTTGGACTTTTTTTGTTTCTTTCTAAGTTTGTATGTTATGCTATAGGCAAAAAAATGTTAAATGTGTTAAAAAATACATAAGTAATATCCAATTACATCCTTAGCATATTGAAAATTAAAACTTCTGAAATAATTTAATTTTGTTACCCTTATTACTTAAATAGTAAAATCGAATTTTGTTTTGGCGGTGACATTTGTCAAGACCTCAAACAAATTAATCCATTTTATTAATTTTGAAGTTCATCAATTTCTGGCACAGTAAAAATAGGAGTAGAAAAAGTCATAACCCTAATATATATATATATATATATATATATATATATATATATATATATATATATATATAAATTTAAGAATTATAAAACTAAGCAATACGAAAGATAGAACCTATCGCCCGGGTCCTTCAATTTGAGGGTGAAACATGAGTTGATGTGGTTTAACTTTTTGTTTTTATTACTTTATTATTCTAACATTTTATAGGTTCACTTCGTATTGAGCTTGACTATATATATATATATATATATATATATATATATATATATATATATATATATATATATATATCAGTAATTATAAAGTAATAATATATATATATCACAACGAAAAGTAATATATATATATATATATATATATATATATATATATATATATATATATATATATATATATATTACTTTTCGTTGTTATCATTTCGAGATCACGTATTTATTTCTTGGTAGCCTTTGAAATATATTGTATATCAATTTAAATGTCCTTTACGAGATTGTATCTCTGATATAAATATCAATACGTACGTTGGCTTTACTACGACTATGCTAACAAAGAGGTTTACATTTCATTTGGCTGGGAATAGTTCAATAATTCAGCATTTAAAGAAACACTCATGCCGACACTCATAGACTAGACGGATATTAGTTTAAAATATATCTATCTTACATAAAACTGTAATAAACAAAAACTAAAAAACACTGAAGTCCTTTATATAAGAGAATTAAATCCCGAAATAAATAAAATAAACTCTGAGTATAACAACAAATTCCTTAAATGCGTATAATAAAAAAAATTGTATATGTATCAGCAAAAATGGAAAGAATACATCCTTTATACTGGAAAAAACCCAAAATACATGTGAACTTTGAACTTTGAAATCTAGAACGCTGCATAAGCAGTAAAAACGAACAGTTACATAAACACACAGAGAACTTAACCCTTTGAAGATGGTCTCAGATGAGATTGGAAGTACTTGGGAAAATAAAAACTATTTGAAAGAAAACCTTGGTATTTTTCTTAATCAGTTTTCTAAGGCTACCAAGAAATTAATCCGTGAACTCGAACGGGTCACAACGAAAACTAATCGACATGATATGTCTAAATTATTTAACCAAACCAGTTTGAATGAAAATATGATACCTAAATATACACAATCTATCTATCTATCTATCTATCTATCTATCTATCTATCTATATATATATATATATATATATATATATATATATATATATATATATATATATATAAATATTATAATGTGCTATATTTAGTGTGACGAGTATTCAGTATCAGAGATAGAGAATTTGTAGATATAAACAGTGCTGACAGATATTATTAACACACCATATGACTGACAGTTCAGCGCATCAGACCGTCTGATAGTCTGGTGAGTCGATTGATGCGTGAAACTGACAATAACTGTGTCGCGTTCTTTTTTTTTTTCTTCGTATGTTTGTACGTTCTACAATCTATTTTACGCGCATCTGGAGGCACATCGAATCAACCGTTTGGTCGGATTCTCGAATACAATAGGTCACACTGACCTGAAATTAGCTTACGTAATATCAGTTCATGAAAAGAATTCTGACCCACTTATCATACACGTTCCATTCGTTTTGGGTGGCTCTGCCGAGTGAATGTCTTTAAACATCTACAACTGTTCGGTGTAGGGCATGATTGAATGAACCTACAGTAACCGATTGTGGTCATAGCAGAGGCATATATAGTCCGAGTCAACGGCACCTCAACAACCCTATCGTAATCTGCTCTCATTTTCTGGCGTTCTAATTCCTTTTTCATTTCATGCTCATCTTCTTTTTTTTCCTTTTTTTTACTTCGTCTCTTTTTTCGCTTGTATTTTCCGTCTCTTTGACATCTTTCAGCGTTATCTATCATCAATTCAGTTCAATTCCTATAATTCTCTCTATAAGATATTCTTATTTACTTTTTCTCTTTCATTCTTTCGAAATTCCAAAGTTTTTAGAATTTATTTATTCTTACGTTCCAAATTTTAGAATGTTCCTTCTTATTTGTTTCTTTCATTCTTTCTTGCTAAATTCAAGAATACTCTTTATTTCTTATTCTTTATATATTTTTCTTTCTTTCTTTCTTTCTTTCTTTTTTTTACATTTTCGAATCATTCATTTCTTTTTATTTCATTTATATATTTCTCACTTTCTTTTTTTTCTTTTTCTTTCTTTCTTTCTTAAATTTTTACCCCATTTCATTTCTACTTTCCTTTTTAATTTTCTCTACATCATTCTTTCTTTCTTTTTTCTTTCTAAATTCAAGAATATTCTTTATTTCTTATTTTTATAATTTTTTCTTTCTTTCTTGCTTTCTTTTTACATTTTCGCATTATTTATTTCTTTTTATTTCATTTTTATATTCTCTCTCTTTTTCTTTCTTTCTATCTTAAATTTTTACTCTACTTCTTTTCTTTTTAATTTTCTCTACATCATTCATTTTCTTTCTTTTTTCTTTCTTTCTTTCTTTCATTCTTTCTTTCTTTCTTTCTTCCTTTCTTTCTTTCTTTCTTTCTTTCTATAACCATTCCTATTTATATGGATCTACGAAACTTGAAACTTGAATATAATAATAAGAGCTAAAAAAAAATCTTATCTTCGTTTTCATCGTCGTCGTCGTCGTCGTCATTATTTAACTGTTTCTGAAATGACACGCCATGTTGTACGATTCGGGACAATTACACTGTTGGAAGCGCCTGCAATCCCTCATGTCAGCCAACAAAGAATCATGGCCGTAATTCCACTTCTTTCCTTTGACGCACACCACGTCATGTTGCATCGAACAAAGACAACGTAGAACTACTCCAAAATTCCTATCTTTCACTTTGACATCATCGCTTCTGCCTCTTCTTCTAATACGTTTTCTTTTCTAATTTTCTGATATTTTTCTCGATTTTTTCGCCCACCTCTAACATGTTTTCTTCGTTCTTGCTATTATCGTTTTTTTTTCTCTTTTGGTGTCCTTGTTCCTTCTCTCGAAAATCCTCTTTTGCAGTTGATCTTTCTCCTTTTCTTCCTCGCTTTCTATTTTTTTTTAATTTTCCCATCTTCAAGCATTTTCAATTTTTGTCTTCCTTTGTGATCAAATTTTCTTTGCTTTTGGTTTTCAAATTCTCGTTTCAAACCGATTCCATATGGCGTAACATTCTTCCAAATTATTTTTTCTTTTCTTCTCTTCTTTCTTTTTTCCCCGATCTCGCGCGTTTTTTTTTAAGTCTTCAAGGTTTCTTCTTTTTTCTTCTCGTTACTTCCATTTAATTCTCTTGCGTTTATTTTCAGTTTCTCCCGCCTTTTTCTCATCCTCATCTCTCTGTTCTTTTTCCTTAATTTTCTTTTGATTTTCCCTTTCTTCAACCACATGTCGATGCACTCTTTTGACCTCTTGTTTTCCCTTTTTCTTTTTACAATTTTCATTTTACTCTTTTTCCTAAATCGTTGATTTTTCTCTCTTCTCTGCATACTTCTGCCAATTTCTCATCCACTCTCAGATAAACCGGAAAGAACCGGAAGTCTTGACACAGGCAAAGGCTGATTATGAAACAGAGAAGAATTTCTCTCGAGGAAGTGATTAGTCGAGTCACTCACTCTGACGTCATTCGGTAATTTGCCCTTTGTAAAAAATAAATAAATAAATAAAATGGTTGTTCTATTAGAGTGACGTCAGCCCGATCAAAGGGAGACAATCGCCAAAGTGACAGCCGTCACTTAATGGGCCAATCTGAAGAGGTAAAGAGACCTGGCCATGACAGCGATCAAAACTGTGATCCATTTTCGCAATATGGCGGAACAGTCAAGAAAGGGAGACAATTCTTCCATAGTAGATTTTAAGGAAATCGATGAGAGGTGATATCCGCTTCTTTAATCAAAACCCAAGTGTCAAGGATTTTGTTTTCAGTTTGCTGCTTACTCTCTTTGTTTCACTCTCTCTATCTCCCTCCCTCCCTCCCCCCTCTCTCTCTCTCTCAGTTTTTCCTCTTGTCTTCTATAGCGGTTCGTTATGTGACGGACTTTATAAAGGTTACCTTAATAAAGTCCGTCAGCTAAGTATAGTTTTTCCGCTTGTCTTGTTATTCATTTTGTCTCTTCTACAGATACACTCCAGCTGAGATTATAAACACACGCGCGCGCATACACATACACACATGCACACAAATACGCACGCACGCACACACACGCATGTATATATATATATATATATATATATATATATATATATATATATATATAAATGTTAAAGTTCTCAGAATAAATTTGTAAAGACAAATTGAACTAAATAGGCAATTGAACTAAATAGTACATCGTCCTTGCCGACGCGATTTCTCATCCGACTTTATCAAGGCAAGCAATGATAAAGAAATGCGAAATGTGTAGTTACATGAAATTTAAAAAAGGCTTTCCTGTGTAAGCCTCGTTGTGAATAGTATTTTTTTTTTAGACTAGCAGTGTGTTTTTGTTTTCCATGTAGACAATGGGTTAAAGTTATCAGAATAAATCTGAAGAGAAGACAAATTGAACCAAATAGACAATCGGAAAATAGTACTTAGTCCTCGATAAAATCAAATGACGCGTCGGCAAGGTCTAAGTACTATTTTCCGATTGACTATTTATGCTCCTGAAAAATTTATTTCGGTTGAGCTCTCTGGGGAGGATGTGTGGGTTTGTAAACAGTGACTATTACGGCTAATAATGCAAGACTCTTCGGTAAATCGAATCGAGTTCTCTCAGTCACTGTGTGTTTATCTAAAAATAAATACGCTTAAATTGACCTTCTTCTCTGCCGTGCGCCAAGGGCTTCAGGGTAAAATTTCCGACTGAGGCGAATTCAGCCGGTTTTCGATTCTAGCCAGAGGCAACCGGATGTCTAGCCACACTGATGAACTGTGATACAGCAAAACAGTCTGTCTGTGGATGACAATATATATATATATATATATATATATATATATATATATATATATATGTATATATATATATATATACATATATATATATATATATATATGTGTGTGTGTGTGTGTGTGTGTGTGTGAGCGTGAGTTGGCGTGTGTATGTGCATACTGTATGATTTCCATTACTAGAACAATTTTTTAAATTTAATAAATAGATCATGACTCTCTACAATTTCCCATCCTTTGTAGACATACGTATCTTTTCATACTCCCTCTTCTAATCATTGTTCTGCCATTCATTTTCACAGTTTCGATTGGTACGTTAATCTGTAATTCCCTTTGCCTTTCTTACCATAGACACGTTCTGTGCGTGGCAAATTCTGCAATTCATCTTTCCTCATTTTGGACCCTAGAAATTTCAATTGTCTCACTGTTTCCCAATTTTCCTTTAAACTTATTTATTCCTTACATGGTCCGTGCGTGGTATTCTCTGTGTCATCAGGTCTAATAACGGCATTTCCCTTGCCTCAAGTCTCCTCTTCATCCGTGAAGATATTGTCCAGCGTCCACTTATATAGGAGACATTCTAACGAATTATTCCTGCTTCTTGCTTTCCTCTTTTTAATCATTTAACACCAAGCAATGAAATAATGCCACTTGGACGCAAGTGGTTAGTGAGCGTTCGAGAATGTGAGAAGAAAGGTACTATTAGGGAGAGAAATCCACAAAAGAACAAGAATTAAAAAGACAGAAGATAACGATTGACATTGACTTTAAATTTTTGAAGTACAAAGTTGACTGGTGTTATGGTAATTTACCCACACACGCATGGACTCTTACAGCTAGAGAGCGAGAGCGAGCGAGAGATAGATAGATAGATAGATAGAGATATGAAGAGAGAGATATGAAGAGAGAGATATGAAGAGAAAGTGTTATGTTAATTTACCCACTCATGCATAGACACACCGGCTATAAATAGGAGCAGGTACTGCCTTTTGGAGAGTGAAGCTTTCAGCAGTCAGCTCTGACAGTCGGATCGAACATTCTTGCTGTAACATTCTCGTTTCTATATGTTTGTATTACTGTTTCTGTTAATGTATTTGTTTGACTCAATTCCTCTCTTGTGTCTTTTTTATTTCTGGCCCTAAGAAGGCCACAACAGAGAGTGGTATATATATATATATATATATATATATATATATATATATATATATATATATATATAGCTCTTGAAAATACATTTCAATTGAGCACTGTTGAGTGATAAGCTAATTCTATAAACAACAGCCACCTGCACTAAGGCAAAGCTCTTCAGTAAAATGAATGGAGCACTTTGGTTGATTGGCATTTGTTTACATTTGTAAAAACAATATGCTAGATTTGGTTGTGTAACTCTACCGAGTGAAAGTAGCTCTGGCTGACACCAAATTAGTTGTTTCAATCCTGGCTTGAGGCATTCGGAAGTCTAGTCGCACTGATGAGCTGTGATACAGCGAAACAGTACTGTCTGTGAATGACATAATATATATATATATATATATATATATATATATATATATATATATATATATGAAGAGGGAGAGAGATATGAAGAGAGAGATACGAAGAGAGAGATATGAAGATAGAGAGAGATATGAAGAGAGTGTTATGGTAATTTGCCCACTCACGCATGGACTCTCCCGGCTATGAATAGGAGCAGGTACTGCCTTTTGAAGGGTGAAGCTTTCAGCAGTCAGCTCTGACAGTCAGATCGAACATTCTTGCTGTAACATTCTCGTTTGTATTATTGTTTGTTTAACTCAATTCCTCTCTTGTGTCTTTATTTCTGGCCCTGGCAAGGCCACAACTACGGGAAGCAAGAAACCAGAAGAGAGTTCCACAAGCGAGAAGTGCGATAGAAGAAATTGTTAGCATAACACTTTCGGTGGCATCTAGCCATTTCAACTGTAAAACGATGAGACCTTGCCGCTAATCTATTCATAAAGTTTACGTACCATAGCGGAAAGTTCCTCAAAAGAATTAATATGAAAGTATTTATAAAAAAGACAAAGGGAAGCTACCTTACGGTGGTGGGAAAGTGATTGGAGCCGTATTTCCATGTCAGGACCAATAACATTGCAGATTCTTCTTAAGTAGAAATTGATGTTTAATCCTTTCCTCTCTCTTTCCTTTACTTACTCGTATGAATCCTTCCCCGAGCTAATAGTAGGATTTATCTTCGGAAAAATCATTGTTATTCTCAAAAAATTGATAATGGAGTAAAGAGTCCTTCTAACCCTAAATATGTTTCGGTTTTAAATAACATACAAAGGCTTGATAATCCGTAAAAAAACAAATCAAACAAGTTTGTGTGCATAAAATCTAATATCAGGTTTGATTATTGCCTGGATATTAAAATTACAACCAGAATTGGGATTATGAACCAATTTTTACAGAAACGTTTTATATATGTGTGTTTGCATGTGTTTGTATGTGTGCGTGTATGTGTTTGTATGTATATGTCTATGTATGTGCGTGCATGTATAGAATCTCTATTTGAAATGTATATAAAATTTGCCAATACTGGCATTTATTATTAACTGAGAATTAGACGCTATAATCAATATGTGTTCTAAAGTTCTTTAATAAGTTACTATGGTTGAAGTAGCAATGGTACAACAAAGTTTCCAAAGAGAACCATTGGACATTTATGTTTAAATGAGATTTGATTCGAAGATTTCAACATGCCTCCGAGAAAATCGTAATTACCGTGTTATTGATTTATAACCTTTATATAAATTCATTCTGTATTGGTCTATTTACCAATTTCATGTGGTTTATAGAATTTCTGTCGTCCAATCTTTTGCCTAATGTTAGAGAAATACTAGTATTTATGTAATCAATCAGTTGCAATATATCATTCGGAAGACAATGGAATCCACATCAAGTTGTGGCAACGAAAATTGTTCAGTGTTGGAAATTTTGTCTTACTCGACGCAGAAAGTAATCTTTTTTTTTTGGAGAAGATAATAGCTAGTGGCTATTGCTTTATTACGAGAAGACAAAAGGAAGAAAACGATGGCTCGATTGAGGACAGCCTTCAACGTTCTAAACAAAACGGAATTCCCTGGGTGTGAGTTCGTTTTTATTTTTCTGATATTGCATGGGAATTCTATCTGATGAATTGTGAAACCTGTAAAAACTCTTATTGTGCTGCATTGACAAATTGGTTGATTTCAAAATAAATTTTGTTGGACAAGGAAGTCGACCGCCGAATTTGTTATTAAACAACAGCCATTGTTTTGTTGTAAATGCGATGCAGCAAACCATCATGATGATGGCTTGGGAAGTTTTTCGACATTCGACATAGTTTCATGAGCAGTCAATTAACAGATTACATTTTGTTTAGTTCATTGCATTGTCTGCTCAGCGATTCTTGGATTAAATGACTAGGAAGAATTTATTGAACCAAAAACGAAATAATGTTCTTTTCACTGAATATACAATTCAACTAAAAGTGGTGATCTTTATACTAAAGATCATTCAATACATGGCTCGCGAGTCACTCAAGGTAGAGGAACGGGGAATAAGTTGTATAATAAGGATGTAAGAGGAGGCGGTAGGAGGTGAAATTATGAGGAGAATAACGACTGACTCTTGACTTGAAGAGTTTTAGATTGTAGTGCCCAGAGAAGAATATACGTGCGGTCTGTTCGATAAAGTAGAAATCCTTAGAAAAAAGCTGGCTGAGTGGAATATATTCCTTAGAATATGTGAGAAATGAGGGTGATTCAACACCGTGGAGTGGGAAGTAAAATTTCATTAGAAACAAAGAACAGAGTGCCTACTACTAGGAAATATTAATCCTCTTTTATAGCAGTGAATGCTTGACAATTTACTTACAGATGAAAGCCCTTAGTGAGAAAAGATGGGATCTACAGAAGGATGCTAAGGATACCATGGTAGAGGATGCAATCAACAGGCACGTTTTAGAGGAAATGCTAAAAAAATACTTATAGTTAGCATCAGAATGAGACATATGAAAGACATTCTGGTACATACAATAAGGAAAGTGAGCTTGGGGAATATGACACTCACAGGCCATACTGAAGATAATAAGAACAGTAGAAAACAGCGAGTAACCTACCTAACTAGCTTGGACAGCAGAACAGTGACTGGGAATAATACTAAGGATACAAACATTATTAAGAAGGATAGAGAGTTTTGGAGAGCCGTGACCGCCCACGTCCTGAAGGGACATCATATATAAAAGCAGTTCAACGTTCGCTTAATTAATTGTACAGCCTTCTTCAGGCGTATGGTCCGTCCCATATTGTCATATAGGAAGAAAATGAGTATACGCTTTCCGCCAGGTGTATAAATAGCGGTGTCAGGTTACTGACTGGAGTGATTGAGTCATATTGACTATAACTATCCAGTCGAATTAGTGTGCAATATTGCGCGTCGATGATTTGGGTTTTGATTTAAAATTTACCGGACTTTAAGCCGAGCCACATTACTAACGAGGTATTCACTGAAAAGTCAACCAAAGATAATTAACCATTAATTATCTTTGGTTGACTTTTACTTCTTTTTCTTGTTAAGTATTTATTTGCGGTTGTAATTGAATACTGTTTTATTTTAACGTTGTAGTCTCGAGTTATACTTAATTATTAACGGCCACCGTACGTCACAAAAGTTATACATCTGCTTGATAGCGCATCCCCATTGCAGTTCTCACGAAGGAAAGTGACTGGAATCATTCCTGACGGATAGTATTCTATCAGTAAGCAATGAGTGGAGTCACTTTCCTACAGAACATTTAGCCGAAAGAATTGTAAGGTCCATTTAGCCGAAAGAATTTTAAGGTTCATTTAGCCTACCTTGTTGGAAATGAATCGAGCCGGTCAGTATATCAGCGACCATTTCTGATCATTTCTTAATTAGCTGTAGATTAAGTAGATTTGACATATCTAAGTTTCTTTATCTGTTTTTTTTTTGTTTTTTTTTTTAAGCGTATCACCCCAAGCAAGGCTGGAGGCCACTATCACGCATGGGGTTACAGAAGGGTTGGAGGAAGAGCAGATAGGAGTGGTAAAGGAGAAGATGTGGAGAAAGAGAAGGACAGAGGGTCGATCAAGGCAAGAGGATTACAGAAGAATTGGAGCGAGAGCAGGTAGGAATGAAAGATGAAAGGAAGTGGAGAAGGGAAGTGGATAGATCAAGGCAACTGGAGATGACGATTGACGCTACACTTAAACCGTTGGAGATTGTATTTGTCAGGGAAACAGTAATAGGGAAGGGAGTTCCATAGGCGAGATGTGCGAGACATGAAGCTATTGGAGTAGAAGAGACGTCTACATCTAACAGTTTCAACGGTGAAGGGGTGGGAACGGGATGCCAGCCTCGTAGGACGTTTAAATTCATGAGGCCTAGGGACAAGCGAAAGCAACTCCTCGGAGCAATTACCGTGAAAGTACTTGTAGAAAAGGCAGAGCGATGCAACATCGCGTCTGTGAGAGAGCGACTACAGACGAGATGACAGATCAGGGCCAATCACATTGCATATCCGTCTCTGGATCTTATCAAGAACCCTGAGGCAACAGCAGGGGCCCCAGACCATAAATGGCAGCAATACTCCATGCAAGGGCGAATGGTCGATTTATAGACTTGGAGGATCGATTCCGGGGAGAAAAATTTCCTGGCTCGGCACAGGGAACCAACTTTTCTTGCGGTGGATGATGCAACTGACTCGATGTATTTGTTCCATCTCAGATCAGCGGACAGCGTGAGACCGAGTAGCCGCAGAGAGGAGCTCTCGAGAAGTTGGTCCTCAGACATTCTAATGGGATGCAGGGATGGGTCCTTTTTGTTATTTACTGGATTAACATGGTTGTAGCCTAACGACGTAAGTATAGTGGATCGAAATCCATACTGAGTCATAATAGACACACTAGCTAACTAAAAAGTACACCGCATGATGACCTGTTTTAAAAAAAAGTAACAAAAGCCACATCACATCCTTTTGCATTGAAGGAAACTAAACTAAAACAGATGAATAAAATGGTTATGAATGTTGAACATTGTCGCCGTTTTCATGAGACGACCAAAACTATATACACGGGACCATACAAAACTTATTCGATGAAACGTGTCCCTTCAGAACGTGAGAAATCACAGCTCTCCACAACTTTCCATTTTTTGTATCTCTGACTAGCGTTTGTCTTATCACCATTAATTGCTAGTCCCAATCCATTTACAGAAACATGTTAGGTAGGTTATTCGTTTTTTTTCCTCAGGGAACTTTGACGTAGTGCAATGGTTAACAAACGTGTCCCGTTAGAACAATTATAAATGAATAGTATATTCTCACTTAGTGCTCTATACATTCAGCCTTGTGCCACATCAAAGCTACGTTTAGTAAAACGCTATTCGCTATTTCCCTTTGTCCCTCTTGCTGTCAATATGTCTTGCGAGTGTCAAATTCTACAAACCCTCTTTCCTCATTATATGTCATAGAAATTTAAACTCTCACTTTTTGGTTCCAATTATAAGCACCCTTTTTGCTTCAATTTTCCTTTGTTTCCTTTTCGATTATTTCTGTTGCTTCAAGCCGCTTCATCATCATCATCATGTGAGGAGATTGTTCCGTATTCATTGTCGTATAGGAGGACGGGTATTATATAACCATTTAGCGCCCTTTCCTTTGTAATGATATTTTCTTGTTTCTTAATAATTTGTTTCACATTCGGAAGGTATCTTTCGCTATTTCAATATGCCTTCGGAGTTCGGTGGCAAATAGAACAGAGATTATGAGATTCAAACACAATTTTGTTCCACAATATTTCTTAAGCTACCGAATTATATAGGAAAGATGTAGATTTATCTATACCCCTTCCTCTACGATGGATTGATCGGTATTTTAGGGCTTATCATCTCATCGCAGGTCAAGAAAAAACAGAAAATATTTTTAATTCTAACAATATTTTGTAGGTAATAACGACTTAGTGATTCATGTCCTACTAATTAACACCTGGCTGAAAAGAAGAAGAAGTGGAGTTATACCTTTTCCGAAGGTATATGCGCATGTCAATGTAACGAAACTGACTGGAATTAGAACACGACTCTCCGGTTTCCAATTCTGAGACGTTATCCAGTAATCCAGCCACGCATTCCCGAATACTGCAGCTGATATTATAAACCGGTCACCCATCTAGGTACTGATTAGTTTCGATGTTGCTTAATTCGAGGATCGTACGAGAAACGTTGATTCAACGTGATATGGCCGTATACCTCAACAACGACGTAATATATTATATTAAAACATGAAATAACCTATAATATTAGGTTGGTGCAAAAATAATGTCGTTTTTCTCACATAAGTTGAACGTCAAAAAACGACATTATTTTTGCACCAACTTAATAGTAAGATCTGCACTGGCCAGAATGTCTAAAATTAAAGCTGTGCGACAATATATGATTGTAACAAAGACTCTGTTAAACGTAAACTATTTCGGAATCGACATTGTTGACCGTTTCTCTTTGCTCTCACTGACTTGATAATCAGCACTCGCGTACTCCGTAACTACTATAAAATAATTACTCTAACGGTAGTGACTCTATATTCAGCCAAGAGCTTACCTTCTAGCACCTTTTTATAATTCTATTTTCAGTCAATAAATGTTATGCCACGTCCCTTCAGGACGTGCAAGATCATGGCTCTCCACTTCTTTCTATCCTTTGTAGATCTTAATAAATATTTTTTTTGCTATCTCTCCTAAAACCTGATCTGTCATGTATTTACTCAAGTTTACTAGGTAGGCCTTGTTTTCCTATGTCCTCCTGTTCTTTCAAACTGTCTCGTGAGTATCAAATTTTATAAAACCCTCTTTCCTCCTTATGTACCCTAGATATTCGAACTCTCTCTTTCTGATGTTAAACATAAGTGTCCTTTTGTGTTCGTTTTCTCCAAAACTTTGTCGTTGTTCATGGTATTCTCAGCATCCGTCTGTAGAACCAAATTTCTGTTGCTTCAAGTCTCTTCTTCATCTGTGATGATATTGTCCGGAATTCACTGTCATCGAGGAGGACTGAAATGATAAACGAGATATCTGAACGTGACGACATGCCAGAAGTAACCAGTAAAACTGTTTAAAAAAACAGCTGGGTTCCATCGAATAAACAGGTTGATAAATCTCACAGATAAGCATAGAATACTAAGGAACAATGTTGAGGCAAAGAAAATGCTATCTTCAGCATCTGAATACAATCAGAGAAAACAATACAAATGCATAATGACCTATATTTTTGTTTCATAAATTTCTTTTATACATATTCGATAAAATACAACGCAAAAATACATTTGAACTAGGGAGGCTTAACGGAAGTTATGAGAATAATCCTCAACATTTCTTAGGAAGCAAACAGCACAGCATGCGGAAGACGACCTAAATACATACAAATAGAAAGCAGGAGTAAGATGCGTTTTATGACCGGATAAGTTTAACCTATACAGCGAGACGATCCTGAGAGAACGAGAAGACCTACAAAAGATCTATTCACTGTGTAACAAAATTTTGATTCTTTCTTAGTCTTTGGTCAGTAAGGATAATTTCCTAATTTCTTCTGTCTTGAAAGCAACGAAAATGATCATTATTCCCTTCAACCTTTGCTTTTGTGACCTAAACATCGATGTTTTGAAACAAACTCATTTTCCATAACATTTTAGACTGATTCAGCGCTGTTTTGTTGACGGGTAATGTTCTAAAACTTTCTATAATTTTCAAGAACTTCTAAAAGTTTCAAGAATTTCTAGAACGTAAACTCAACAGTTAATTTTATTTCTACCAAGGATCGTATAACGAAAAGATGATGGGAGACTATATATGGGGATTGATTCGTGAAAGTAATTTACAGTATACGCGTAAATCGCGAAAAACTACTTATTTCTAAATTTTTGGGGTCTCTCTTGTCTAATTCTAGAATAACTAAATGCTACTTTTGAATCATGTCTCGTCCTCTTCCTACTTTGTATGAAGGACAATGTTTACGTTCGTCATTTTTCCCAATGAGAATAGGTAAATTTCAGAAGTATCATTATCCTGCTCACAAAAGCGACGTTTGACAGAAATATCAGGTATTTCTCACACTTTCGAAAGGTTTGCAAATAGGAAATTTGAATTACTACCCAAGGACAAGACGGTGCTGTAACGGTCATAATCTTAATTACGCAAGTTATGTAGATTATAGTGCATTGGCGGCAGAATCAGAAAAACAACTGCAACAATTAGACAGTAGTTACCAAACGGTGAAGGGCGCCTCACAGGTGCAGCGGAAGAGGATAACAGGTGAGGCGGAAAGTTTGAAAGAAAATCAATGATTTAGAAAGAGTTTAAAAAAAATTAATATGCCAAAAATAAATATGATTTCAAAATTTAAAATATTATGGATTACTTTTAATTGTATGCATGAGTCCCAGTATAAATAGTCGTAATAACTATTTATAGTAATAATTATCTATTTATAGACAATAATTATTGGCCGCTTTTATCATTGTCATATTTTTGCATTATATCAAGTAATATGGTAACTCGGGTCCGCAAATTGGAGGAGAGAGTTATCAGTGACAATGTTGTGACTTCGAATCAGTGGTTATTCCGTTTAACCCGCTCCCTGTTTTCATTTTTAAATGTATCTTTTATCACATAAAATTTGGTGAGGCGTGAGCAAATTTTAATTCTGAAAATGCGGCCCAGAGAAAAAAACGTTTGGGAACAATTGAAGTAGAGAATATAGCAAAGGAAAGTTAAAAATGACCAATCATCGAGGATAAGAAGACATAGTGTATGGTGATCATCAAGAAGGCCAGTCAAAAGTACCAACTTCGTCTTGAAAACGACAGAATCAAACAGATACAGACATTTAGCTGTCAAGATTTTCTCTTTTTTAAGCATTTCACTCCAAGCAAAACGGGACTGACGCAAAGGGTTACAGAGAGTAAATGTAAGAGAAGAGACTGTGTATAGGGGGAAAAGGATAAAAAAGAACGAGGTTCAAAGCATCAGATGATGTCGATTGACTTTACATTTAAATTTTTGAAGATTATATTAAGGAAAGCAACTAAGAGGAAGGGAATTCCACTGTTGGGAAGTGCGGGCGATGAAGCTATTGGAAAAGAAAAGGCGGTTACATGTAACTGTTTCGACAGTAAAAGGGTGGAACTGAGATACCAACCTAGTAGCACACTTAAATTGATGCAGTCGGGGCACCAGTGAAAATATCTCGTCAGAGAATATGCCATGAAAATATTTGTAGAAAAGACAGAGTGAAGCCACATCACTTCTGTGAGAAAATCACCGAAGTAGCGATGCCAAGTAAGGACCGATCACATTCGATATCTGTCTTTGGATTTTGTCGACAACCTCTAGATGAACAGCAGGAGCACCAGATCCTAGTGCAGTAACTGACAAGTATATAGCACAAGAATTTGTAGGTGCATAGGAATAGTGAAATAAACCTACCAGAAACTAAACAAAGTGATTAGGTATAGGACGATTTCGTTAAGAAATAATGGAAAACAAACACCATCCTGTACAGGAGTATATGTTGAAAAATGTAGATAAAGCGAGTCGAAGAGACAGATATCTGATTCTACGGAGAACACAATGAATTGAACACTTGAAGTATGAGGAAGCCTTAAAGAAAGTGGAAAAAGGGACACTTACACTCGAATTCAGAAAGAGGCTTAGAAAATTCAACACTCACAAGACATATCCAGTGAAAAAAAATCAAATAACTGACGAGTTAGTGTGAAGGGCGTTACAGCAAAATGTTATTTAGAGCGACAACGAAGCGGAGGTTGTGGAGAGACCTAGGTGCTTATGTTCTGAATGAATACGGCAAAAAATAAAGAAATCTGCATATATCTATCTATCTTTTCTATATATTTATCTAACTACAGAGAAAGCGAAAGAGAAAGAGAGAGAAAGAGAGTGTGTAAGAGATATATAGATAGAGAGAGAGAGACAGAGAGAGAAAGAGAGAGAGCGCATTAATTCAGTCATAATTCATGTATTTTATTATTCTCTGCCATTTTTCGTATCCTTAAACCCTTGTCATTTTTTTGCATCTATAATTTACACCCACACACCCACGCGCGTGCGCACACAGACACACACACACACATATATGTATT
>OZ038487.1:83568490-83585990 GCA_964036315.1 Acanthosepion esculentum
CTATATTGTGTAGTCGACAAAACAAAAACAGACAAAGCGCATGCGCGAAATTGAAAATATAAAATAATTTAAACATCGCGCCTTGTAGATATAATATAATCGTGATGTTGACTTTCAACAATACTTTGAAGTTTATTTTCCTGAAAAACTGAATAGAGAGAAATATTTTATAAATTTCAATCATCAGCTGTTTGATCAATGAATATCGAATGCGTCCTTGTAGGGAAACGACTAATGTCGCCATTACTATTTCCCGTGTTTTCCTCAGAGGCATTGAAGGCTGTTTTATATTTTGTTACGATATTTTTCGTTTTAAGTTCTAGCTGGAAATTCATTTTCTAAGATGTCAAAGAAAAACTTTGCAGTATTAATGGTCTCGACCTTGCATATCGGCTTCAATAACTTTCCCACCGCCGTAACGTAGCTTCCATGTGCCTTTTCTGCAATTTCCACGGCAATTGTTCCGATGAATTTCCTTACTTGGTACTTCGACTACATGAATTTAAGTTGAAATTGTTAAATGTAAGGGTAAGTTCTATTCTGACAGTTTCTTCTCTCACACTTCTCGCCTGTAGAACTCTCTTCAAGCTTATTGCTTTCCTGTCAACTACTATAATTAATATATATGCAACGTCAATCGTCATCTTCTGCCTCCTAAGTAAATATTTCTCAGTTTCCTTCACTCTATTGCCTTTCATCCTGAGTAACCCCTTGCGGTTTAGTGGCTTCATCGCCTTGCTTGGAGAGAAATGATTGAATAAAAATAATACATTTGACTGTTTACATAAGAGTCGATTAATATCAAAGTCACTTCTAAGATTTTTCTAATATTGTGTAAGGTATGAATGGGAAATTAATAACGTTTTTTCTAATGTTTATAATGAGGTTCACTGATATTTTTTTTATTTCCAGCCTCTTTTCTGTTTTAATAAATATAAAACGTATTAAATGAATGATATTTAATATACACATTTTGCGATGACTTTCAGAATATCTCGAGTTGTTTAACGATGCTATTCATTTTCCTTCTAACGAATCAAAATATCTTTTCCATCATTTATAGGCTCTCCATTTTCTACAAATATAAGTTAATCAGAGGCATGCAGAGAATTGAGATGAAGGTGGACAGTTTTATTGTGTCAAGTTAAAAATAAGTTTGAAATCCAATTTAAACATTGTGAAGATTAAGGCAAAATATTAATAGATTTATAGTTATTAAACATTACATGGATGCGCAGGTGGTTAACATTCTAACTGCTTAGTCAATGAATACTGAATATTGTCTTGTAAGGGAACGATTAATGTCCCCATTACCATTACCAGTGTTTTCCTCGGAGGCATTGAAGGCTGTTTTACGCGTCGTTGCGATGTTTCACGTTTTCAGGTCTTGTTGGAAATTCTTTTTAATTCCAAGGGACTATTTTATTTACAATTTCATTTTGATGTCCGGTTAGGAGAGAAAGATAAATTTTTGACCGCCATAGTGTCGTAATCTTTCAAAATTGTGTAAGCTATCAGCTATATATCAATAACCAAAAGTCGTTTCAAGCGAATGAATCCGCTAGACCTTGTAAAAAACAATACATCATCAGATCTATTTACATTATTCGGACTATTGTCCTCATCTTTATTGCCATATTTATCACAACAATTCGGCCAGTGTACGCTCCAGTGGTTGGAATGTCGAACTCATCCCTTTATTTCGTTCGCTGGGGGAAACTGTTTTAGTTCCACTTGCCATGTCTAATGGATGTCAGTTATCAGTTATCTCCTTTTAATCCACCTCTCCAAGTTCTCCACTGCCTTAACCAGGTATTGAACTCACAACTATTTGGGATCTGTCACTGGATGTAACCAACGCCTTTAAGGACACATGGCACAGCGAGCGAAATAAAGGGAAATAATGGACAGCGAGCGAAATAAAGGGTTCAGTTCGACATTCCGGATCGTACAACGGCCGTAACGTTGTGAGAAATATGCCAACGAAGATGAGGACAATAGTCCGAATAATGTAAATAGTGTGCATAATACCTCATCTCAGAAATATAAACAGATACTGATCATCGGATCTTATAGACTGGCGCTACAGAATAACAAACAAAAATGTTCACCAAATAACAAAAGGCACGTCACTTGAAGACAGCAGCATCGACTAAAACGGATAGCACATGTAACCAAAAGGGAAAACAATGATAAAATCAAGATTTTGCATTTCTACACTCATTTATGTGCCATGCGTGATACACGCTTAGGCGATTGTGTATCTTTTGATACATGACTGACGAGGCTGATTTTTCCTGCAGTAGTTTGCCATTTCTTTCTGCGGTAGATCAGTTGCCATCCAAGGAATAGAACCTGATTTGTCCTGCTATTTACTCATAGCATAGTGGGGGGAAGGACTTATACCTTTCCTAAGGGTATTAGCACGTAAGTAATGGAATTCGATTCCTCCAATTCCTCAATCCGAGCTGCTATCCATTATTCCACCGTGCCTCCTCACTAAAGGTTAGCAAGGAAATTCTTAAATATACTTTGTAAGAGCTATAACTGTTAGTGGACATGAGATGTCAAATTTACTGAAAATATTTCAAGAGAAAGTTGTTATGAATTTTAATCGAGAATAATGCTAACTTAATTTTCGTATATGGTAAAGGTAATATTAGCTGTTTCCCTACAAGGAAACAATCGGCATACACTGACAGAGAAGCCTTTTTTAAATTTTCAGTTGAGATTTATAAAATCATTCTCTTATAACACTTTTTTTAGGAAAACAGCTTTCTCAAGTCGAGTAGTTTTTTTTATCTCTCTTTCTAGTATTGAGGGTGGGGGTTCCTTCCGAACTATCTGTTTGAAGTGGTGTGGAATGTTAATATCTTGATTATGTCATTTTCTTTTCGAATTATATGTACTATCCATTTTAGTTTTTGTTGCTGTTGGTAGTCCACAAGTAATGTGGTTTTTTGTTATTTGGTACAGTTCTTTGTTATTGTGTAGCATCAAATCCGTAATGTTCACAGAAGGATTATCATTGTCAAGACCGTCAGGCTTTATTCGCTCAAAGCATTTTTTCATAATTGATCTTAGGAAGCGGGTAGTATATAACTGGCAGTTTAGATATTTCTAAACGGATTTGGCGTCACGCATGACCTTCATATGAATCTGATCTGATGAGGCTATTTAAGAACATGACACAAGTTTTCAGGCTGATGATTTCGTTTCGTCACAATTTTCAGTGTTGGGCGAAACTACCACTGACATAACCTATTCTGCTTTTAATTCTTTTTCTCCTATTCAGTTATTTGCCATGCGTGATACGCGCGTAGGCGATCATGTCTCTTTCGATACATGACTGACGAAGCAATTTTTTTTCCGAAGTAGGTTGCCATTTCTTTCTGCGGTAGACTAGTTGCCCTCCAAAGCTACAGAACGCTGTCTGTCGTGCTATTTACCCATAGGTGGGGGGAGAAGAAGAGGATCCATGCTTTTCCAATGGTATTACCACGTAAGTGAATGTAATGGATTCGACTGGAAAGTCAGCCAGTCAGTTATGTTCCATGCGTGATACACGCTTAGGCGATCATGTATCTTTCGATACATGACTGACGAGGCAGATGTTTCCCGCATTAGGTTGTTATTTCTTTCTGCGGTAGACTAGTTGCCATCCAAGGCTACAGAACGCGGTCTGTCGTGCTATTTACCTATAGTTGGGGTAAGAAGAAGAGGATCCATGCCTTTGTATTCGCACGTAAGTGAATGTAATGGATTGGAGTTGAATTCGAATAAATAATCTGTTGTAGCTGGTCCATACGCCGAAATATGTGATGTGTTTAGTATTTACTAATTCTAATACTGTATTTTTATGATGGATTTAGGGTAAGCGCCATCACTTCTTTCATTCCAATTCCAGATCAGTTACTTTTTTGGAGAGATCTATCTTTGAACACTTGATGGAAACGGTCAAAAATATCCATTACCATTCCCTAGACGGTCGATTCTAGACTGGATGTCAGAAGAGTAGATTTGTATCTATCAGAAACAGAAACAGGCTTGTCCAGTCTGTTTCTGTTTTAAAGGTACCACCATTCTTCATTGGAATGACTGTATTAGCACGTAAGTGAATGTAATGGATTGGAGTTGAATTCGAATAAATAATCTGTTATAGCTGGTCCATACGCCGAAATATGTGATGTGTTTAGTATTTACTAATTCTAATACTGTATTTTTATGATGGATTTAGAGTAAGCGCCATCACTTCTTTCATTCCAATTCCAGATCAGTTACTTTTTTGGAGAGATCTATCTTTGAACACTTGATGGAAACGGTCAAAAATATCCATTACCATTCCCTAGACGGTCGATTCTAGACTGGATGTCAGAAGAGTAGATTTGTATCTATCAGAAACAGAAACAGGCTTGTCTGTTTCTGTTTTAAAGGTACCACCATTCTTCATTGGAATGACTGTATATTATCTATTGAAAACCTGTGTCTATATATTGATGTAGAAAAAAAGCGGAATTATCCTTGGGGATATGGGACGCTGAGTGCTCCGATTGTACTCTACATTTAGAAGTTCCCAGCCTGCTGAATCACTCTGACAAGTGGTATCTTATATTTGTTCAAGGGTGTTATCTACACCTATATTGCTACAGCTCTGTGATCTTTATGATGCTTGACAAATTCGACAAACACGCTTGCATCGAGATTCGCGAAATGCTTTGTAACACATTAGGTCGAACGCCAGTTGCCTTTCAAGACCGGTCGAATGTTGGTTTCAGATGATAAGGGTAAGGAATCCCCAATAGGATGCCAGAAAACGTGGGAAAGGTTGTGAAACTCTTCTATGAGAATTGTTGCTGGATAATGAATCAACTCTTCACCTAATACATGTCCCGAGAGACACTCAATGTACATGGTTACTGGATGAGGTGTGTGATAAATAGGAAGCGACGAGGATATGAAGGATGGATAACGATTGATCCTAGTTTAAATCGGTTAAAATTATAGTATTAGGGAAATGCTTTCCCCGCTGGAGTCTCGGTCATAAAGTAGCAGTTATTGAAAAGAAGCTTTGTGTGTGGAACATCCTTATCGGAATACGTGGAGGATGAGGTTGATTCATCTCTGCGGGAGTACCAAGGCAGATCCATCGGGATACGTTAGCAATAATAATAATAATAATAATAATATTCTTATAATATATATATATATATATATATATATATATATATATATATATATATATATATATATATATTTATATATATTATAATATGATAATAATATTATGACGTTTCGTCTGTGGGAAACACGCTCATCTAAAACATCTGTACGTGTTTTAGTCTTGGTCAAGTGAGAATACGAAAATATTGAAATTAAGAAAATTACCTTAATGCACTCTATTTTCTCTCTCTTTCTCTCTCTCTCTCTCTCTCTTTCTCTCCACTCTTACATATACACACACAAACATACATAAATGTAAAGGAATATGTTAACGTTGTAAAAAATAGAATAATAAAAAAAAGGAAAGTGATAACACCAAAAAAACTCTACAGCACCCAATGAAAGGAAAAGACTCAAAAGCCTAGAGGGTATTATTATACAAAATAAACTGCCCACATTAAACAAAATATTATTCACCACAGGAGATGGTATCTTGAAGTGCATATGATGTAATTAATGTGCGTATATATTATATTAGTATAAATAAATAAATAAATAAATTGCATTCGTTCTGTGTGGCTTCATTTCCCAATATCCGTTACGCTAAAACGTTTCAGGATAAATAAAAAGTATGTCTAACTATCACACAGACACCACATTGGTTCGTGATAGTGACCACCACAGTTAAAAGTACTTGAACACAAATAATAAAATCTGAAAAAGATATGAACTTTGGACAGTTTATCCACAACTTCGAGCACAATACTCAACACATGCGAAAATTGGAAAAATTGTAATAAAAAATTAAACAGAGACTTTGGTGGTTCTTTGTAATGAAACTTGTTTGTGTGTATATATATATATATATATATATATATATATATATATATATATATATATATATAAAAAAAAATTAAGTAATTCATTGAGTCTGAAAAAATCCTCAACAGAATGCATTGGGAATACATCAGCAGTGCGCATCTACTACCGAGAATTGAAACCCTGGACATTTAGGTTATCAAGCAAACGTCATACCAACTGTTCAACGGGCCTCGGCGATGAAGATGTAGCAAATCAGACTCAATATAGCGCCGCTCGCTCACATATTCCGTGGTGGAACTCAACTGAAATTCTCTGTAACCATAGGACTGTGCCCCCGGGAGCCACGACTACTATCACCATATATATATATATATATATATATATATATATATATATATATATATTGGGACCTATATATATATATATATATATATATGTACAGGTAGTAATCCGTAGGTATATAATACAAGTGAATCCTATTAACACAATATTAAATATTAAAACTGATTCGCACATAGAGCGCAATGATTTTTTTTAATAAACATAGCAATGTATTTCATACAATTGGAATTAAGATATCATTATGTAAATCATTATTTTCACCTTGTAAAATAAATTGAAAGGATTTTTCAAACAGTCAATGGATGATTAAGTTCTTCAGATAAACCATACCTTGTCTGTGTATTTTTTATTTCAGAAGTTTATCATCCAGAGACTGTTTAAAAATCCTGTGAATTTAATTTTACGAGGTAAAAATGATCATTTTTATTTATGTATAATGGTATCTTAATTCCGATTGTATGTATATATATATATATATATATATATATATATATATATATATATATATATATATATATGTATATATATATATATGTATGTGTGTATATATATATATATCGATATATATATATATGTATATAGATAGATATATAGATATATAGATATATGTATACATATATATGTGTGTGTGTGTCTGTGTGTGTCTGTGTGCATATATTTGGTGTAACAGCACAATTGTACAATTCGTGTAACAGCATAATTGTCCAGCGCACAAAATATTTACAAAAACACTAAACTAACTCATTTTATTTTTTCCAGTCTTTTTTTCAGATAAAAATATTTAGCCATTTTGACACCATTTGTCGTAAGAATCATTTTGTGTCATCCCCAGTGTCGTCGCAACTGAGCAATAGCAAGAAGAAAAAATCATTCAGGCCTTCAGTAATGGTACCAATATTCATACACTAGCTTCCATCTTCAAATCCATTCGAGAACCATCAAGAAAACTATGCATAAATTTGAAAAAAGAGGGAACAGTAGAGACGAAAACTGTACCAGGAGGTCACAACAGGAAGAGGGATCATCATTTCAACTTAGAGCTAAAGAGATCAATTATAAAAAAGATCCAACAATTTTGCTTTTACAAATGGTACACACACACACACATATATATATATGTAGACAATGAGGTCAAAAGCCAGGGACAGCAGTCTGTTCTATGCTCAATGTTCATGCCTGAAGATTGTCTAGAAGCGTGAAACAGAATGTTGCTGGGTGTTTATCTGAATGACTACATTTATATGTACATAAGCTCTATCACCTGGCATTGAGCACTTTAACCCATGCATATACCATACCACAAAATTATATTTTTATCATGTGTATATATATATATATATATATATATATATATATATATATACCATGCATTTATATGGTGGACTCTCCAGTCGTATTCGACGTATGACGGTCAAGCAGCTCATTTCCGAGAAACTGACAGCCAGACACCAGCACATATGATTTGATTATAATGGTTAAGGCTTTGTGTAGGTCCGAATGTTTTGAATTTATTTTTGTTCTTGATCATGGCTATCGAAAGGAATGACAGGAGAGTAAGAAATAACGAAAGAGAGAAAAAAATAAGAAAGAAAGAAAGAAAGAAAAATGAAAGAGAGTTATTAATAAAAAATTTTAATGAAGAAAGAAAGAAAAAAGAAAGAAAGAGAGAAAGGAATTAGGTAAATGGTGTGAAGATTGATAAAATATAAGACAGAAAGAAAATAAACAAGAAAGAAATTAAGAAAAGGTTAATGACGCAATTATGAATGAAGAAAAAAACGAAAGTAAGAAAGAATGAAAGAATAGTTAGTGAAAGAAATGATAAGACTATAAGAAAGAGAATAAGCAGATGGTGAATGGAATACAAAAACAGAAAGCAAGAAAGAAAATGATGAAAGGAAGAATAAACCAATAATTACGAAAGAAAGAAAGAACGAAATAAAGAAGTCGAAGGGAATAATAAAAATAGAAATAGATAGAAAAGATTATAGCGTTAATAGCACAATAAGCAATGAACAGAGAAAGGAAAAATGAAAGAGTAGACGGGGAAATGATGAAAAGAAAGAAAAATTGTTATAGTGTTAATAGCAATAAATAAATAAACAATGAAGAGAGATAAAAGAAAGAATGAGACAAAGACTGAATGAAACGATATAGAAATAAACAGAATAAAAATATATCAAGTAAAAAATAATCGAAAGAAACATAAAGAAAGAAAGAAAAAAGAAAGATTAACGAAAGAATGATTAAAATTCTGAATAACAAATGAATGATGAAAAGTAATAAAATAATAAAAACACTTTGATATCAAACAAAACAAGAAAATAAATGAAAACTCATTAGAGATAAAAGGTAGAAAGAGAAAGCGGGGGAAATAAAGAATGGAAAACTAAATTAAAAGAGAGAAAATAAGAAACGGTGAAAGTGATTAGATAGGAATAGAGTTTACAGAAACGAAAGAAAGAAAAGAGTTTATAAATTAAAAAGATAAAGAAACTTTTAAACATGCAGTTTCTTGTCGGCTTCGGACCGACGCTAAGCTTTTCCGAACATGTATACCCTTAATTGCGAACCCATTCGTTACAGCATTGTTCCAATCTGCTTCTTCGTTGTCTTGTCGCAAGAAGAAGTTTGATTTTAATTGCAAATAGAAAAGGAGAAGAAAGGAAATCCCCCCCCCCCAAAAAAAAACACTGAGGAGAAAAAAAAAATTGAACAAAAACAAAAATACGGTATCTTCGAAACCGGAGAATGGCGCCAGTTTTGCGAAATTTTAAACCTCACCAAGTACATTTGAGTGAGTGGACTTGCGTTCTAAGACGTAGGACCAAGTGCATCATTTCATTCTGCCATGAATTTCTTTTCTTCTTCCGTTTCGAAAAGGGAAATTAATGTTTCGAATATTTTTTTTCTTTGTTTTGTCATTGTTTTTTCCCATCAACCATTGAGGTTCCGGTAATTGCAATTGCCCCAATTTTTTTTTTTCATAGGTCTTCCGCATATTTCAATACGTAACTAATTTTCCCTTCCTTTTGAATTGTCGTTCATTTAACCTTTTACATCGAAACGTTCAGTTTATCTGCATATGTTTAGCTTTCAATCTCATCCTGTATTGAACACCACACACATATATAAATTCATGGTGAGATAGGTAAATTGTCGGCATTTTATATTTTTCATTTTGCGCATGCGTATTGCTTGTTTGTTTTTTTCATTTTTTTTAGACAGCTCTGTATAGTAGGATCAGTTGGGAAGCGTCTGTCAAAAAGAGCACTATGAAACAATCCACTCCTCCAGAAATTTGGAAACGACATGCTGTACTGCTTGGCATTCGCACCGGAAGCTCCAATACGAACATTACATAGTGTTTGAGTGTCAATCTGAGAAAAATGCGGAGGATTCTTTGTTTCAAAAGATGTACCGAGAGTGATGAAAACTAAATATGCAATCATCATGATGTTTTTTCGAATGATCACTAGTGATGGTGTCATTATGCCGTTGAGCGAGAGACCAAAAGAAACTCCTTGTAACAACAAGTTAATGATTATGGCAGCATTCACCAACTTAAACAAAGAGACCGTCCAGGAGAGATGTAGGATATTCCGAAGTCGTCTGGCTGTCATGGTTGAAGTCAATGGAGGTTTTATTGAATAAATTACATTTTGTGTAATTTTGGTATATATATATATATATATGCTCAAATGAGATATCCATGCTTTTTTCATATTTGCGTATTTTACACGGCAATTTATCTATTGCACCCTGTGTGTGTGTGTGTGTGTGTGAAAATATATATATATATATATATATATATATATATATATATATATATATATATATATATATATATATTTATTTCGATACCCATGATAAAAAAGTGGCGTACGTAATATAAGCTTAAAGTCAGTGTGAAGCAATATGTAAGTTCCAAATCTTGATAACAAATAGAGTCGTCGCTAAAAGCGCCCGCTGATCTTATAATTTTCATCATAAAATCGAATATGACGTACACTCCAGACTTCAAGCTGATCTCATTCATAAAATCCATCGTTAAAGATCCTGGGGAAATGGTCGACCCCTTATGCCGCTCCAAAAGACTTCTTCTGCCATGCTTAATTTTTTTACAAAAGTCAGATTAAAGCAAAATGGATTCTTGCTACCCAATCATCAGTTTTAGGTCTTAAAATGAGTTCAAAATCAGTGACACTCTCTTGTAGGGAAGGTGACTTATTTTCTGTTCTAAAGCCTCTTTTCCGAGAGACGCAACGTTGCAAGCCTATCGTCATTTTCCATGGCAAATTCTCCATATATTTAGTTCCATTATTTCCCACATATACAGCTAGGAGTCGCCACGCTCTGTCGAATCACCGTCATTTCCTCTGTATTTCATATTAAGTTCAACAGAGCTTTTTCTAAAGAACTGATACTTTGTAGAACAACCTCCCGGGTGGATGTTTTCTTAGGGAACAATTTTCCACTCAGCAAAATCAAAGTTCATTCGCTATCTATCCTATCGTCCTCATAATCTTCACTTCCTCCTACCTCCGCTCACAAAAGCGGGTTAATTAGTATCTCCTGTATCTGGAAAGATCCCTGTTATTCTCAAAATATTTTTCATACAATATTCACACCGAAAAAAAAACAAAAAACAAGTTAAAATTCGAAATATGTTTTCGCTGTAAATAATCTACGAATGCTTGATCAATTGTAAACAAAACAAAATTACAATTCGAAATACGTTTCCGCTGCAAGTAATGTACAAATTGTTGATAAATTGTAAAAAAAAAAATACAATTAGAAATATGTTTCCTACAAAAAAAATACAATTAGAAATATGTTTCCTACAAAAAAAATACAATTAGAAATATGTTTGCTACAAAAAAAATACAATTAGAAATATGTTTGCTACAAAAAAAAATACAATTAGAAATGTTTCCTACAAAACAAATACAATTAGAAATATGTTTCCTACAAAACAAATACAATTAGAAATATGTTTCCTACAAAAAAAATACAATTAGAAATATGTTTCCTACAAAAAAAATACAATTAGAAATATGTTTGCTACAAAAAAAATACAATTAGAAATATGTTTGCTACAAAAAAAAAATACAATTAGAAATATGTTTCCTACAAAAAAATACAATTAGAAATATGTTTCCTACAAAAAAAATACAATTAGAAATATGTTTCCTACAAAAAAAATACAATTAGAAATATGTTTGCTACAAAAAAAATACAATTAGAAATATGTTTCCTACAAAAAAATACAATTAGAAATATGTTTCCTACAAAAAAAATACAATTAGAAATATGTTTCCTACAAAATATACAATTAGAAATATGTTTGCTACAAAAAAAATACAATTAGAAATATGTTTGCTACAAAAAAAAATACAATTAGAAATATGTTTCCTACAAAAAGTACAATTAGAAATATGTTTCCTACAAAAAAAATACAATTAGAAATATGTTTCCTACAAAAAAAATACAATTAGAAATATGTTTCCTACAAAAAAAATACAATTAGAAATATGTTTCCTACAAAAAAATACAATTAGAAATATGTTTGCTACAAAAAAAAATTACAATTAGAAATATGTTTTGTACAAATAGTTGATAAACTGCAAATAAAAAAAATCAGTCACTCAGTTAATATATCATTTTATATTTATCGCTCATGCACCTCTAAATATCGACCCATTAGTGTCATTCGTGTCATACTCTTCGTATTGACAATCAACAAGACTATTTTTGAATGCACCAATAAGAACAATCTCCTTAGCGATAACCAGTATGAATTTCGCCCTGCTAGATTCACAGATGATGTCATAACTGTCATTACTCGCAGAATCAACGAGATACTAGAGAATAAATTCATCACAAGGGTCATTGCCCTGTATATATATATATCAAAGGACCTTGTCAAGGTGTGGCATCGGGGTCTGATATATAAAATCTCCAGCTGTGGAATCTCTGAAGGGCTCTCAATTATCAAGTTCTTCCTTACATTAAGATCCCTAAAGTTCATTGGAAGCCCATAAGATCAATGCCCGCGTTCCACAGGGCTCTCCGTCCTCGGTCCAACCTTCTTTCTACTGCATATTAATGATCTACCTAAGTGCATACACCGGTATGTATCTGTGCAGATGATACAACAGTTGATGCGTGCACCTCCAAAGATTTGGCGGATCAGAAGCTCTGACCTAGCAGCTCATCTCTGACCTATTCCTGGTAGCTGAGAAAGGGAAGGACTAGCTGGTAAAATTCGATACGGCCAAAACAAAACTAATAACGTTCTGAAGTTTCACTAGTATTATGGGTGGGACTTCTCTCAAGGAAGCCCCTTGCCTGGAACGTCTATTGGGACTCAAGCACTCCCCAGAGCCAAAGCGGAAATCAAATATTCAATCAATTGCTAAAGATGCTTAGAAATGTTCGGTTTATTGTTTCACTCCAGTATCTGACCACCATTATTATACCCTATATTTACAAGAGCCAGATCGAAACATAAATGGAGTATTGCTACCATATCTAGATCGGAGCTGCCTGTTATTCACTTCTCTGTATTGATAGAATTCAAAATCATCTACATGGATATGTGAGTGATGAATTTCCACTCTACAACCCCTTTCCCACAGTTGGGACGCCGTGAACGTATCACTGCTCTATTCCATGGCATGGGTTCTAAAGAGCTATATACCTTAGTTCTACCAGCCCCGACATTTACAACTGGGACCTGCCATATCACGTAAATATTGATGAAAAATCCCTACTCATTTCTTATTGCATTAGTGAGAAGGATATTCTGCTCGGATCGATTCTTCCCAAGAACTGCTGCTTTGGGGAACAGACTCCTCATGTTTTCCCAATTACCACAATCTTGACATTTTCAAGTCTAGTGTTAACCGTTAACTATCCTTCATAACAAGACGAATTTCTATTCTTACCATTCTTACGCTCCTACAACACCACACAGTAACCACCTACCATTAGTGGCTCTTGTATTTGATGAATTATCACACAACCTCTACAATCAGTGTTTCCCTGGACCTTGTGTTAGGTGAACTTTATTAGAAAATGTATAAAATCAAAGAAAAAAAAAGACTAATTCCGTCTAACGTCAAAAGCAGAACGAACCTTTTGGTCAAACCATTATTTCTCGGCAAGCACGAATTCATGTCCTTCAATCAGCCATTCTACTACTAGTCACTGTCATTATTGCATATACGGTTTGGGAGCAATATTGATCTTTCATGTACGTTATTGATCTTTTGTGTACGATATTGATTTTTTTCATAATTCTCTACAGAAAGACACTAGACTAGTTAGACATCTGGAAAAGAATGGGGAAAGTGCAGTCCGTAGCACTCTTTAAATCGAAGGAAATAGTAATCAGTATTGGAAATGTGAGGAGACTTAAGGTCACGCGATGGACAACACAAACCCTTGGGCCTTAATAAAAAAATAAATCTGCATTGATCTGTTCATTACTGTTCAAAAGGAATACATCAGAGTATATGAGTAATCAATTATTTTTGTCCCCACAAATGTCAACGTCAAAATAAGTACAAAATTAGTTTTTGTTTTAAAGAATTTCTAATTTTAAATAACATTCAATCTGTTCCTGTAAATAAAAAAACTCTTTTGTACTGTATTTCTATATTGATTGATCGATTTGTTTATTTTTACAGCTTGTCAACCTTTTGCAGGTTATTTAAATCTAGAAAGTGTTTTTTTTAGATTGTAAGGGATTTTTGGAGATAATAATTATTTACAATACAATCTTGCTAATTGATTCATGTTTAAAGTGGGGGGGGTAAATGTATTCCTTTTTCAAGTGAATGTAACGAACCCGATTGGAACTGGAACTAGGCTCTCTGATCTCCAGTTCCGAGCCATTATCCATTACATCACGCACACATCGAAAGCACCTTGTTTTCCCAAGCGTTTCCACGTGATATGGCCGTAAGCCTTGTATTTCTATAGAAAATAATTAAATATAAATAGGTGGATTAATGGATAGCGGCTTGAATTGAGGAATCGGAGAGCCAAGTTCGAATTCCAGTCGAATCCATTTCATTCACTTATGTGCTAATACCCTTGGGAAAGATATAAATCCTCTTCTTCTCTCTCCAGCTATGGGTAAATAACAGGACAGACTGGGTTATATAGCCTTGGTTGGCAACTGATCTAGGAGAAGGACAACTCTGAATTCAAAACCTGAAGGAGGTCTCTGTATCCGGCTCTTCAAAAAGTGTGGATGGTTCTGCACAAAACCTTCACCACTATAATCAAATCTCATGTGCCAGTGTCGGGCTGTCGGTTGCTAGGAACTGATCCGCTTGACCCACATGCTTCGAATTCGACGGGAGAGTCGAGTATATAAAATATAATTATATCCCCAAAACACAAGGGCGGAATTAAAAATAGACTTGTAGGTTTGTCTTGATCAAGTAATTAAACGTCAGATCTACGTTAGCTCAGAGAGTAGTGGTGGGGTAGTTTTTTTTCATGAAATGATAAACCGGAACATAGACAACAAGTAAGCAATTATAATTATATAGCGATATATATATATATATATATATATATATATATATATATATATATATATATATATATATAGTCATCCACAGACAAACTGTTTGGCTGTTTCACAGCTCATCAATGTGGCTAGACGTCCGGTTGCCTCTAGCTAGGACCGAAACCCGACTGAATTTGCGTCAGTCGGAACTTCTCCCACTAAGCCATCGGCGCACAGCAGGGATGAAGGTGAATTTTAGCGTGTTTATCTTTAGATTTAGATAAACACACAGTGACTGACAGTGACTCGATTCTGCCGAAGAGTCGTGCAATATTAGCTTAAATAGTCACTGTTTACAAATTCACACCTCAAACATGAGAGCTCAACCGAAATTAATTTTTCTTGGAGCTAATATTTTTGTCATCCACAGACAGACTGTTTCGCTGTTTCACAGCTCATCAGTGTGGCTAGACGTCCGGTTGCCTCTAGCTAGGATCGAAATCCGACTGAATTTTGAATTTCATTGTTTTCATAGTTGTATGCTATTTAAAGGTTAAATTGAGATGAAGATAAGTGTAGCTATGCCATGATATGTTTCATATCTCTGCATGTGGAACATATTACGGACTAGCCACACGTTTCTCATTCTCAATTTAAGTTGGGAAAATCATAGACCTGTGAAACCAGTTAAAATTATTCTACATAAATATTCTTACAGACTCCAGTTGTATTTCCATCATCTTTTCCATATATATATAATATATATATATATATATATATATATATATATATATATATGTATGTATATATATACGACTCTTCGACAGAATTGAGTCACTCTCAGTCACTGTGTGTTTATCCGAATCTAAAAATAAACACGCTAAAATTCACCTTCATCCCGTACCGTAAGCTGATGGCTTAGTGGGAGAAGTTCGGACTGACGCAAATTCAGTCGGGTTTAGATCCTAGCTAGAGGCAACCGGACGTCTAGCCACACTGATGAGCTGTGAAACAGCGAAACAGTCTGTCTGTGGATGACAATATATATATATATATATATATATATATATATATATGAAGAAATATAGCTTTAAATTTACGGGAGAAAATGCTCAACATCAGAGATAGAGCGTATGTAAATATAAAAGTAAACATAGAAGTCAACACTCATAGCCGACAGACTGTTTCATGCTAGACGCAATCATTAAGTGGCCTGATGATAGAGAGTACGACCAACACAGCTGGAGACGAATTTCCAACTAATTGCCAAAGCAATTCCCCAGGTATATCCTGTGCTTACTATATATATATATCTACTGATATAGTCAGTAGATATATATAGGTAGTGTGGGATATTCCATTACAACACTTACCATCACAAATGTATGTAGTGTCTTTCCAAGGAACATTACAAAACCGCCTGCAATAATGTATGGCAAATGATAAAGACACACGCATTGTCCTTGAACGGTCAGTTATGTGCCATGAGTGATACACTTTAGGGCGACTATGTATCTTTCAATACATAACTGACGAGGCAGATTTTTTCCCGCTGTAGGTTGCCATTTCTTTCTGCGGTAGACCAGTTGCCATCCAAGGTTATAGAACCCGTTCTGTCCCGCTACTTACGTATAGCTCGATGAAGAGGATTCATACCTTTCCCAAGTGTATTAGCGCATAAGTGAATGTAATGGATTCGACTGGAATTCGAACTCGGTTGTCTGATTCCTCAATCCGAACCGCTATCCATAATCACGATACTTACATTTCAGGACATTTCCTATATCTCCTCGTATGTTTCTCTTTTATGACTTATCCATTTAGGACGTAGGTGATCACGCTTCTCTGATTTTTCCATCCATCCTTTTTCGCCCTAAATTTTGAATTTTTAACATTCCTCTTTGAAATTGTTCTGCCTTCACAAAAAAAAAACAAAGACAAAAAAAAAACACGTTAAGATGCTGGCTGTTTCACGTGTTTCTCTTGACTTCAATATGCCTTGTGAGTGTTCGATTCTCTATGTCGTCTTTCCTCCTTACGCATTCCAGAACTTGCAACTGTCTCTTTATAATTGCACGTATAAATTTACTTATAAATCTTATTTTCCTTAACACTCCTTCGTTTCTCCCATGTTTTTCCCCTGCTATTCTCAGTATTCACATTTCTCTCGCTTCAGACATCACGAGTCAAAGAAGTTAGTAATTACAATTATATGTAGTAACAGTATTACAAGGATTCTAATTTTGCAGCGATAACTTGACGTGATGATTGCAAATGTAAAATTTAGTTTATAATGAAGGCAAGAAGAAGAAGAAACGAAAAAGGGCGATGATAAATTTGCAACAGACATGCTTTCGTTAAAAAGATGTCATCTTTAATGATGAAGCCAAGAGAAATACTGATCATAATAAAAACAAGGACGATGGTAATAATGGCGATCTTGAGTGCAGTTATGATAATGAAAATTACTGTAATAATGCATTGTTCCGGACAACATTGTTGCTAACCATTTTTCTAGCTTTTCCCAGAGGAAAGGAAACATTATTCATCGATCTTGCTGTCAAACAAGAGGGAAAAAATGCGGGAAAAATCCAGACAACATTTAAAGCTATTAAATCGATTGCATTTTTCCTTGACATATTTTCTCTT
>OZ038487.1:83588490-83603490 GCA_964036315.1 Acanthosepion esculentum
AAAAGCTCACCAGAGAAATGACAGAGGAAATCATGACACAGCAGTGGCAACATTACAGAAACGTCTTTCAATTTTGTCAAGAATCTCGAGATATAGTGATTTTCTAAGCGTAGCTCAGATGTGGCAGAAAGCCGGAAGAAAGCGGCACCCAGTGAGAATCTAACTCACTACTCAGTCGTAATTGTCGCTAGCTAGACAAGATCGCTAGCCATTACACCACCTCGTGGTGCCCCTATTTTCCAAGCGTAACTTAGATATGGCACAATACCGAATGTAGGGGGCACACAGTCGTAATTGTCGCTAGCGAGACAAGCTTGCTAACCATTGCACCGCCTCGAGGAGGCCTTATTGATTTTCTAAGCGTAGCTTAGATGTGGCACAAGGCCTAAAGTATGGGGCATCCAGTGAGGATCAAACTCACTACTCAGTCGTAATTGTTCTAGCGAGACAAGCTTGCTAAGAATTACACAGCCTTGAGGTGCCCAAAGAATCTCGAGATATATAGCAGAAGTTCCAGACCAGATATGGCAGCAATATTCAATGCCTGGATGAATGGTAGATTTAGAAATGTATAGGATGGATTCTGATGAGAAATATCACTGGAAAATGAGAGCACAAGAAGTCAAAAAGTGTTGCATTCCTGTAGGTTAGCAACAGCCATGCTGATGCAGGACAGAAAAATGTTCTTAACGGTGATTAAATGACAACAGTTTTGTTTGGGAGGCGTTAAAATTTACAAGCCGTTCCTTGTCTCAGTTAACAACTGATTGGAAGACCTTCGCGTGAGCCGCTGCCAGATTTAAAAATATATGATAGTAAATATATCTGTTAATGAATTCAGTTGAATTATCTTTGCCCTGACGGGTGGAAATATGTCAAGGAAACCTCAGATCGAGAGCTATAAATCATTTGAAGTTTTATTTATCTATTCACACTTGCTGCGATATTCTTTTAGTAGTGAGCATTTCAATGTAAAAAATATGCTCGACTTGAATGCATTATACTTCAGTAATGTACTTATCGAAATGTTTTGACTTTCTTTTTTTTTAGAAAGGTAGTTATAACGTCTTAGATTATTATAGTTTCATTATCAAATAAGCTGATTTAATGGATGTTATCAGTCTGGTGAGTAAGATTTATTTGACTAAACTATATCAGACAATATACAGCAGTAATCAGACAGTGTCAATTCCTGATTATACTGTTGTACGCAATCTCTCTCTCTCTCTCTCTATCTATCTATCTATATATATATATATATATATATATATATATGTCAGTCTGTTCATTTTATCGATCTCAGTCTGTTCAAATTTCTTCGTCTCTGTACGTACTTAACTATTTTATTCGCATCAAATTTACCGTATATATTCGGGTATAAGCCGACATTATGTACTGCGCGACCCCTGAATTTTTGTATGAATTTTAAGCTCAACAGAAAAAAATGTACCTGTGTGAAAGTACAGCCGGTCCCCGAAAAGGCATAAATTTTAATTCCTTAAAAAAAATCCCAGTGTATAGTGGGACGGCATTTTTTTTTGTAAAAAACAGGAAAAAATCGCACTATAATCGAGTATCTATCTATCTATCTATCTATCTATCTATCTATCTATCTATCTATCTATCTATCTATCTATCTATGCCATTTTGTTTCTTTCTATATACTTATTTGTCCCTATTTATCCTTCTTTCTCAATCTGTTTTATTTTCCCCTGTTCCTATCAATTCCTATCAATTCCAGTAAGTTTCTTTCTATCTATCTATCTATCTATCTATCTATCTATCTATCTATCTATCTATCTATCTATCTATGTGTGTTTGTGCTTGTGCCTATCCGTCTTTGTGTGCCCGTGTGTGTGTGTGTTTATATGATTGTGAGTGAATTATTTGCAGCGAAGGAGTATTTTTTAAAATACCCTGTTCCAATGTATTTGAGATGTGCTTTCTAATTTGAAATATATGGCATTATTTTCTTGCACGCCACGGGTGAATTCAAACGAAGATAATAACCGAAGAAATCATTCTGTCTGCTAAATTTGGCAATATCCAGATGAGAATTAATCCGTAAATGAGTTTTTTTCATATTTTTTTCATCAAAATTTCAAATACCAAACATTTTTTCCTTCTCTAATAACGGAAATTTCCGCTGAAAAAAATATCGTAAAAATAAAAAAGAAAGATCATTTTTTTTTCTTTTTTTTTTTGCGGAGAAAATTTGAACCAAATTGAAATCTGGGATTTCGTTTGAACCCCAACCCGTTTTGGGTCTATTTAAAACAGCACGCTTTGACATTAAGAGCGTTAATTACTCGGGATGTTTCCAACCTGGAAAACAATCAAAGTTTAAACATGGCATATATGGTAACCCGTTCTGCAAATTAACGACAAGCGTTAATCAATCCTTTTTGCTGCTACTATTACAAATGATAATAATAATAATAATAACAATAATAATAATAATAATAATAATAATAATAATAATAATGATTTTTTTAATTGGTCAGTGGAAAATGTCATGATGCCATTTCTGACCTTACGTCTCTGGGCGTGACCCGCAAAGGAATGCGTACACACCAGAAATCAAAGGAAATAAAATAAAAATAATAATAATAATCCTGTTATTATGCACCTTGATGACGTGGCCGATTATGGCTCTCAACAACTTCCTAGCTTTTGTAAATATATTAGACTAGCCCCTAAATGACAGATAATCTGTGCGACATGAGACATGAACGGGAATCGGTGGGGGTGCATGAGGATTGTGTGTTTGGAGGATTGCTTTTAAGTGTGAAGGGTGAGACAGACAAGATGTCTTGGGCATCACATCTAAACATCCGGTGAATGCTCTCAGTCGAAAACTATTTGAACTGACTGGGTACATCGGCTTGAAGTATAAGGAAATCGCATAGGCGGAGCAGGCGAAAATACAAAGGCACAAAGACTTGGCATGGTAATCAGACTAATGCATCAAGCGGCAGTTCAAGTTGTTCCTTTTGTGCTTAGTGCACTCGGGAATATTTCTGGGAATCTTTTTGCTTTGCAGGACGCCTCGAAGGCTGACTTGGGAATATCTTTTGCGCGCAAATGTGATTTCCCTCCAAGTGCTCCTTGCCGAGAGGGTTGTATGTCACCCCTTGCTATTGGAGATGGTAGATGCTTGCTTGACATCCTTGTGCACACGAGGGACTAATTCCTGCATAATCACCGATGTATTCTAAAAGTTACTTTCTCGTGAAGTCGTTGGTTGTCTTTTTCGGCCATATGAGTGCAGACCCTTACGATACGTTGCACACTACCCTGAGATTTCCTACATAGCTTGTACAAGGCTAAATCAGCAGTTCTAACAAATAAAGTACTTTATGGAGTGTGTTCTCTTCTGCTGCAAGGATCATCTCTTCGGTTTTCTTTTTCAACCAATTCCTAAGCTCCTAACATATTTCCACATCTGTGAACTCTTGGGTTTCTTGTGTAAATACTGCGTGTAATTCCTTTCACTTTCATGCATCGACTTTATCTTCATATATATATATATATATATATATATATATATATATATATATATATATATATATATATATATATGTATGTATATGTATATATATATCTATATATATGTATATATATATATATATCAGTCTGTTCATTTTTATCTATCTCAGTTTGTTCAAATTTCTTCGTCTATGTACGTACCTATCTATTTAATTGCATCATATTTACCATATATATTCGTGTATTAGCCGACATTATGTACAGAGCAACCCCTGAAGTTTTTGTACGAATTTTAACCACAACAGAAAAAATGTACCTGTGTGTAGTGCAGTCGGTCACTGAAAAGGCATAAATTTAATTTCCTTAAAGAAAACCGGTGTATAGTGGGACGGCATATTTTTTTTGTAAAAATAGATGAAACTCGCAATATACTCGAGTATCTATCTATCTATCTATCTATCTATCTATCTATGTCACCAACATATTTCCACATCTGTCAACTCTAGGGTTTCTTGTGTAAACACTGCGTGTAATAACTTTCCCTTTCTTGCATCGACTTTATCTTCATATATATATATATATATATATATATATATATATATATATAACCGGCTGAACTTTTCCATACACATCCATTCTGTAGGTTGGCTATCTAACCCCTGTTGCAAACGCTTGTTTCGATACATTTGAGGGCCCACCTATGATTCCTATTGCCACTATGCCGAGCGGACGTCAGTTAAGGCGAGAGTATATCATCTGGCGTGACCAACAGTTTGTACAAGGACAGTACGTACAAAACCTCGGTTACGATGACTTGTGACGTCTACCCAATCACAAGCCTTGGCTCAATTAGAAGTATAGTTCTCGAGTACATTACAACAGTTCCACAAAATGTTATCGCCTTCCAACACCGATATTATCAAGAAATCACCTGGCTGAAAATCGACCATGGTGAGATTCGAACCTGGATTTGCAGGGCCAAAAACGAACGTTCTATTTACGCACCTAAACATTCATGCATACATATATAATATGGAAGTTGTTCTAATCTTTGCATTTATTAGCAACATGATTCGATATTCAATGGGAATTTATACGCAGATTAACTCGACAGTCTTTTAAAATACATTACATAACTGAAAACATTGTCTATATATTATGAGCATTCGTGGTATTCTTCCAGAATCCCGCATGTAACGAACAAATTCAGACAAAACGAGGTGTCGACTCCCTACTCTACAGGTTCATTCATTAAGTAAAGGAAAAAAAAATACTGATAAAATCTGTGTTTATTAATACTGTTTTTATTTTTTACAAATCTTTACGGCATCTTGAGTAACGTCCGTCGAAAATCACTTTAAGCAGGAAATCTCCTGTGACGAGCTAATGATGCATCGAAACGTCGAAGCCATTAAGGTCTCATGATTGAACGCAATCTCACGTCCGCCGGATCGAGGCAAAAATGGAGGACTTCACGAGCAGGAGAAAAAATACCCAAGTTGAAGGGAGGCAAAGAGAATGAGGTGTGAGCGGGGTAGTCAATGTCGATGGGATGATTTTTATCAGCAGCTTTTATTTTTCTGTTATCCGTTTCACTACCAAGGAAATATTTTTGTATCAACAGTACAATTTTCTTCCAGAACGCTGCCTTATTTTCTGTTAAAGCACATTCATGCTAAGGTATGTAAAAATGTCGGGTATTTATTACTACATGTATTGTACCCATATAAATGGCGGATTTTGTACCTAAGTGTAAGCAATTTTGTCGAAGAGAGATATATATGCGGTTTGTTAAGCGTTTTACAGACACACACATGCTATATATATATATATATATATATATATATATATATATATATATATATATATATATATATGTACAGACGTACACACACACACACACACACACATATATATATATATATATATATAGGTTGTATCAAAAATACTTTTACAAACTTTGATGGCGGGTTCCTCACTCCCAAATATAAACTTATGTCCGCAAACACTTTGTTTTAGAAAGAAAATTCTACGAAAATTGTTTCGAAAAGTTTTTAACTGTTTCTATCTCCATGTGTTGATGGTAAGGTTTTGTACCAATAAAAAGAATGAATATCAGTGGGTGTAACTGGCTATATATACCATTTATGGTAAGGAAAATTTGGTAGAATCTATTTATGCAGTATTGGTTTACATTTGTTGATGAGAATTTTTCCTTATCAATCCGCCTTTGTTCAGTAGTTCTGTAGTCGCATTGGTAGAATGCGGAAGACACTAAAATTTAGCAGATTTTGCCCTCCGCATTCCTTTATATGTTGACTAAGCGGTATTTTTCCGGTGTGGGGGCCCCTAATGTGATTTTCTAAGAATTTATTTTAATCATATATATATATATATATATATATATATATATATATATATATATATATATATATATATATATATATATATATATATATATAGATACATACATAGATATATATATATATATATATATATATATATATATATATATATATATATATATGCACATTTCATTAAAAACGACTGACAAGGTGCTTTTATTTAGTTTTTTATATAATTTACCGTGCGATCTAATAATGTTTTTCTTTTCAGATGATAAATTATATAAAAACTGTCCGAATGTTCTTTTTATCCGAGCTCTTTCGGCTATACATTTTAGCCATATATATATATATATATATATATATATATATATATATATATATATATATATATATGACCAATAATATTCTATACCAAACGAGCATACGTTCCGGTAATGATTATAAAATTGTATTTTGGTTCCATTGTAAATCCTTAGATATTTTGTTTCTGGCATCATCGTGTGATTTTAGTTATATAAAATACACAAACAGTATTTCACCCTCTCAATAATTCCGGTAATTAAAGAATACTTGCTGTTCCCCTTTTATCAACTGGGATATTCTAGCAAGAGCCAAATCTTAAACAAAAAAAGGAAATAAATATAACTTGAACACTTAAATAACCCAAGCTTATTAAACAAAATAAATGAAATAATGGTTACATGTTAGTATAAAAATAAATATCTCCTTAAATACGTTGATCCAGAATAATTTCAGTGGTTTACCAACTTCACGCCGCTAGCGAGTATTGTATTTTGGTTGATGTTATAAAGATTACCATTCCATTTACAACCTCTGTTTTGGTTATTCCTCATTCGGTAACCTTTTCTAGCTTACACCAAATTTACTGTTTGTTTTTCGTTTTTAAATAAGAATAAGAAAATGCCATTTAACTAAAAAATGAATATTCAAACTCAAAAATAAATTATTTGTTTTTACATACATATACAAATCACGTTTATTTTAATTACCAAATATAATTTTAAACAAAAAATAAACCTATAATCCCAGTATAATATATAACTGCGCCAGCATTGCGATAGCCAGATATATTTTTTAAATTCAAATTAGGTAACGGTCAGTTCATACTCAGCACCTGAAGATCGCGTTGTGCATGAAACTCTGAGTCGTACAAGT
Organism: Acanthosepion esculentum; assembly: GCA_964036315.1. Taxonomy (NCBI): domain Eukaryota; kingdom Metazoa; phylum Mollusca; class Cephalopoda; order Sepiida; family Sepiidae; genus Acanthosepion; species Acanthosepion esculentum. The sequence continues at coordinate 83,595,504 of OZ038487.1, forward strand.
GATGGGGGATAATATTTATATGTACTAATATATACTTAATAACTATGGTGTATTACATTGAGAACTGGTTCATTAATACCAGCCAATATGTGTAATATGTTCTAATATATATATACATACACACACACACACACACACACACATATATATATAAATATATATATATATATATATATATATATATATATATATATATATATATACACATATATTAATAATATTAACTTTGAACATGGACATAATATCTTGACCGTGTTTTGAAACAAAAAAAAATGAATCACTTTATAAAACACACACAAACTATTTCTAATTCTAACAGTTGAAATACAATACTTGATAATGGCTAAAAGTATAGCCGAAAGCGCTCGGAAAAGAACATTCGGACAATTTTTATATAATTTATCCTCTGAAAAGAAAAACTTTATTAGATCGCACGAGAAATTATATAAAAAACTAAATAAAAGCACCTTGTCAGTCGTTTTTAATGAAATGTGCTTGAAAGAAGGATTGCTGCCTAAATACACACACACACACACACATATATATATATATATATATATATATATATATATATATATATATATATATATATATATGTATAAAATATAAAAGTGACAGGCTGTTTCATGCTAGACGCAATCGTTAGGCTACGAGTGCTGGCATTTTTCTCGGCTATTTATATATACGTGTCAGTGGTGCATTTAAGGGTGTATTTCTTCATATATATATATATATATATATATATATATATATATATATATATATATATATATATATATATATATAACGGATGTAACACCAATATTTTACAAATCGTGTAACGGCATGATTATTCAGTCCACAAAATGTTTAATATCTAAAAACAAAACACTAATATAATTGAGTTTCTTTTTTCAGGTTTTTCAGATGAGACGTGTTGTTATATTGACACCATTTGTCGCAAGAATCACTGAAAAACCCGACTGTTATTCATCTAGAAAAAGAACAGGTTAAAATTCTTTTTGTCTCAGTCACACTGTCTGCTCAAGTGACCAATGTTGAGAGGAAAAAAAATCATTCTGGCCTTCAGTAATGGTGCCATCATTCATACTCTGGCTTCCATCTTCAAATTTCATTCAAGAACCATCAAGAGAACGGTGAATAATTTAAAAAAAAGAGGGAACAGTAGTGAGGAATACTGGATCAGGAGGTCACAACAGGAAAAAGTATCATCATTTCAACGTAAAGCTAAATACATGAATTGGAAAAGAAGTTTGGCAATCGAGGAAGGAGTTCCAGCTATGACAGTCCAAAAATCAGTGAAAAAAGACTTGAAAATGAGATGATAAGTGAAAACGTTGAGGCACCTTGTTACTCCAGAACAGAAAGTTAGAAGGTTAGAGAGGGCGAAGATCATCTTGAATATGTGGGAAAATGATCCTGGAATATATATATATATATATATATATATATATATATATATATATATATATATATATATTAGAACTGAATTTCAATCCTTGACGAGTTTCCGGTCATTAGCTATGATTAATTAATGATGAACATGTCATGTTTGTTTATGACAGATTTTATTACGATTCTTCCGATAAGCTTGGAGAGTAATTATACATTTTTATTGCTCAAAGTAGAGTCAAATCGTGTTATAAAAATTCTCAGATCATTCCATAAGATATCTTTAATCATTTCTAAGATACAAGGATTCAAATCTTAATATTAACAAATGGCTAATTTTGCTTTTACACCCGATATATATGTTTCGTAGATCTTCGGCTTTGTATTATGCAACAATTGTATCTAAAAATTGAGAAAAATAAATACCTCCGATGTGACGTGTTCCATAAGGATGATGGCGATCAAGACTCTCAATACATTTTGCAATTTTGTTATCTCATCAACTCGCCGTTCTGTCATCTCTAGGTAAGCTACGCGTTGTTTCTCCCTGTCCTTCTTTAGTTCAGTCCGCCCTGTGAGTATCCAATTTTCCAAGCTCTCTTTTCACAGTATGTGCCCTAAAAAATTTTGCTGTCGTTTTCTGGTGTTAAGTATAAGTGCCCTTTTTATTTAATTAAAAAAAAAAAAACGTTATGTTCACATGTTCCGTATATGATATTCTCAACATCTCTAGGACTACTGTAGAGATGGTCCAGCATTTACTGCCATTAAGGAGAACTGATATTACGTAACAATTCAGCATTCTTTTCTTTGTTTCTAATGATATTTTCTTGTTTGTCAACACATTCATTACTTTTGTAAGGTATATTTGGTTATCGCAATACGTCTTTGGATTTCACTGTTGTGTTTTCTACCATCTGTGAAAACACTTCCCAGATATTTAAATTGTTCTAATAGTTTGAATTTGGTATCTCCTATTTGTAATTTATATGGTGGGCACTTTATTTTTCTAATAGCCATGCGTTCTTTCTTCTTTCAGTTAATGTTTAGTCATACTTCCCGCTTTCCTTCATTACATTCTGTAGGGGTTCTTGTAGTTTCCTTTATGTGTCTATGCTATTAACGATAGGTCATCTGCGTATCTTACGTTGCTAAGAATGTGTCCACTAATAATGAATATTGGAATTAACTTAGTTATTTACTTTTTTCTTGAGTGATGATCTTTCTTTCATTTGTCTATTTTAGAGAGAGTTCTCTGAGAATGTTATTTTTCATTTCATTGATTATGAATTGATTCGTTTCTTTGTAATACGGATGTTCATTTACAATTTCCACAACAGCTTCGTCATAATCTTCTTCTGTAGCATTTTTCCATTGTTTCCTTATCTTAATGTCATTCTTTCTTTAACGTTTTTCACGCATTTCTTGGGTTTCGATTCGCACTTTCTCAATATTCGTGCTAATTCCACTTTCATCTCCTTTATTTTCTGGATATCAAACAAAATATATTCTTTGATATTTTATTTCTTTTTCAGCATCTGTTATACAGTTGTTTTTTTAATTATCACTCTTTTTAGATTGGCGTATTTAACAAATAGTCTGTGTTGACATCAGTGTCCACCTTTATATATATATATTTTTAAGCATTTCACCCCAAGCAAAACGGGTGTGACACTAGCACGCAAAGGGTTACAGAGAGTAAATAGGGGTCATAGAGGAAAGGATGAAGAGAAAGACAGGGAATAAATCAAATCATCTGTGGATGTCGATTGACATTGCATTTGAACAACTGAAGCTATCAGGGAAGCAAGTAAGAGTTCCACAGATGGGAAGTGCGAGACGTGAAGCTACTGGTGTAGAAAGGACGGCTATATTTAATCGTTTCGACTGTGAAAGGGTGGAACTGAGATGTCAACCTAGTAGCACGTTTAAATTAATGCAGTTTGGGAAACAGCGAAAGTAGCCCATCGGAACAGTTACAGTGAAAGTATTTGTAAAAAAGACAGAGGGTACATCTGTGAGAGAGAGACTGTAAACGATATATATATATATATATATATATATATATATATATATATATATATATATATATATTAATGGTCAATATATATATATATATAATATTAGGGGTCAACATATCTATCTATCTATCTATCTATCTATATATATATATATATATATATATATATATATATATATATATATATATATCAATTTCCAAGTGGATAGAATCCAGGGAGATGTCAATGTCCAGGACAGAGCAAGAATATAATATCAAAGGCTCAAGCACTAATATTCCATGGTTATAATTTATTACATTGGAATCGTAATCACGATCCAATTCATCAGATCTACAAATTCTAAAAGAAATCGGAAAATATAACTCCGAGTATAAAAAACAAAATTATAGTGTGAGTATATGTGTGGGAGTGGGAAACAGGTGTGAGAGGTAAATGTATGAAAGCTCTAGAGATAGGCGGGTAAAAACAGAAAGAAGAACAGGAAAGGCTTAATGGTGAAGGTGGGGATTAAAATTTAAAAGAGAGAAATTTTAAAGAAAGAAGTTAATATATATATATATATATATATATATATATATATATATATATGTGTGTGTGTGTGTGTGCGTGTGCGCTTGCGTGCGGGAAAATATGTAAAAATCGAGGAAATATCTTAAAACACATATCTACAAATTCAACAAATATTTTTATCAGTGAGTGCCAAATAGTTTTTGTTTACTTTTAAGCTGAAAGTAATACCACGATAAAGTTCCTCGTTCAATTTGTTCTCAGAATTGTGTTTAGAAAAATAACCGCAAGCAACGTTCATACGCAAATGTTTTTTTATAGCACAAAAGAAAAATGAATAGTGTAAGTATAAGGAGAAGCCTATGTGTGTAGTTGTCAAGAAAAAAATCTTATGTGTGCGTAGCGTAAACAAATCATTTGAAGAAGTTTTCAGTTAAATATCAGTGCAAATACGTCTAATGGCAACTAAGCCCGAAATATGTTGTGTTTTTTTTTTTTGCTTTTTGTTTACTTTATATAAGCTGCGCAAAATGGTTTCGGAAAATACTTTTAAAGCGAGTCATAATTTTACTGAAGGAATTTTAGCAGTCAATAAGTTTTTGAGGAGTCAAAATTTGAGCAGTCAGTATTATTCTCATGTCGGTCGAAGCATAATGAAGAATAGCTTACTTATTTAAATTAAGCTATTCATTGGGACATTTCGGATCACAGGAAGCTGAAAGATAGTTTTATTAAATTTAGTTTAATTGGTTAAGAAATCTATTTCCAAATTTTTACAATTGATTTTTAGTAGGGAAAGATTGTGAATCATTTTCCTGGGTGTGAACTATAAATTTTTGAGTATACAACACCGAAATGGTTGTCTCCTTTTCAGAGCTTTTGAGGTGTGACTGAAACAACTTCGTTGATTGGCCAATAAATTTGAAAAAAATGTGAAAATGAAATAAATGTGAAAATTTAATTTGACATACGTGTGATCTTATTGATGTAGAGAATTGAGATCTGATTTAAATCTACTTAAATCTATTGATTTTTCCTACAATCTTAAACAGCGTACCATATATATATATATATATATATATATATATATATATATATATATATATATATATATATTGAATACGACAGATAAGGTGCTTTTTATTTTTTTAAGGTGCTATTTTTTATACAATTTCTCATGTGATCTAATAATTTTTTCCTTTCGGAAGATAAATTATATAAAAACTGTCCAATAGTTCTTTTTTTCCGAGCGCTTTCGGCTATACATTTAGATATTTTCAAGATTGAAATATATTACCTGCTAACAAGAAATAGATTGTTGTATGTCTGTATTTATATAATGTTTTCATTTTCAAAATACGGTCAAGATATTGTGTCCATGTTCATAGTTGATATTATTGAGTGTTGTTTTTTTATATTTATTAATAAGGCTTCTATTATTTTTAGCCTTTTTTACATGTAGACGATGCTATTATATTTGTGTTGTCAATAAGTATGTTACGAATAGGGTCCGGTAGGTATCCATGAATATTTAAATGAGACCTAATTAAGCTATGGTCAGATATATATTATGAGTCTTCGTGTCTAACATGTAGTAGTGTGGCCTATATAAATATTTACGAATTTTGATTGATCAGGAATACAATTCCTTAATAGACATTTAAATTCATAAATAATATTTGTCCTATTTAATTTTGTTCTACCGATAAGAAATAAATATTAGATCGCATGAGAAATTGTATAAAAAAATAAATCAAACACCTTGTTTGACGTATTCAATGAAACGTGATTGAAAGAAGGATTGCTAGCTAAATACACACACACACACATACATACATACATACATACATACATATATATATATATATATATATATATTTATATATATATATATATATATATATATATATATATATATATATATATATAGGCGTGGTAGCTCTAGCATATTTAGGAAGTCCGTTTGCACGGTTTTGCCAACCCAAACAAGAGATTCAATTTTATCTAATTTTAATGCCTAGCGGATCGTACGATTACCGCAGTTAAGGAACGTCGATCCTGGTCAGTACCTGCATGGGTGACCACTTCTTAATACCTGGTGCTCTAAGCTTTGTTTTGCGAGTATTGTAATGGATAATGAGAAAAAAGATCTTGGAAAATTTAACACTCACAGGACATATTAAAGGTAAGGGGAGCAGAGGGGAAGAGTAAGCAACAAACCTAATCTATTTGGGTTGATGGAGAGCACAGCGAGGACAAATAGCAATAAGAGACAAGAAGTTGTGAAGCGACACGTCCGCCTGCTTCCTGAAAAGGACTGTGCATACAAGAAATATTTTCAATAGTGAATATATTATACTAGCATAACCATACTTTTAAACTATATCGGGCATACGGTTACATCACGTACGATCACCGAAGTTAAGCAACGTCGAGCCTGGTTCGTACCTAGATAAGAGATCGCTTGGGAATACCACGTTCTGTAAGCATAAATGTGTGTATGATGTAATCGATAACAGGGCTTGATTGATAATCGAGAGACGAGTTCCAATTCCAGCCGGGTTCGTTATAGTCACTTACGAGCAATGAATCCACCTCTTCTCCCACCAGCTATGGGTTAATTAACTATAATTATATCATTAATTGCCAAATAAAATAAAACTGTGTAGAAAAAATATATAGATTTTGGCATTCAATAACCCATAGAGATGTTGATATGCCGCTAAGCAAAATCAACCAAAACAACCTAGCTGATGGGAGTGGGGTAGTTGCGAAATTGAGGGAAACAACTTACAGGTATGGAAGAATTGGGTACAGAAACAAGAATGATGAGCAGAAAGATAAGAGAGTAATCAGGAGGACAATAGATAGCGATTGGCTATAAATGAGAATTTCAAGAACTTCTTTGGAAATGCACTGTGCAAATATGATAAAGCAAAAGCAAGAAGGCATGACATCCTCACTGCCCTGATAGTAGGCAAAACGTTTAGAATCAATGATACAACAGTAACAGGAGACAGAATAATACTTAAGAAAGAAAAAGTGAAAGGAGAAAGGTAACAAAATTTGAAACAAAATGCAGCCGACCTGTGAATAGTTCAGAAAGTAAAAGTTGTTCGTATGGTGGGGACCCTTGGAACTGCGACAGTCAAAGTCCAAAAATCGCCGCGGGTGAAAAACTAGGAATGTGATTTGAAAGATTAAGAAAGCAACATTGCTTGGGTCATTCAGAATTCTTTCGTTGACAATGAGAAGTATAGATATAGCAGAACCATTTTTACTTTTATTACCAACTAATTTCCCTTAAATTACGGCATAGTCTCCTTGAAATAGCTGATATAATAATAATAATAATAATAATAATAATAATAATAATAATAATAATAATGATAATAATAATAATAATAAAATTAGAAATACACGTGAACATTTCTCGGTTATCCTATTTCAATTTTTTTACGAATCTTAATTCGTAAGATAATGATAGCATAAATCCTTTCCGAATTCTACGACTAAAAAAAAATGGCTGTGAACATGTTCCTGTTAGCATCGAGAGATATTTCAGCCTAAGAATCTTTAGTAGAATATTACAATAACTATCATAAGTATGAATGCATGCCATTATTTAAAGAAGTAAGAGGGTACAAATGAAAACATTCCAAATCTGAAAAGGCTTTAAATTACACTGAAACAGGCGGTAAACGCATGAGAGTGTTATTGCTACCTCTATCTTCCTTTCCTTTCTGCCTTTCACTCACTGAAACGAGACAGTCTCTGAGATGTCTTTTCAGTCTTTCCTCGCGATTAAAATGGAATGGTGCATGATTTATGAGGCACTAACAAGACGTAACGTATGCACCTTCTAAGTGACTAACTGACTGAGAAACAAGCAGAATTCTAACATGAAGATAATAAAACTAATATATGCCTGATTTAGTATCTCGACTTCGGTCAGTTTCCTACAACCGTAACGTAGTTTGCTGCGTCTTTTCTATAAGTAAGTTTATTGCAATTATGAGCCTTGTTTTTTGGTATGTAGACAATATAAATTTAAGTGCAGTACTAGA
>OZ038487.1:83608490-83655990 GCA_964036315.1 Acanthosepion esculentum
TCTCGTTTCTTCATTGACCACAATTATACACTTTCCAATCATTAAAATTAACCTGTTCCTTTTTGTCAATGTTTCTGTTATATGATGATGTATATTATTTTCCTTTAGCCACCATCATTAGTTTACACTGTCTAGTTTTCTGTGCAGTACGTTCCGATCACATCGGATCATGAAATCCTCACAAAACTCTGTATTTGCCATTTTCAGTGAAACCTTCTAAAGTTGGTACATACCACGTTTCTTTCCTCCCGTATACATTTTTGATCATTTGAGTCCAAGAAAATCAGTAAAGCCGCTAAGACCCAATGGGTTACTCAGCATGATAGATTATGAGAATAAGAAGACATTATTAAGGAGAAAAGACAATAAAAGAACAGGTATTCAAAAAAGAGAAGATGACACCACATTTAAACTTAAGAAAATCAAAGTTGACTGGAAAACAAGAAGCCGGAAGAGAGTTCCTCGAGCGAAGAGTGCGAGAGAAGAAAATGTGAGTATAGAACTTCCGGTTACACCTAGCCATTTCAGCTGAAATATTATGAGACGTGTCCGCTATTCTAGTACTGCACTTAAATTTATATTGTCTACATACCAAAAAACAAAACTAATCATTGCCATAAAATGAATTATAGAAAATACACAGCAAACTACGTTATGGTTTTGGGGAAATTGACCGAAGTCGAGATACCAGGTCAGACATACATTAGCTTTATTATCTTCATGTTAGAATTCTGCTTGTTTCTCAGTGAGTTAGTCACTTAGAAGGCGCATACGTTACGCCTTGTTAGTACCTCTTAAATAATACACCTTTCCTTTTTAATAATGAGGAAAGATTGAAAAGGCATCTCAGACACTGTCTCGTTTCAGTTAGTGAAAGGCAGAAAGAAAAGGAAGATAGAGGTAGCAATAACACTCTCATGCGTTTACCGCCTGTTTCAGTGTAATTTAATGCCTTTTCAGATTTGGAATGTTTTTATTTATACCCTCTTACTTCTTTAAATAATGGCATGCATTCATACTTATGATACTTATTGTAATATTCTACTAAAGATTCTTAAGCTGGAATATCTCTCGATAACCGAGAAATGTTCACGTGTATTTCTAATTATTATTATTATTATTATTATTATTATTATTATTATTATTATTATTATTATTATTATATCAGCAATTTCAAGGAGACTATGCCGTAATTTAAGGGATATTAGTTGGTAATAAAAATAAAAATGGTCCTGCTATATCTATACTTCTCATCGTCAACTAAAGAATTCCGAATGACCCAAGTAATGTTGCTTTCTTAATCTTTCAAATCACATTCCTAGTTTTTCACCCCCGACGATTTTTGGACTTTGTCTGTCGCAGTTCCAAGGGTTCCCATCATACGAACAACTTTTATTTCTGAACTATTCACAGGTATGGTGCATTTTGTTTCAAATCTTGTTACCTTTCTCCTTTCACCTTTTCTTTCTTAAGTATTATTATGTCTCCTGTTACTGTTGTATCATTGATTCTAAACGTTTTGCCTACTGTCTGGGTAGTAACGGTGTCAAGACTTCTTGCTTTCGTTTTATCATATTGCATGTTGCAGTTCCAAAGAAGTTCTTGAAACTCTCATTTATTAATGGCAATCGCTATCTATTGTCCTCCTGATTACTCTATTCTCTTTCTGTTCCCAATTCATCCACACCCTGTAACCCCAGAAGAATGCCATTTAGGAAAAAAACAAAACAAAAAACTGGTATTTCCATATGTCTGTCTTTGTCAAGTTATGTTTAAAAATTGCATATAAGTATTAAAAAATTAGAAGTCTTTTTACAAACGTCACCTGTCTTTGAGAAAACGGTTTTACTGGAAATCACCCAGACAAAACAAATGGAATCAAGCCAGCGTGAATTGAATGCAATTAAAATGTGTGTAACATGATGAGGATCGTGTTCATCTTGAAATTTTCCGTTAGTTAATGATTATATAAGATCAGTTAATCAAATAATTTAGTATAAAACTTATGGAAATCTGTCAATTTTTTAAAATTCTCCTTGTACGTTTGTAGTTTGCTTATGTAGTTATCTTCATGCGTTTTACGGGTTGAAATTTTGGTGGATTCTGGATATTTTTTGAGAATGCCTATCTTAAGATGTTCATTTGAAATTGCAGTCGTTTGTTCATATCACATTGTTTTCTCTGATATCATATATGTGGCCATTAAATCTTTTGTTTAACTTTTCTGTGGTGCAACCCTCATAAAAAAAAACATGTTTGTCACGTTGGACGACGTATATCAAATGCATATCAGTACAATTGTCAATTTGTTCTTGTAATAAGGATGACGGTTTATCTTTAATTCTTCATAAAAAACATTTTCACTTAAACCATCTTCGCAAGCCAAAATATAATCAATCTTTTCCATAATAACAATGGCGCCTCCTTTGTCTGTCATTTTAATGACAGACATTTTTATTTTCCATGTAATTAATATTACCGTTATTAACATTAAAAAATGTAGAAGAATTGAAAAAGCGGTTAGAAAAAGATGAGGCGGGAAAGAAAATTAAATACGATATAAATAAAATGTAGTTGAAAATGTCGACAAATGTAGCCGTCATGGCTGAATGAACAAGGAAAATGTCTGTGATAAAAAATGTGCTAGAATACTGGTAGGAGAGAAAAATACGAATATATATAATTAAGTAATTCATCGAGTCTAGAAACCTCAACAGAATACAGAAAACTGAGTTTCCTTTTTGAACCATAGGACTGTGCCCCCTCGCGCCAGGGAATATGTGATCAAACGGCGCTATATCGAGTCTGATTAGCTACCTCTTCGAGGCCCGTTGGAACAGTTGGTATGGTGTTTGCCTGGCAACGTAACTGTCCGGATTTCAATTCTCGGTTGTGGATGCCCACTGCTGATGAATCCCAAATATAGGACGAAACGGCCGTCCTGTGTTTTCTGTATTCTGTTGAGCTTTCTAGACTCGATTAATTACTTAATTGTAATTCTCAAATCCTCCTAATTACTTATATATATATATATATATATATATATATATATGTATGTGGATAAAGTTGAGAACATAATGAAAAGGAAGGATCATTTTCAACAGCAATATAGATAACTTATACAAAAATATACAATAGCCTCAACTGGCCTTTTGCTTCTCATGTCAAAAGATACATGGTGTTGTTTCTGTTATTTATAGAAAATGCCGTCTCGTCTGTTAAAACAACGTCCACTTGAGTCGCATGAACGGCACCACTGCCGAATCGTCTCGATCGGATCTTATGTCTACGAAAAAAGCAAAAAAAAAAGCAAAAAAAAAACAAAAAGAAAAAAATCTTCTGAACGTCAAAGTCAGTGTGGAAAGAATATGGCCGCATCTTTTACTTGGCGTAAGAGATGAATGTTTCACTGTACGCTTTGCTTGTCTCCTTCCACCGAATTCACTCCGGAATAGCAGGAAGGTAGAAAGTGAATTTCCACGAAGTCAGCTTGTCTGATTCAATTTTGGCGTTTGTTCCTTTCATCTGAAACCTTCACCGTGAGTCGGAAAAAAAGTAAAGAAATATAAGATATCGGTGTTTCAAAGCGGGAACACATATTTGTATAGGTGACACATGTGCATTGTTGCACTTCTTTGTACAACCTGAAGAATCGCTTCCCACGCCACCAGACCAGAAATGCGTCCTCAAAGAAGCATACGGAGATTTGAATTTAATAGGCATTCAAAATAGCGAAATTCGTTGACTATGAGTAAACGCATGCGCAGACACTAAAAAAAGAATCAACCGTTATCGTCGCTTATTATTTGTAATTCACATGGGAAGCGACACAAAATCTATGTTATAACAGACTTGGCAATACATCTATCTATCTATCTATCTATCTATCTATCTATCTATCTATCTATATATTTTATATCTATCGACCCCGGTCTACTTTTGTCTATCAATCTATCTACCTATTTCATTTGGTTCATATCCATACCAGTCTGTCCATATCTATCTATCTATCTATCTATCTATCTATCTATCTATATATTTTATATCTATCTACCCCGGTCTACTTTTGTCTATCAATCTATCTACCTATTTCATTTGGTTCATATCCATACCAGTCTGTCCATATCTATCTATCTATCTATCTATCTATCTATCTATCTATCTATCTGTATATGGGGAGAGGGAGAGAAAGAGAGTGATAGATATATTATGAAATGGACAAAGTCCGACAATTATTTTTAAGACATTTTTTATGTTTATACGTTCTTTTTATAGATACAAATATTTAAGTAAATGCTCTGTTTATAATATACAGTATTAACAACATTTACCGGCCTGAATGTCCGACAAATTTTTATAGAAAATATGCGTCCTCCGACAGGAATCGAACCTGTATCCTATATGGAACCGTCATATAGCCTGACGTGCCTAAACCGATTGGGCCAGAGAGAAGCATTCGGTTAGAAAGGTCGATTTTACTGTTTTTAAGCGTAATTCTCCATGATTTTCTCTCATACATTCATATCTGCTCTATATGCGGGGGTGGAGGTAAAGTTTATCTTTCAAATTATTTTATTAGGCAGAAATAATTGTGGGTACGAATGCTGATTTTTAGGTTTACGTAAGCTGTATGCCTGATAACATTAAATATAGTATACCTTAAAATTATAGTTTAAAAAAAATAAAATAAAATTATGAATAAAAAAGTAAGTACGATATTCTACACATGTTCACATACATACACATACTGAAGAAAAAATTATCCTAAAACCAATGAAAAGGGCATAAATTATTTTTTAACTTAATATAAAAATAAGCGAAATGAGAAAATTGATGGACAATTCCTGATACCTCTTGACGAGTGAACTGAACGATTACAAAAATATTCGTCTACGAAACTCTGGAGTCGAAGTGCTGAATATAACACCAATCAGCTCAGTTACAAATGTTATACTTGTATTAAACACACACACACACACACATGCACACACACACACACATACACACACACGTGTATATATATATATATATATATATATATATATATATATGTGTTATCCACAGACAGACAGTGACTCAGTTCTGCTGAAGAGTCGTGCAATATTAGCTTAAATAGTCACTGTTTACAAACTCACACCTCAAACCAAAGAGCTCAACCGAAATTAATTTTTCAGGAGCCAATATTTTTGTCACCCACAGACAGTCTGTTTCGCTGTTTCACAGCTCATCAGTGTGGCTAGACGTCCGGTTGCCTCTAGCTAGGATCGAAACCCGACTGAATTTGCGTCAGTCTGAACTTCTCCCACGAAGCCGTCGGCGCACGGCAGGGATGAAGGTGAATTTTAGCGTGTTTATTTTTAGATTTAGATAAACAGAAAATGACTGACAATGACTCAATTCTGCCGAAGAATATATATATATATATATAAAGAAGATATATATATATATATATAAAGAATATAAAGATATATATATATATATATATATATATATATATATATATATATATATATATATATATATATATATATATAAAAGATATATATATATATAAAGAAGATTAGTTATTCGTCTCAAACGTAGTTATTTTCTGGAATTTTAGCCTAAAAATTACTCTATATTTACCATTGAATGAAATATATTGTAAAGAATAAAGCATATGTCGACAAACTCACTAGGTTGTGGATTTCATGTAAGTTCCCGTGGTATTGTCGTCGTAGATTTTCTACAGTTTATCAACAAATTGAGATCTAAACTTTAGAAGGGGTATGTAATAACCGCGGCGGTTTCAAGTCCGAAAAACGTTATTAGTATATCAAAAGCCATTATCTTACAAAAATCGGCGCACATGGACAGGAGATGCTTTCAAAAGAGCAATATGTAATTCTCTTCTACTCTGCATCATATATAACACCAATCAGCTAAGTGACACTGTAACCAATTTTGTGGACAAACATCAGGGACAGCATTTTCAACTTCGACAGAGTAAATGATGTGACCCTGTGCCTGATGAATTATATTCCAGTTTACATGCCGTTTCTCACGAACAAAACTTCGCAAGCCTGTCACAGCTATATAACTATTTCCATGGCAATGTCCAGACCAGCTACATTCATTCATTCCACCAATTTAGACCTTTACATGAAGAACCCTTCATGAACGCACACATTTAAATCATTCTCATTCATTCGAATTCCATGGGTAAGAAGGAAGTTCCATTCAGACATTTTATTCCAGAGAACCGATACTTAATGGAACAAACTCTCATGAGGATGCCACTTTGATCAATGTAAACTTAAACTCTTAAAGTATAGGGTCAAGCGTTATCTATCACATCGTACGTCCATATAAAAAAAACTCATTCTGTGAACCAGTATCTTTAGTGACTTTTGGGTGTTGCATTCTGTTAGCATTTAGCAAAAAAAAAAGCAACTAAAAACAAAACCAGCCTCATCAAAAATACATCGACACCTAGGAATTTAACTGACTTGTTCACACGTTTCATTTTTCGTCTCAAGGCCGTCTGACTTACAGATTCGTCAGAGGCAAAGAAATTAAACTTACTTTAGCCTCTCTCGGCTAAAATTCATCGCTTCAAACAAAGAGCTCATTTGCAAAGGCCAGTCTAGCTTTTTGGTTCTTATTAACGATGAGCTGTTTTAGGCGAGAAGAACAATGATGCGACGTCGCTTCACCTAAACAAGCCAAGATTGTCTACCGATCCATTTTTATGTCAAGATTGTTTGGTAACTTGGCGTATAATACGTGCTGCTATGTCAAACCTTTTGAGTAGGGAGAACGTTTCAAGCGCACAATTCTGCAGAGTAGTCGTTTTAAGTTGCCTGCTCGATGTTTTGGTATAAATGGTAATATTACCTACAAGGAAACATTTAATATTTATTGACCGTGCAGTCGTTATTAGTGTTGATTAAATTTCTCTTAAAACAAATTTTCAAGAAAATAGGTTTCTCAAGTCCAGTGACCGATATCGCTCTTTCCAGTATTGATTGGTGTTTCTTTCCTAACCTATTACTTGAAATAGTGTTGATTGTCAACATTTTGATTATGTCATTATTTTCTTTTCGATTTACATCTGATATCCGTTTTAGATGTTCCTGCTATTGGTCGTCCTCAAATGATGTTTCTCTTATTTGGTAGAGTTCTTAGTTTATGGTTCTGTAGCACCACTCCACAATGTTCGAAGAAGGACGGTCTTTTACAAGACCATCAGGCTTCACCCTTTCAAAGCCATTTTAACTATTGTTCTTAGAAAGCGGTTGTATAGATAAGGACACCTATCTACACTGATCTGCAAATATCTTTGTGTTCAGTGCCTTCAATGCCCACCATGTCAATTGGCTTCATCACTCTGGAGTCACTGACCTCGCCGGCATCCAAACATTGAACTTGTCAGTTGTTCAATCGATCCCTCAAATACTAGATCTCCACGGACGTTTTGTTAGTAATCCTGATGGACACGTTTCTCTACTTAATCTCTTCCTTACCACATGCTTGAAATCATATGCTCTGCAGCTATATCTTAAAAACTTGACCCCACGTTAGTGTCTATAGTTATCGCTTTCCACTGTTTAATCTTGGAAGAACCCCCTATTAACCGAAGACCTTTCTGCAATCAACGCATTGATCGGGAATTATTTCGTGATTTCCCTTCCCGATGCCAGCAAAACAATATTCTGCGTTTTTCTCTCTCTCACTGGAATCTCTTCTTCCGGCAATACCAGAGCGACAGATCTGATTGTAGCAGCGTCTCTTAGTCACCGCTCGTAACGAGTTTAAGCGTGTCCTCAAAGAAGCAAAGTCACTATTCGCTAATATTATGAAACACCATATAACCTCTCACATGTTTGGTTTGAGGAACTACTGGCGAATCTGCAAGTGTGTACTGGACAAGAGAAAATCTCCAGTTCATCCTCTCTTAAATCAGTTATCATCTACTGTAGATAAATCTAAGCTTTTTGCCTGGAAATCCATTTCCAAATTCAGACTAGACTCAACTGGAGTGATATGCAAAATTCCATGTATAATTTCTGCTATCATTTCTAAACTTGATCCACGGAAGGCTTGCGAACTGGACGATATCCATGAAGAAATGTGCACCGGAAATGGCTTTCCAAATTTTACAAAAGAATTCTTCTAGCTTTTCAACTTGTTGGGAGTGCTCCTCTGTAGTTCCTCGATTTATCGCCCTATTAGTCTTATTTTGGCAATGTATTATAGGCACTAATCAACGCTGAAGTGGTTAAGCATCTTCACAGGACCTCCTCCGGGATAAAAAATATAGCTTCCATTTCTGCAAGTTTACCGCCATCTTTGAATTTGTCTATCAAGCTTTAGCAAAGAACGGTGAAGCTCGATCTGTGGCCCTAGATATATCAAAGGTTTTCGACAGTGTTTGTCTTGCTGGCCTTCTTCACAATATCAAGGGCTCCGCTGTTACTGCACGAATATTTGACCTAATACAATCCTTCCTAACTAATCGTATAAAGAAAATTGCGTTGAATAAACACGTTCCCAGTTTCATATTAATGCAGACGCCCGAGAGAGCTCTATACTCAGACCTACGCTGATTCTAATCTTTATTAACGACATGCCGATGTCATCTGTTCCCAACTAGGTATCTATAGAGATGAAACAACTATTTACTCTTTTAATAGCAAGTCCAACAGATGCAACAAAGTAAAGCTGGCACCTACTCTCGAAAAGTACCTCCAATCAGTGATTAAATAGAACAGGCAAACCTTGTAAATTTTAACAAAAATGCTTTCATTTAATCAACTCAGAGAACGTTTTCTACATGTCATCAGCATGGTTGATGCTAAACTCAAGGATAGTAAGACATTGCGAATATTAGTTTTTCCACTGATATGAAGTTGATTGGTTATATTGAATCAATTGCTAGGTCTACAGTTAGGAAAGATGGTTCACTACGACAAGCCGGACAATTCTTGGTTGAATCTTTCTTTCACATTAATAAATCTACCATTCGTCTGTATTGAAAACTGTTGTCATATCTGGTATGGTGTTCCTACTGCATATATCAAGATTCTTGACTGCATTCAAAGAAGAGTCTGTAATGTAATCGATTCTGACCTGGCACCGAGATTTCAGTCACATTTCCACCGACGTGACGTGGCTTCCCTCTGACTTTTCTCAAAATATTTTCATGGCAATTGATCTGATGAGCTGTTCTCAGTACCTCGACTGTATGAAGTTAAGTGTGCTACTATAATGGCAATTTGCTTTTAAAGTTTTTAATGTTGAACTAGCTAGATGCAACCGTCAGTTCTATTCTAAAAGTTTATTTTCTCGCACGTGGAAATTCCCTCAGATGTCTTGCTTCCCTGCCACTTGTGATCTTCAAAAATTTTAAATACAACGTCAATCGATATCTTCTGTCTTCCTGTATCCTTTTCCCTTATTGTCTTTTTATCACTTCTACTTCTAAAGACTTTTCATTCATTTGCCCTTCCTGTAACCCCCGACCCCACTGAGTCTGAGTAGCATTATCTTCAAAAGATACTAAAAAATATACAGCTGAGAGTTTTGATATTTCTGAACGGGTTTGGCGCTGTCTGGCATCCATATGAAAGTCCTGATGTGACGAGGCTATTTAAGAACATGATAAATGTTTTCAGGTTGATGTTGGTGACTTAAAGGAGCAAATATCACCAAAAAGCTTTAATATTCTAGAAATTAGACTCACAGATCTATTAATTTCTTCTGGAATCTCAGGAATCGTTATGCCTTGAGGTTTTAGCGTGACATCGCGATGCTTGTGTGAGTCATCAAATCTGCAATGGCTTTCCATCGTAATTACTGAGGAAACAATGCTGCGGGCAAATAAGGAATGTTTTATTACATTGCAATGTTGACGTATTGCGTTGGTAACGATTTCATTTTTTAGAATATTTATAATAAACAATTATTGTTGTGTAAGACTTGTTGGTTTTGTTTCTTTCCTATGCAAATTCCCTTTTTTGTAGAACAAGTTCTTAGGAATATTTACTGTAATTTAAAAAAATATATATGCAATTTTCCTTCTGTAGAATTGGGATTTTTTTATTTTTAATCTATCGTTCTCAAATATTCGACTCTATGGATGTACTCTACAGTTCCAAAGTTTGAGGCCATCCCTGGTAATTTTTTAAAATTGGCCCCAAATGTAGTTGTTTTGTATTTTAAATAAGAGAAAATTAGTATACATAGTTAAAACAGTGGAGACATGATTTTTATTAGAAAATTTAATATGACAAAAAGAATTTTATGATTAAATTTTGCTCTCGTCAAAATATCCTCCTTTAGCCTTGATTACTGCAGCACAAACATCAGGCATTCGTCGCAAACAGATTCTCAAAGTATAATTTTGATAATTGATTCCATTCTTTTTTTCAATAACTCTAAGAGCTGTTTTTCATTTTTTTTTTACTCTGATGTCAAGTTCTTGTGTTAATTCTGGGGTTGGATTTAAACTTTTGAACTGTGGTGTACATATTAAGAAAAGAGGCTGCTCTTTTACAATAATAATAATAATAATAATAATAGAAATATAATGATTTGTTTTTATATCTCGTTTATGTAGTTTTTTTATGTTGAACCATAGGCCTCACTTGTCTTCCGACAAAATTCGTTCGTGTTTATCGAATATGCAAATGCCATACGAAGGTCAGAAGTTGACTGATTCCTTTTCTAAGGCTTATCAACCCTTAGCAAGTTTTCAAACCAAAAAATATTTTTAGATTGTAAGATTAGTTGTTAACAGGTTGCATTTTTTGTTTCTTTTATTTTTTATTTTAAGAAAGCTATGAAAGAATAGTTTCTCCTTTACTCATTTGATGTCGTTGTTACTTTAGCTGATTACTTGGTTATTGTGATTTTTACGGCTTATCAACACTTTTTACAAGTTATTTAAAACCAAAAAATATTTTTAGAGTGTAAGAATATTTTTTGGAGATAATAATGGTTTGGTGATATAAGTCTTACGGATTAACCCATAGCTGGGGGAGAAGAGTTGGATTCGTACCTTTCGCAAGTCTATTCGCCCTTAAAAAAACCATAATAAACCCAACGACAACTGGAATCTGGTTCTTCGATTAACAATTCCGAACTATTATACATGACATCATCCGCACATCCAAGCCTACAGCACCGGAGATTCCCTCGAGTTCAACCATTTAGGTACTGATCAGGCTCGACGTTACTTAACTTCGATGATCGTACGGGAACCAGCGTTATAACGTGATATGGCCGTAAACCGAAGGTCAGAAAGTAAGACAGTTGAAAAAAGTTCTAATAAAATCAAAAATACATTTTGTGGAACTTGTCTGAATATGGAAATAAGAATAACAATCTCTTGGTAGAAAATAATAGAATTGACACTGTACTGAAAATAACGATTCACTCTTTGGTATGTGACTGTCTTTCAACATATAAAGATTTGTCTTATATGCGAGAGTGTGCAAATATTAATGCATACGTTTACATATGTGCAAATATGTAAGTAATTTTTTTTTCAAATATGTACGTATGTTTTTGTTTCCCTATATGCAAATATTTAGGTAATTTAAGGATAAGTTTTTGTCTATATCTACATAAACAGGAGCACTTCGACGTTGTGTAATGATTAGAAAACCTTTCTCGCTAGATCATTTACGACTTCTTTTCTCGCACTTCTCGAAATTCCTCCCAGTTTCTTATTTCCCTGTCATCAGAGATATTGAGAAATTTAAAGGCAATGTAAAATTCCAACTTCTGTTTTCCTGAAATCTGTTCTTTTATTGTCCCTCACTAAAGTTTGTCATTCACTTTCACTTACAGTAACCTTTTTGCATCTTAGAAACATTGACATGGGATGAAACTATAAAAAAATCATTTAGCTTTATTAAAACTGTTTAATATTTAACGGAACGTAAATAAGCGAGAATGAATATTACTGATTATTTTATTTTCACAATTAGCAGTAACATTTTTACGTGTATTGAGTGACTTAATTTAGTTAGCTAATTAGCTTATATACATCCTTAAATTAATGGCTAAAAAACAATTATGGTTAATAAACATGCAAACATTTTTAAAGCATGATTAAAGGCACTACAATTCTATGATAAAAATATAGAGATAATTATTTTGTATTAACAAGAATTTTCAATTGTTTGTCATATCATACAAGACAAAATTGTAATGTGGATCTGAAACTGATTTGATATTTTTAAATTTCATTTTTATTCATGTTGAAACATACAGTTGATTCTCTGTAGCTAAAAATTGTTTAAAAAATTCTATTAATTCATTTTATAGTGACAATACTGAAAATAAAAACTTGCTAATTAATTTGGGTTTGAAGAATTGATTTAAAATTTTTTTTTTTTTTTTTTACTTGTAACTTAATTTAGTTAGGATCTTATACACGCTTAAATTAGTGTCCAAGAAATCAATTTTGGCAAATAAACATGCAAAAACTTTTTTTTAAAATTTGGAGTAATATTTCTATCACTTTATTATCTGTCAGCCATTTTTTGTTACCTTAAGAAATTAAGCAACTCTGGTGTCTGTAAAAGATGAAGTAAGGATGATTATCATATCAATGA
Source organism: Acanthosepion esculentum (assembly GCA_964036315.1). Lineage (NCBI taxonomy): Eukaryota > Metazoa > Mollusca > Cephalopoda > Sepiida > Sepiidae > Acanthosepion > Acanthosepion esculentum. The sequence goes on from OZ038487.1 coordinate 83,621,096, forward strand.
TCACTTTATTACTTCACCCACAAACATAATAGAGACAGAAGTAAATGCATTAAGTTGAAATCTTTTATAATGATAGATCTGAAATTCAGTTTTTTTTTGTTTTATATCTTTTTATTATCTTTTAATTAACAATGCCATTTTTTATTTAAATGAAATACCCTAAAATCTAAATTGTTGCCTAAAATGTTGTTTTTTCTCCAATAATCTATATTTATATTCCCCATTGAATACATTGAATATTTAATGCTATGCACAAAAAGTAAAGTGCTTATTTATTTGTGTAATTGCATGATTAACAACCTTGTTTCAAAATAATTTTTTGTGATTTCTTTTAAATGGGGAGTTGGAATAACAACAAATCAACAAGTGTTTGTAAAATGTATAATAAAAAAACTTTTCTATTTATACATAGACAAAAAGTCAATGTATATTGGATATTTCCTAAGCTTGGCTTGGCCTGACAGAAGGCTATAATATTAGGCTATCCAGTGGGAATCAAATTTATTACATTGGCCATAATTAATATGACTAGCTTGTTAACCACTGCTATATACCATAGCATAGGATCAACTTGTTGTATCTATCCTATATTTCTCTGTCATAAATGGAGGATAGGCTTGTAGATATGAATCTAAAAATTTAATGTAAGCACATCATTTTAACATGTACAAATGAATATTCAGTTTGACATAATTTTACTGATTAGATGAGAATTAACATCTTTACATTACAAGAAAATATTCATAAAAATACATAATTATTATTTTCTTCCTTCCCCAAAATAAATATAACAAAAATATTTCTCTGTTATTGCTTCTTTATGTGTTAATATTCCAAACTTATTAAAGGATAATAATCAGCATTTTTAATAAAAAATCAATTATTTAAACTTTCAAATAAACAGTTTATTGACATCACCATATTATTAGTCATTTTTAATAGTATTCCTTTCATCTTATTTTTGTGGTTTTATTGCAAATCCTAAATCGTTTTAATGACTTAATCAGTTAGATGCTGTCACATCAGATTCCAAAGAATAGGCTTTATTGTAATTTTGGAAATCTCCTCACAAACAAAATATTAAGTCAATTTAAATCATTTGTGCCTATTATTAAGATCATTTTATATTTTAAAGTGTGGAGATATTTTTAATCTAAAACAATAAAATACAGCATATATTCAGGATCAGCATAAATTGTATTGAGTATATATAAAAAAATAGCAAATCATTAGCTAGGATTTGGTCACTGATTATGACACGGTATTTGGTTATTAAACAAATGCAGGTTAAAAAGAAATAAAAAAATTATCTCTTAGACTGGCTAACAATTAAGGCTAAAGAGCCAAGTACACCTTATTGATTGCTCGATAGCTGGTGAGAGAAGTGAACTCAATTGAATAGATTCGTATTTGAAATCATTTAACAGATTCCACTTTATGCACCATTAACTGCCATGATATCCGCACATCCTGCCAAGTGGGAAAGTGACTTGGGATTAATCTGAAATTGCCATAATGGAACTGGTTCTGTCTTTAAAATTCAGTAGGAGTAAATTTGTGATCGTGTAAAGAATGAGACATTCGGAAGTTCCCGATATGATAGTTTGGAATAAATCAACTATTCTTCTCATTTAGTGGACAGTCCTTACATGAGAGTTTCGTACATACAAACCTCGTTACAAGACAATGATGCTTCTACTGAAGAACATGCCTTATGTAGTATTAATTTCTAAACGATTTATGGAAACATCGAAGTAACAGAACGAAAAAGAAACAGAAAAAGAATCAAAAGTAAGAATTAATGAGAATATTTTTCCGAGATATAATATTGACATTTTTATTAATGGCTGCTTTTGGACGAGAGCAGCCTCGCTTTCAATACACCATCGAAAAAGGTTTCCGAATCAAAATTTCTGAACATTTATTGGTCACAGTCCTAATAATCTTTGAATGCAATCTGTTCGCATTGCGCTATCGAAAAGTAAAAGTCAGAATTGTTTGTTGACAAAGATTGACTTTGGCCTGAAATGTGAAGAATTCGTTCTGCGATATTTCTGTGGATTTGGACGTGTGTAATTCTTAGAGAATTGCAAAAGAAAAATTGTAAAGAAAATCAAATGATCCGTTTAAATATGACAAAAAGTCATCACTTCAAATTCCCATGAAAATTTGAAGACTTTTTCCTTGGAAATTTTTTTATTGGTTTATTGTTTTCATCTTTACGCACACACACACACACACACACACACACACACACACACACACACACACATGTATATATATATATATGTGTGTGTGTGTGTGTGTGTGTGTGTGTGTGTTTGTGTGTGTGGGGGTGATATTTCGGGGCAGTTCTAATATCTATACGGGGATATATGTCTATAGTGAAAAATGTCATTTATATACAAAGAAAGGATCGATTTTGATCTCGAAAAAAAAAAGCAAAAATAACAACAAAAAACGCGTGGCCAAGAAAAGGCCCATTATGGTAAAAACGTCACGTGACGGATGTTTTGCTCGAACGTCGATGAAAAAAAGATGTATGGCCATTTTAATTTTAATATTTGTGAAGTAATTTTCTTTTATTTTTCATCCTTGGTTGAAAAATAAATATTTCTTGCTTTAAATAGTTTTTCTTGCCCTTCTTTTTTTTTGTCTTTTAATATCCAATTCAGGAGACATCAACCGTTGTTGGCGGATTTTTATGTCACACGAGACAAGACGAGACCTTGAAGAGGGAAGAAGGAAGGAGGAAAGGAGGAGTGGGATAACTGGAAATCACTTACTTCGTTTATTGATTACGCTTTTCTTGGTTTTGTCGAGAAACGTCTTTTTTTTTCAAGTCGTACAAATTCCCTTGGCCTGTAAGAGGCGCACGGTTTCAGTTTGAGGCTTGGTGTGTGTGTTCACGTCAGTTTGTGTATGTATCTGTCTGTTCGTTTCAGTGTCTGCTTCTAACAGTATGTGTGGACGCGTGCATGTATTTGTACGGGCGTGCGTGTTTCAGAGGGTATGTTATTAAGTAGACGTGCATGTGTTACGGCTTAATGTATGCGTGTTTATATTTGACTACGTAAATGCGTGTGATTACGTCTGTGAAGGAACTTGTATGTGTGTTTATGGAAGGCAATTTATTTTCGCGTTGAAGAGCGAAAGATAAAATGGAATTCTAATGGGTAACATCCATTAGATTCTTATTTCATTCTTCAGCGGTTGTACAGTCGAAAGATTATCAATTAATTCAGGAGAAGAATCCGAAAAAGGACTACTTTTTGAAAAAAATACTGGTATTTTGCTTTCTCCGTTTCTGCCATTGAAATATTTAGTTTTAAATCATTTTCTTTTTCTTTAAGAAATCTTTTCCGTTGAATCATTGATTCGATATTTTTTTCTCGTGCAAATATCGTCCTTCTTTAATTGTAATTCATTTAATTTCTTTCATATTCTTCTCCCTCTTTTATGTGTCATATTTTTAACAAGACCTCAACGATTACGACTCTCCACAACACCCTATTTTTGTAAAGAATTTTTACCTCTTTATCAAACATTGTTTTCTTTGCTTCTCACGCCTTCAATATATTCTGTGGATTCTTCAAGCCGTGATTTCATTCTAATGTTTGAGAAGTAAAACTGTAAAAAGCTGTATCATTTAAGATGTTTTAAATAAAACCAAAAACAGAAGAAAAAAACAAACAAACAAGTTGACGGTATAGATTGAAATAATATTGAAGACATTAGCAGAACATATTCTATAAATCAGTTTCAGATAAAAAAAAATAACCATTTTTAGTAGAGAATTTTTTTTCTTTTACGGTAAGGTTCGCCATGTACAAGGCCCGAGAGCCACTCGAGTTAGAGGGTTACGTTAAGGAGTAGCTTATATGAATAGGGTGGGAAGATAACCGTTAACTTGAACAGGTTAAGATTGTAGTAATCAGGGAAACATCCACTTGGGAGTCTGTTCCACAGAGCAGTGGTTCACGGGAAGAAGCTGTTTGAGTGGAACTTACTTCACACCGATGGAATACAGAGGAAATGTGTCTGGTTTGCTATTATGTAAGTGGCATGGCGGGTCCTTTTGCGTGAATGTTAGACTTGGCGGAACCAAGTATTGTAGTTCGTCCGAGCACTTTCCATGGTAGTAGCGACAGAGCAGTGAGAGACTCGATACACCCTCCTGTAAAAGAGAGGTTGGAGGGCGGGAAATAATTCGTCCCCCTCCCCACAAGGACTCGGAGATACTGTTGAACTTTATCAATACCGGAAGTCATGACTGGGTAGTTCCGGCCCAAACATGACAGTCGTACTCTATTCTCGACCTGATCTGTCTTTTATAAAAGTAGAGGAGAGAATAAGAAGTCAGGTACTTACTGGGGCGGTACAGGGAGCCGATATCCTAACTGACTAAATAACAAGTTAGAATTTAATTTATGTCCGTTGTAGGCATCATTTAAAACGCCTCTCAAATGATTAATATTTACCTCAGGCGCCTGTTGGGGCTCAAGTTCATTCCAGACCGCAAATGAAAATCATATATTCGTGCCATCGTTAAAATGCTGGATTGGATAGATGGTTGTTTCCTTTTATCGATTCAGAAAATACATCACTCCTGCTACCATACTCTATCTTTACAAGCGTCAATTCAAACCAAGAATGGAGGATAATGTCATAGCTTGGTGTTACCCAGTCCTAAAGGCCCATCCTCAACAGAGTTAAAAAAAATCAATTACACAGCCTTGTGGCTGAGTAAGTATTCTCCACCCTTATCCCACAGAAGAAGCGTTGCTAGCCTCTCGCTAATCTACTTCTATTGCTATGACAACTATTCAAACGAGTTATATTCCTTTTGTCTCACCAGTTCAGACCTTCACAGTTAGCACCCGCAACGTCCTGTTCACGGTGGTAAATGATTCCCATTCCCTTCCTGCTTCTTTGATAATTAGCAAGTTCCACCCACAGACCTTCTTCCTAAGAACTGTTTGTGGAAAACGACCCCGAAATGCTGCTTTCCTAACTACTACAATCTCAATGTCTTCATGTCTCGTATCAAGCGATGTCTTTCAGTTTACCCTCAATATTCATTATTTCTCATTACCTTGCACTTTATTTACTATAATATCACTAAGTAACCCTCTAGCTTGTGTGGCCCTTGAGTCTTTTATTGAATCAGTTAAAGAAAAAAACATGTATAATTATTAACCCTAGAACACTAACCATGGGTATATAGTACCCAGCGCAAATTTTCCTATTTTTAATTACAATTTTCAGTACTTGATTTTCTTACCTAAATAATATGTTTTTCAGTTCCTATTAATGTTAACTCAAAGTACACAGTTTGAAGTGCCTGCATGTAAAATATTTCAAATAAAGATTTATATTTAATATGTTTTTGATATTTTCAATATCGGGTATGATATACCCATGGTTAGTAGTGGTATAACTTTAATTGATGGTTAGTGTTCTCGGGTTATATTAATAGAAACTGTAATGTACTCTGCAAGTAACACACTTTAAAATTGAGCTGAGCATTTTAGTACTAAAAATTCGCGAGCAATTTTTGTGTATTATGATATCCGCATGTGAGGTAAAAATAAAAGAACATCATATCAAGTATTCAGTTCGAGCAAGAGAGAGAGAGAGAGAGAGAGAGAGAGAGAGAGAGAGAGAGAGAGAGAGAGAGAGAGAGAGACCGTTCGCATGATAGACTGAGTAGCAGCCGGATATACAATCCGAGTCGAAGTCAATATGAAAACTTCCTTTGTGTTGCCTATTTCCTGCTGTAAGAAAACTTCATAAGAAAAATCTTCATAAGAAGAAAATGGACGATAAAGAGGGAAAATAATTTTTGTGAAACAATCTCTTAAATAAAAACAGCTTTGGATTTACACATTATCTCCCTACTTCTTTCCTTTCCTTCTTTTTGGGCGATTTGAATAATTTTTCAAGGCTTCATCACCTAAAGCTTCAACACCATAATGTGTCCCTGAAATGTCAAATTTCTCTTTAAATTGTTGACATAAGTTTTCATGTAGTTACCGTTTGTCTTTAAACTTCCTCGTTTCTCACGTATTATGCCAGTGTTATTCTAAGTACTCCGCGAGAGAACCATATATCTGAAGCTTCAAATCTCTTCATTTTTAGGGAAATAATGCAGTATTTACTTGAATAGAGATTAGATAATTCATAAAAGTTCAGTACACATTTCTTTGACCTTAAGTACATTTCCTTATCTCTTAATTCTTTGCTTAATTTCTAAAAAGCAACCTTCGCTATTTCTGTGCAATTTCACATTTCCCATGTGTCTTTAAGACTATGTACCAGATTCTTTGTAGTTTCATTTTTCCAAAGACTTCCTCGTTGCTCACGTGTTCTGTCCATGGTATTCCCAGCATTCTTCGGTAGAATTACATCTCTGCCGCTTTAAATCTACTTTTCTTCGTTCACGAGATTGTCCAGAATTCATTGTTATGTAGGAGATTATATATGTTATTTGCAGTTTTATCTTACTTTTCATGAATATTTCACTAGATATTTGTACCTTTCTTTCTTTCTTTCTTTCTTTCTTTCTTTCTTTTTTCTTTCTTTCTTTCTTTCTTTCTTACATTTATACTTGTTCTTTTTGTCTTTCTTTATTTCGTATTATTTTAGTAATTCTTCTTTCTTTATTTGTTATTACTTTTGTACTTTTTCTTTCTTTCTTTCTTTCTTATTAATTTTGTGCTTGGTATTTCTTTCAATGTTACATTTACAAACGTTATTTATTTGTCCCTTATTCTCCCTTATATATATATATATATATATATATATATATATATATATATATATATATATATATGTGTCTTAGTGCGTTACATCTCAGAAAAGGATGTAGAACACAGAATTAAAGCCGCATACGGGGTATTTGGACAGCTCGTGAAATGCGTCTTCAGCAATAAGGATCTGAATTTAACAATAAAAATTATTGTCTATAATGCTGTTGTCATTTCAAATGTACTACATGATTGTGAAACTTGGATTTCTGTGATATCCAAGAATTAGAAAGCTTTAACCAGCAACATATTCGTTTAATCTTGAACATCACATGCAATTACTATATGACCAACATCAATGTCCTGCAAAGAACCAATAGTGAAAGCATGAAATCGATGATCATTAAACACCGTCTTCGACAGTCAAGTCTTATTCAGTGAGCTCATTTCAGCGAAAAGGCCACGGGTTTGCCCTCTTCGAAGATACAAGGACCAACTCAAAACAACTGGACTTGACCCGAAATCGTTTGAAACACATGTACAAGACCGTACTAACTGGTTATATTTCCTGAGGATCTGAACCAAAAACGTCGAAGCCATCAGAAGTAAGAAGGAAGAAGTCAGAGAAATGCTCGACAAAATCCGCCTTTACCATCAACTCCATTATCAGGAATGAAGCGATCAGAAAAGAAGAAATTAAATTCTTTGATACGAGATATAGCCAACGACATGTTATCTAACCGTGAGACGACTGTCTTCATCCTGAGCGCACAGATTCTAGGGCGCACCGGTACTATGATTCATCATATTTGAAGGATACTATTCTAGTATTTAAAACACTCGCGCCGAAATGTATCTATATTTAAAAGAATATATATATATATATATATATATATATATATATATATATATATATATATATATATATATATATATCTCCAAGTATAGAATTGGTGCATACGGAATGAATTCCAATAACCAACAAATACTATTCTTAAAAGTGTACTTGATACAGCGTAGAGCAAATATAATTTATTCGAAATGTTATAAAATTACTACAAATATAGCCATTTTGTTTGAACACTTCTGGTGCCTTATTAAGTCATGGTGTTGAATATAAAATATTAAAAAGATAGATCCATGAAGAGAGCTCAATATATTGTATACAGAATAATATGATATACTCAAAGGAAAAACATATCTATCGAAGAATCCGTAACCATTTTATAATATCCGTCATATGAGGCAGGTATTAAAACTTACCTGCTGAAATAAATTTATTACCGGATTTTTCGATGATGTGTTCCTTTATATATATATATAAGCGTGGTCTTCTTCCATCTCTCTCGCTCTCTCTCTTTATCTCTCTCCCTATATATATATATATATATATATATATATATATATATACAGTGTAACTCGGATATAAGAGACCCGGATATAAGAGAAACCCGGATATAAGAGAGATTTTATCTGGTCCCAAATTAGAGCCATACTTACCTAAACAAAACAGTTCAAACCCGGATATAAGAGAAACCCGGATATAAGAGACTTCTTCTCCGGTCCCGACAACTCTCTTATATCCGGTTTACACTGTATATATACATTGAAATCAATAACAAGCGGTTACAGTCTACCCTCATCAAAAGAGAAAAGAATCAGCATGAACTCCGCTAATGAAGAAATATTTCAACAACACAGTAATTTTTATAACACAGCTCTCAAAAATAGTGGATACAAAAACGCTAACATCAATTATAGAAACAATAGTACTAACCAGAAGAAAAAAACAGGAAAAGAAAAATCACTCCACTGTTCAACCAAATGGTTAGTATTAAGCTAGGACATAAATTTCTAGCTTTAATTGAAAAAAAACTTTGCTAGTAATAGCGGACTTAGCAACATCTTTAATAAAAACACCTTAAAATTAAGTTACAGTTGCACTGAAAGAATAATAAAAAAAAACATAATAATTAAATCCTGAAAAAACAAGCATGTCAAAATAGTATTAATAAAAATCCTAAACTAAAATTAGACAAAAATAATGAAAATATATGTGATTGTAGAAACCCAGAAGACTGCCCGTTGGAAAATAAATGCCACCTAAAACCTGTGTATACCAATGCCCCATCTCATCCAATGAGAGTCCTAACACTGAAATGATATATATAGGTTCCACGAAAAATGAATTTAAAATTAGATGGAGACAACACAAAAGCTCCTTCAATAATATTAGAAATAGAAATCAGACATCCCTATCCAAATATTTTTGGCATTTAAAAGAAATGAATAAAACACCAAAAGCAGAATGGAAAATAATAAATAGAACAGGAATTTGTAAAACCTGGGATGACCCATGTCATTTATACCTACATGAAAAACTACACATTATTAAGTTTCTAAAAAATGAAAATTTATTAAACCATAGACATGAGTTAACGATATTTTGCCGACATCAACAAATTTTAGCATTAAATAATTAGCATAATTTTTTTTTTAAATTTCACAATCATAAGATAAACACCCTTTATGAATTCGTCAAAAAAACAAAACAAATTGTAGTTCAATACGATACATTTATATACAAACAATCCTTTTAGAAAAAATCTTTAGACATTTAACGGCCTAACAATAATGCCGAAAACTCTCTGTCGCTGAAACAGACTAGATGATATGTGTAAAATGAATGTTATCATTCGCTTTAAAATAGACACCAAAACCCAACCATGACTTGACCTCTTTTCGAAAGTAGATAATATGTTGTTACAAATTGTTATCCCTGACGCCCCTTATTAAAATTATTGCTTCAGCGGTTTCCATAGTAATTAATTTTACGAATGAATATGCTTTTAAAGATGCGTAAATTTCAAGATTAGTTATTCCAAAAATTTCGCTTGAGGATAAAAAAGAGCTTGATACTTTAATTCAATTTAAAAATTAGAGAATATATATATATATATATATATATATATATATATATATATATATATATATATATATATATATATATATATATATAAATGGCCGGATACTCGTTTTACAAGCACACACGTCTACTACGGCACCAAGACAATCTCAATTGCAGCCACCTGCTCAGGCACATTTGTTCTTGTTCAACGTTAACAGCGTTCGATTGTTGTTAATATTGTATTCATGTTACGAGAACGTTAGTTACAATTTTGTTGGGAGGGAGCGCAAAATCTGCCGTGTTCATCATTTTGAACCACACCAGTACGCTAGAAGCCTTAGATACGGAGACTTGTCACTTTGTGCTAAGGCAACCGTCAACTGTTTCAAAACAATTCCGTCTACCCAATTTCTCTCACCACTGTTGGGTCAACACGTGGCATTGTTTTAAGGCACTTTTCAAATTTTGCTGCATGCTGGGATCGCCTTCAGATACCTTTAATATCAAGTATGATACCACCTTTCGGGCATTATCGACCACAAACACACACACACACACACACACACACACACACACACACACACACACACACACACACACACACATACGCCAGAAACTATATATACACTTGGGAAAGTACTAAACCAACAGGCCATTGTCATTACGGTTATTAAACGAGTTGGTCTGTGAATTTGTTGACGTAGTGGTTCAATCCCTGGTTCGGGCAGTCTGTATGTATACTTAGTGGAAACGGACGAGCTGTAACTGAACAGTTCTAAATAAAATAAAAACTAGACGATACCCTAGATATGAGTAGGGGAACAAAAACAGTCTTCAGAGATTAAATAACGGATTCACTTTAGAATTCCATGAACATAGGTTACCGAGATTCATATACACCTCAGGAAAGCTGGAGGGTAGAGCAAATATAAAAACAAATATGAGGACAATAGTCCGAATATATATAGTGTAAATAATAAACCTTTATCTCAAACAAACAAAAAATTCTTACAATCTAAAAATATTTACGCAAAAGGGTTGATACGCTGTAGAAGACGAATCAATCAAGCAAGCAACTGAAGTAACAGCGACATCAAGTGAGTGAAGGGCAGACTATTCTTTTATAACTTTCTTAAAATGAAAATAAAAGAACGAGATAAAATGAACAAACAAAAATACCGCCTGGTAACAACAATTAAAATTAATCTAACATTGTTTCAGGCGGAGCTTGACATTTTGATAAGCGCGGTTCCGCCATTTTTTTTTTGTGTTGCACGAGAAAAATAACCGAATCCCTTAAGAACTTCAGCGGCCATTTATAAACGAAAAGTAAAGCGAAGAAATAGAAAGCGCGCGAAGAATCGAAATAGCAAGGAAGAATGGGTGAAAAGGGAACTGTTATCATTGCCCATGCGTCAAAAGTGAAGGATGCAGACTACAACTAACGATTGAAACAACTTATTCCTTTGTCGCCATTTTTTTATACTCCAGTTCTTCTGATTTGGCCGCTAATCCTTTTATCATCGCTTTTATTTTTATCTATCGATTTTCTTTTTCATCTCTGTTCTTTCTTAATCTCGTTTTCTTCCTTTCTCTTGTGTCCTTTACAAAAACTTTGTTCGTTTTCTTTCTCTGTTTTTCCTTTGGGATATTTTTGAATAAAAGAAAAGTATTTCCTTCGGTAGTATTTTCTATCTTTTACTTTTTTTTTAAAATCAAATCTTCTTGCAATTTCCCTCACATTTTAGAACTTTGTCCTATTTTCTCCATTCTTAATTTCTACTTCTTTTGTCATTCTCTTCTAGATTTTTCAATGTTTCCTTTGATCATTTTTAATATTTCCTTCCTTTTTTACGAATCTTTCTCCATCTCTCTCTTTTTTTCAGTTTTTTTGCTCTTTTCCGTCTTTCATTCTTTTCAATTTTTCATTCGTTATATATTTCTTTTCACTTTATTCTTTCTTTCGATCATTGTTTGCTCCATTTTCCGTTTTCTCTTTAGATGGTTTTTCATTCTCAGTTTCTTCCTCTCCCACATATTCTTTTTTTATGTATGTCTCTTTCTTTCTCGCTGTCCGCTTCTTTTTCTTTCTGCATTCTTAAACAATTTCTTATTTATTTCTTTCAACTATATTCTTTATTTCATTCATTATTTCCGCCATTTGCCGTATTTTATGTTTTATTCAAACTTCATTTCTTTTTCTCCACCACTTTCTTTCTTTCTATATTTAAAAATATTTTTAACACAAATTATTCTTTATTATTTTTTGTTTTTTGTTGTTATTTTCTCTTTCATAATTTTTACTTTTTTTTAATTCTTATTATCGTCTGTACTCGAGTTTTTTTCCATTTTTCCGAGATCTATTCTTTCTTTTCAAGCATTCACATTCGACCCTATATGCTTTCTTTCTTTCTTTCTTTCTTTCTTTCTTCTTTCTTTCGATTGGGAAAATAACTATTTCTTCCCTCTTTTTCAAACTTTCACCATTTTCTTCTTTCTTTACTCCAATTTATTTTACTCTTTACATTTAATTCTGACAGTTTCCTTTTTCTCTTTCATTTTTTCTTCACCCTTCATTTATCTCTTCTTTACTTTCTTTTCCTACTCAATCCTTTCCTTCCTTAACTTCTTGCGTATGTTTTCGTTATCTTCTCTATCACGTATTCTCCTTTAATGATTTCTCTGTTTCTTTTCATCTATCTTAAATTTTGTTTTACGTTTATATTTCCCCTTGTTCATTCCATTCAACCAGACATTTTCCTCTCATGCTCCTTCCAGTCAATTCTTTATACCTTTATTTGATATTTCTCTCATCCCTTTTCTTTTTGTTTCATCACCTTTAATTTCCTTGTCAGTTCTTTAATTCATTTTATATCTTCTTCAGTTGGACTTGGTACTTGATAACATTTTGAAAATAGACTTTCTACTGTTTTTAACATAATATTTAAGTTTTGGTGTATTTCTTTTAGTTTGGTTTGGTTTCTTTTACGGCATATCAATCTCAGTTGGTTATTTAATGCCGACAATTTTTTTTTATTTCTGGTAATATTTTTTTTTTACAAAAATGTATTACTGGGAATATTTTTTTCTTCAAAAATCTATTGCTGTTAATATTTAAAAAAAATGTATAGCTGGTAATATATTTTTTTCAAAAATGTATTGCTGTTAATAATTTTTTTTACAAAAATATGTTTCTGGTATTAAAAACTATTTTTACACTTTCATACTGTTTTGACCCCAGTTTAGAGTTAACTATTTGCCTATAGCTGGGACCTTAATAGGTGCTATCACCCCGGGTCAGGGTGAACCTGGAAACAAACCTTCCGATCAGAGGTCTTGCTGCCGGATGTAGTTTATCGTCTTACCCAGGACGATTTCTTTTAGGCATTTTACTTTAATATCTTATCCAACATTCGTTCTTCTTTTCTTGGTTACAATCCAATATGAAACCTTCCTTCATCCTCCCTTCTTTTATTTACAACTATCTTAAATATTCCCCGCGGAAAGTAACGTTGTGAACCTACTCTATCCACATGTCCATATTCTGATGAGAGATGCTCCATTCTTTAGTTCTACCAGTTGAGACCTTTACTGCACGAACTCACTGAACTACCGCAAAGAAATCTAATGATCGTATTTTCCGATGTATTTCAAATGAAAGGAGAAAGTATTAATAAGATAGCTTTTTTTGAATTTTAAAATTATGACAAACCTGTACAAGATCCGAGAGCCACTCAAGGTAGAGGGTTACAGAGTAAGAGGTACAGTTTATAAAAATATGTGTGGAAGATAACATTTAACCTTAGTCTTGAACAGATAACATTTAACCTTAGTCTTGAAGGTTAAATCAGGGAAGCATCCTCTTGGGAGTTGGTTCTACAAAGCAGCGGTTCGTGGGACACTATCGAGACTGGAAAATGAAGACTGGGCAACTCTTATCCATATATGGCAGCAGTACTTCATTTTCGGTCTGATTTGCCTCTTGTAAAGGTAGAGGAGGTGTTAGGTACTGACTGGAGCGGTACAGGGCACTGACCATTTTTCCAGCATCTTTGGCGATGGATTGTATGAAATAAAATATGAACAAGTGTTGAATGAGGTGAGTCTGAATGAAATCAGGACTGAAGAAAGAAAAGAAAAATCAAAGAAAGAGAGAACGAGTGAGTGAAAGGGAAAAATGATGATAAGGACATAATGAAAGTTGAAAACGTGAAGAATAAGAAAAATATATCTATACAATCGGTTTCACCCAATGCAAGGCAATAAAGTCTCGAAGACACAAGCGGTTACAGGGTGTGGAAGAATTAGGAACATAATAATGAGCGGGGAGAGGAAAAAGTAATCAGGAGGACAGTAGATAGCGATTGACATTGTATTTAATTTTTTACAGATTAGAGTTGGCTGGAAAGCATGGAACCCGTAGGGAGTTCCACGAGTAAGAAGGGCGATTAAAAGCATAGAACCTACAGCGACATCTAGCTAACTCAGCTGTAAATTGATGAAATCTCGCCTCCAGTCTAGTACTGCGCTTAATTTTAAAAGTATATGTATCATAGCGAAGCGGTCATCAGAACAATTACCATGAAAGTATTTATAGAAAAAAACACACACAAAGAGACAATCTTACGGCAAGTAAATATAAATATGAAATAAATAAAAGTAAATACGAACGAGTGAAACGAGTAGAAAAAGCGGAATGAAGGAAAGACAAACAGCCAAATTTTAATAGTAAACGTTCACTCAGTATAGGCTAGAGAGACCCTCAAGTAAGAGGGTTACTGTCAAAATGGTTATAATTAATGAGTTACGATATGAGTGATGGAAGAGTTGGCTGGAAGTGAAGATGACGTGTATAATCTCAACCTTGAATCTTCAGTCTACTTTTACCATTATTTCTTTCCTGTTTGCGTTGTTCCTATTTATATTCGATTCTTTTTTCAGCCTTTCTTTTCTGTTTTCATTCCTATTTTCTTCACTGCGCTTTTCTTTCAGTTATGTCTCATGCATCCTTTTTTGTTCGTTCTTCCTTCCTTCCTTCCTTCCTTCCTTCCTTCCTTCTCACACTACCGTCAATAATTCCGTCCGTTCTTGAATTCTTCTAATTTTCTCTTACTTTTTACTTCCTAACTTCCATTCATTCTTCCCGGACCTTCATTCTCACTTTCAATTTTAGCTATTCGTTATTCTAACCCTCCATTTGTTCTTCTTTCATTCCAAAACTTTTCGTTCTAGCTCTTCGTTCTTCCACTCCTTCTGTCGTCTTGACTTCTTTCATTCTTTTCTAATTTAGTTCTTTCTGTCTTTCCTTTCATTCTTTCTTTCTTTTATTATTCTTTTCATTTCTTTGCTTTACTTCTCTCTTCTTCCTTAATTTCCCTTCGTCCCTGAATTTGACTTATGGCCACATCAAATTGAAACACCGGCTCCTGTAAGATCGCCGAATTTAAGGAAATGTCGAGCCTAGTCAGTAACTAAATAGGCGACCGCTTGGAGACATCAGATACTGTAAGCTTGGATGTGCTGATGGTGTTATGGGTAATGGCCCTAAATTGTGGATCGGGGAGCCGAGTTCCAATTCTTGTTGGGTTCGTTATATTCACTTTCGCACCAATAGCCTTGTGAAAGGTATGAGATATTCATTAACTGCTCCATGCGGTCGGATGATGCACAAGACCGAGTTTATTGTGGAGTATCCGAGCCCGTTGGCTCGGCCCCAAATTCCCCGTAGATCCCGTAAAAACGGGGTTGGGCATCTGTCTCCCGAGACAAGACTTTGCCCTTTCACATAGACTCGTTTGTGGATCCTCTCTTCCTTCAGGCAGAGAGTTTGACCAGCACACTTCCGAAGCAATCCGGATAGTGAGCAAAAATGATTTTCTAAGCGTAGCTTAGATGTGGCACAAGGCCGAAAGTATGGGTGCAGCCAGTGAGGATCGAACTCACTACTCGGTCGTAATTGTTCTAGCAAGATAAAATTGTCAACCATTGCACCACGTCAAGGTGCCTATCCTTGGAAAAAGGTATGAATCCACCTCTCTTTCTCCTCAGCTATGTTTTAATTACTAGGATTTATATCACTAAACCATTATTTTCTCAAAAAGTTTGAAAGATAACATACCCCCCACCCCCCACAAAACCCCAAAAAACAAAAGAACAAAATAAAATTAAATATTTTCTGGCGTTAAATAAATTGAAAAAGTGTTGATAAGCCGTAAAAATAAAGAAATCAATTAATCAACGTTACTGAATTCATTGTTCTATGATTCCTTCTGTTCGTTCTTTTCTCTTGTATTCCCTCTCTGATTTCCTTCACCTAATTTTTCCAGGTTTTACAGTCTTCCATACATCCCACATTACTTCCTTTATTCAATCTTTCTTCTTTCTTTTATTCCTTTTCTCAGTCTCCCTCTAATTCCTTTTCTTTTAACTTCCATCATGATTTTTTGTCCGTCTCTCTCTTTACCTTACTCTCGCCGATTTTCATTGTCTTTTTATTTCATTTTTGTTTTTCTCCCATCGTATGTTATTTTTACATCTTTCTTTCATTCATTATTTACTTCCATACTTCATTTCATAATTCTTATTTTCTTACCCACATTCTCTACTCCATTCGTCATCTTTCTTTATTTCTTTCAGTCTTTCTTTCTTTCTGTCTGTCTGTCTCTCTTTCTTTTTTTCTTTCTTTCTTTCTTTCTTTCTTTCTTTCTTTCTTTCTTTCCTTCTTTCTTTCTGTCTTTATTTCTTTCTTTCCATTTCCTGTTTCCCTCTAGCTTTATTAATTCTTTTCCTTTCCTCACTTGGTCCTTACTTTTCTTTTTATTCCTCTCATATCCTCCCCTTCATTTAATCCCTTCCCAACTTCGTAACTCCCCTCACCCCACCGCTTTACCATTATTTCTTTCATCATTTATCTCTACAGAATGAAAAAATAAAAAATCCAGCTATTGTTCCGTCACGCGTTCGAATCTGTTTGGCTTCATTTTACCTCGTTCTTTCTGCGAGGCAACCTTTTATTTGTTATAGTTTTGCCTCACGGAGAGACACGGCGAAAGACACCAGAAAGATATCAGTTATTTAAAAGGGGAAAAAAAGCAATCTCGATCCTCAGTTACTAATTACAAAATTCACAGATAATTCTAAACGAAATTATCATGCGAGTTTTATTTTCGTAGGCAACAAATTCTGGATCTAATTTCTCATTAGTAATCTTTGTGATGTCATTAGAAACAGAACTCTAAACAGGGAAGAACTGAAAAAAAACAAAAGAAATTTGGTGAAATAGGATTTTCTTCATTCCATCCTTTCGCTCCAAAGATTGTAGTATCGTGTGTGTGTATATATATATATATATATATATATATATATATATATATATATATATATATATATGAATCGAGTTCTCTCAGTCACTGTGTGTTTATCTAAATATAAATACGCTTAAATTCACCTTCTTCTCTGCCGTGCGCCAACGGCTTCAGGGTAAAATTTCCGACTGACGCGAATTCAGCCGGTTTTCGATTCTAGCCAGAGGCAACCGGACGTCTAGCCACACTGATGAGCTGTGATACAGCGAAACAGTCTGTCTGTGGATGACAATATATATATATATATATATATATATATATATATATATATATATATATATATATATCGCCATAGATCAAACGTGTCGGTCTATAGAAAATCAAAGTTTCCAGACGAGTCTGGTCTATGGAAAATCAAGTTCACTTTTTAAAATCACGCCACACTAATCGGAAATATTTTCAAGATGTGTCTGATCCTTGCAAAAGTCGTTTTTGAAAATATTTCTTCTGAAATCAAGGAACGTTTACCAGTCAATCAATGTACTCTACATCATATATATATATATATATATATATATATATATATATATATATATATATATATATATAGAGAGAGAGAGAGAGAGAGAGAGAGAGAGAAAGAACGAGAGAAATGGAAGAGGGAGAGTATAGGGTGACAACAAAAGAGAAATAAACACGACGTTAGCGTACGCACATACACATATGCACACGCACACGCATACATATACACACACAAAAAGTAAAAAAAAACCCTACTTAACAACAATAAGAGCATCCCAACTGGGTACACGTGAGGTCTGCTGTACTATAAGTTTAATGAAGAACATCACAAAAAGAAAAACAGATTTTCCCCTCCTAATTCCTATTTGTTCATTACTCCATCATTCTCTCGGATTCTAATCTATATCTGATCCCAATTTATATGTACATATATATATATATATATATATATATATATATATATATATATATATATATATATATAGAGAGAGAGAGAGAGAGAGAGAGATAGATAGATAGATAGATAGATAGATAGAGAGTTTTCACAGAAATCAAGGTCCACAAATGATAGAATAATGGAAATTAGAGTTATTGAAAGGTAAAAATAAAAAGGATAACCATGCAACCATTTAGGCTCAAATATAAACCAAACATATCAATACGAACCCGAGGGTACATGCTCCAGATGTACGCCGTTCAGTTTAAGGCACTGTTGAATGTAAATTTCTTGATAACGAATGCACATTCTATCTGGGTGATCGCTTGAATCTTCTCAGTGATGTCTGCCTTCAATGCAGCAGTGGTGCGAGTGTTGCCCTGGTAGATATTGTCCTTGAGGACCCCCACTAAGGAAGAAATGTGTGTGTTCAAGTCAGGCGAGTGAGGTGCCCATTCCAATTTGCGGCTGAGCTGGCGCTCCGTAAACTTTTCACCCGATGCAGGGCAGTAAAGCCACTAAGTCACAAGGGGTTGCTGGGTGTGGAAGAAGTAGAAACAGAAACATTACTAACGAACAATAACAAATAGAGTAATAAGTAGGACGGTAAATAGCAATCGATATTGTATTTAAATATTTGAAGCTTAAAGTTGCCTGGAAAACATGGAACCAGAAGAGACTTCCACAGTCGAGAAGTGCAAGAAAAGAAACTGTTAGCATAGAATTTACGGTTACATCTCACCATTTCAACTGTAAATTCATGAGATCTCGATGTTTATGTTCAAAAGATTTTGGTACCATAACGAGGAGCGAAAATCTTTTCCGCTTATTTACAGAAAATGTGAACAACGCCAAAAGGGAATGGGAAAAAGGACGGTCTTTATCTTAACATTAAACTTAAGCTAGCCGCAAACTCTGACCCAAAGATACCATAATATTCTTAACAACAAAACGCGTTCTTAGTTATTAGTTACCTTTCTTTCTAAATCCACCATAATGCCTCATTGTCATTATGAGCGTTCAAACTAGTCCCCGTATGTACAATTCATTGTCTGTGGGGGTAGGGGAATAAAATAACAAGGAGCACATCCGAACAGTTATCGTGAAAGTATTTATAGAAAAGGCACAGGGAGGCAACTTTACGATGGCGGGAAAGTGACTGTAGCTGAGACAACAGATAAGGACCAGTAATATTGGTGGTTCTTATTTGGATGTTATCAAGAAGGTCTAGATAAATAATAGGCTCACCAGACCATATATGGCAGCTATATTCTCAGCATGGATGAATGATAGACTTATATGTACGATAGCTTCTGGAGAGAACAATCTCGCACGAAACAGTGAACCAACTTTCTTAGCTGCTGACCTAGCAACGGATTATATATATATATATATATATATATATATATATGCACCGAACATGAAATTACTTGAGAATTTTGGTTCAAGCCAATTTCTAATATTATTAATGTTATTTAATGTGGACACTTATATTAAACCACCTGTTTATTTTGACAGTTAATTTCAACATGTCGCAGTTTCATCAAACTACATTTACAATTTACACTGTTTCAAATTTGTAAAAAGCTAAATATTCTTTTTCTATGTACCGTGTTCCTTCTGGACGTTGGCAGTCATGGCTCTCCACAATTTCGTGTAACTCTTAATAAGCTTTGTTTTTCTCTTATCTCTCCTCAACCCTGTTCTGCCGCCCTTTTTCTGAAGCACGCCTCTGTTTAGTCCCGTCAATCTTGACTTTATTCTGTCATGTGTGTATCAAATTTTCGAAGTTCTCTTTCCTCCTTATGTGCAGTAGGAATTTCAACTGTCTTTTTCTCATGTTAATTATAAGTGTCCTTTTTGTTTCCATTTTCTCTAAAACTTCGTTGTTACTTACATATTCGGTCCATAGTATTCTCAGCATGCTTCTGTAGAACAAGATTTTTGTTGCTTCAAGTTTATTCTTCATCCGTGAAGAGATTGTCCAGTATTTACTGTTATATTGGAGGACTCATATTAGGCGACAGTTCAGAACTATTTTCTTTGTTTTTAACGAAATTTTCCGTTTTCATAATACATTGCTTTTCGTTATTGCAATACGCGTCCTGATTTCTGTCTACTAGTTTTATTCTTGTATCTCCTATTAGTAATAAGCATGCTGGGCTTTTTCTTTGGCCCACAACCATGTATTCTTTCTTCTTGCAATAACTGTTTAGTCCTTTCTTTTCGCTTTCCCTCTCTACATCTATAGGAGTTTTTGTGGTTTCCTTTCTGTGTCTTTATTCAACACTGTAGAACCTGTATATCTTATGTTGTTAAGGTTCTAGCCGCCAATAATGAATCCTAGGAGGACTTCGAATTCTCTAAGAATCGCCTCACTGTATAGGTTGAATAAGTCCGGTGAGAAGATGCATCCTTGTCTTACTCCCCTTTCTATTTTTGCATATTTACGGAATTTTAGTATATTTACTATGCAGGCGGTTTCCTACCAGTATAGGTTCTGGATTATTGGAATAACCTTGCCAAATATGTTAAAGTTACCAACCAATTCCAGCAGTTCTTTGCAAAGTATTTTATCGAATGTCCTTGAATAATCATAAGCATACATTCGTCTGCATTTATATTGGGGTTCGTGATATCATTCTGAAGATAAATATTACATTCCTTGTTATCGTATCATTAACGCACCAGCAATGTTATTATACAATTTCTGGTCTGATTCTGCCGCGCGCTCTATTCGTCAAGATTCAGATGACAGTTTTTGTTATATGGATCAATAGGCAGATTTCGCGAGGGTTTTCACATTCGTTAGGCAGTGATATGAAAATTGATCTAATTAGGTCTTTCGGTATATAAACACTGTTGTGTATTATATTTATTATGTGTGTAATCTTGTCAATGTCGAAATCATCTGAGGCTGCCAGCATCTCGACTACAATTCCATCACGTCCCTCCGTTTTGTTTATGTTCAATTTGGAGATCTTCAGGTTATTTTGGATCTTCAGGTTATAATATTTATGGGCCTTCGATAATTCTGTGTGTTGCGGGTTGTCCTGGAAGAGTTCCCCGATGCATTTATTCCATTATTGAAGTATTTTTTCTTTCTTGGATTTTGTCCTGCTAATTCACATATTTTTATACATATCGGATTTATATGTGATACTCATTCTTTCTGCTTCTGCACACTTTTCATTAAGTCATTCCTTTTTTAGCCTGTGAACATTTATTCCAACTATCTTTGTCCTATATTCTGTGCCATATCTTAGCATTGGCTTCTTACTGCTTTTCATCATATCGACATTTTCATCTGTCATATTTTATCCTTGTCTAGTTTTAATTGGGATAATCTCGATTGTTGGTCTTACTATAGATTCCTTTCATATGCCTTACTTCGAGTTTCCATTCTCATTTTGTCCATTGTAGTGTTGTTCTAACACTGTCCACATATTTCCCCTTCACCTTCAGGCCAATATTGAATCTGGCATATTACAGTTTCGGTGCTGCTCTGGTCTTTCAATTTCCGTAATGTCACTAAGTATGGTGGTCGCTTCCGCAGTCAGCACTTGTATATGTTTTGCAGTATATAATTTGCATACCTCAATCTCTTAAAATATTCCTTAAAAATACAAGAACGATTCAGATTCAAGAGGAATATTATTGATATATATATATATATATATATATATATATATATATATGTATATATAGACAATATTAGTGGTAAATATACACATACATATGCAATTATATATACACATACATATATGTATAAAAATAATTCCAAGAGGATATGATCCAGGTAGAACTCAATGTCCAGGACAGAGTAAGAATATAATAAAAAGACTTAAACACTAATATTCCATGGTCATAATTTATTCCATTGGAATCGTAAGAACGATCCAATTCATCAGACCTACAGATTCAAAAAGCACACACACACACACACACACACACACACACACACACACACACACACACACATATATATATATATATATTATATATATATATATATATATATATATATATATATATATGTGTGTGTGTGTGTGTATGTGTGTTGACTGGATGCGCAATTTTGATATAGATAGTGGCTCTGGATGAGAAATCGGAGCGCTGAGTTCGAATTCCAGTCAAATACTGCATTCATGTACGTGCAAATCCCTATTTGAAAAATTATATATCCATCTTTTCTCTCCTCCCCCAGACATAGAGAAATAGGACAAACTGAGGCCTATAACCTGGGTTTGCAACCAATCTGTGAGAAAGACAACTCTGAATTGCAAACCCGAGGAATATCGGTTGTGCACCTGTTCTGTGTATTCGATCTTCTAAACATTGTGGTTGGTTCTGCACAAGCCTTTACCAATATATCCAAATCTTATGTGCGAGCTGTCTGGCTTCTCGTTTCTAAGAACAGAGTTCTTGGACTCTCATGCACTGAAAGCGACAGGAGCGTTCAGTATACACCAATGAGAAGATGAGAAATGAACTGTATTATTATTGTTATAAATACCTAAGATATATAATTTACTATAAAACATCAATCGTAATAACTATCAAGAACTCTGAAGCTCAGAAATAGCCACAGTGTAAAACAATATTGTATATGAATTCTCGTGCAGTTTGGCAGATTGCAACTCCAACAAATAATACAAAACAAAATTAAATTGTAACAATCATCAGACGAACAACATGCTGTCTTGGAGGCTAACTTGTTTCTTATCGAAACTCCAACTGTATTATTTTCGACAGATTCGACCATTCCCATAACCCTTTTATTTATACCCATAACCTTTGCATTGTGGTCACAAAAATAAATAGTCTGAAAATTTAAAAATATGTCTAATATATTTTATGTATGACATTCCTCCATCTTTAATATGAGAAGTAATAAACAAAATATGCTAATATTTGCATTTATTTATACATGCAATCTGAAATGACAGTCATTAGTAAAATCTGCGACAATCTTTCTGAATAGCCGACCTATATCAAACGGCAAAAGTATTTTAGGCAACAACACTTTCTTTCTTTCTTTCTTTCTTTCTTTCTTTCTTTCTTTCTTTCTTTCTTTCTTTCTTTCTCAACACTTTCTTTCTTTCTCTCTCTCTCCCCCTCTCTCTCTCTATATATATATACGCTATTTTTCCATTTCATTTGTGATTCATTTGTAGGTTTTGAAGATTAAGAGGTTCTTTTTTAGAGCTCTCATGAAATAAAAATTATTCCCTTTTTAAGTGCTTGATAATCTTTAATTAACAATATATATATATATATATATATATATATATATATATATATATATATATATATATATATATATATACAAACACACATAATGCCATTCAAACGCAACGAGTTGCTGACTGTGAAAGAAAATAAGAAAGCGTTTGTGAGACAATAAAAGACCGGGAGACAGGAAGAGAAAAAAAAATAGAGATTAATGGTTCATTACATTTTTTGAAGATCATAAGTGGCAGGGAATCAAGAATCCAATGATACTTCCACGGGTGAGAGTTACAAGAAGAAAAATTATTAGAATGGTACTTACAGTTATATCTAGCTTTTTCAACACTAGAACGGTGAGACGCATTTGCCAATCTTGTAATACACTTAAATTCATGCATTCAAGGTAGCAAACATGAAAGATCCTGTGAACTATTGCCATTAGAATATTTATCGAAAAACACAGAGGGAAGCCACGTTAGGTGGTGTGAAAGTAAGAGCAGTCGAGATGCGACGTCAGAATTGATAATATTAGACACTTGTTTGGATTCTATTGAGAGTACTGAAATATATGGCAGGAGCATCTAGCTAAATATTGAAACAATATTCAATGCACGGACGAATGGTTGATTTATAAATATGCAAAAAGGATTATGGTGAGAAGAATTTTCTGGAATGGCACAGTAAACCAACTTTCTTGGAAGCAGACCTAACCGTTGATTCAATATAATCATTCCACTTCATATCAGGGGAAATCTTTAACCCAAGAAGGCGCCAAAAGTTGCTTTCCAGAATATAAGCATTAGGCATGCTGATGGAAAGCAAAAATTGTTCTCTATAATGTTAGCAGTATATTGCTCTTTTTTGTTTTTGACATTAAACATTCTTCTCACTTTAACAAGAATTTCCCACTTATTTACCATTAAGCCTCAATGTTCTTATTTCATATTCGTCTCTCTTCTTTTGCAGTCAAAATTTGATTCCTCCAATCTTTAACGGCCGACTTTCTATATTCTCTTTTAGTTTTATCCTATCCAACATGACTCTCCCAGACTTTTTCTTTTATAGGTTCTGTTCTGTTATTTTTGTTGTTGCTGAATAGGCGGACAACATACTTTGATCTCAATATTCCCAGGTCATGAGAGTCGATTGATATTTACTTTCACAAGATAAATAGTTAACAGATACAAATCCAAAAAATGAAAAATAAGAAGAGGTAAAAAGAAAAAAAAATTTTAAAGGCTATAAGAAAGAAACAAGACTGGAAGAATTAAGGACTAAAATAAGAAAGGGAAAAACGAAGTGCGCTGAGAAAGAGAATCCAGAGGAACGTCATCATGAGAGAAAATTTGGAAAGTTGAGCAACAGTGAAAAAGAATTAAAAGTAAGTAAATGTAAAAGAAAAAGACAAAATGTCAAGAAAGAAAAAGAAATTAGAAGGTAATAAGGAAAGATGGGATACAAAGAAAGAAAGAAAGAAAGAAAGAAAGAAAGAAAGAAAGAAAAGAGAATACGACAGAAAGAAAGGAAGAAAGAAGTAAAAAAGAGCAAACGACAAAAATAAAGAAAGTAAGAAAGAAAGAAAATGACTATATAAACAAAGATAAAAAGTGAAAAACAGGAAGGAATACGAAGAAAAAAAGAAATATGTAAAGAAATAAATAAACAAGAGAACAAGACAGAAAGAAAGAAAGAAAGAAAGAAAAAAGAAAATGACTATATAAACAAAGATAAACCATTGACATCGAAGGAAAGTGATTACAAAAAAACGAAAATAAAAAAGAATGAGATAAGAGTAATAACAAAGGAAGAAAAATGAAATTATGTTGCAAGGAAAATTAAATGAAATAAAGAGAAAAGCTATAACAGAAATAAAGAAAGAGATAAAGAAGTTAAGAAGAGGACGACTAAACAAAAACGAGAAATGAAAGATATCGAGATTAGAATGTTGAACAAAAATAAAAAAAACAAACGTAAGATTGAAAATAAAATCGAGAAAGAAAAAGAAAAAAATATGAAAATGAATAAAAAATTCCAAAATAAATGTATGAAAATAAAAAAATTAAAGAAGAAGATAAAATGGAAGGAAACGAAAAGAAAAAAGACGCTAAAGACAGAGTAAAAAAAAAAAAAGTAACAATAAATAAAGAACGAGTAACAATAGATCAAGAAAGAGTAAAAACGTTCATCAAACAAAAGAAGCAAGAAAGTAAAAGTAATCAAAGAAAAGAACGAAAAGGACATAAATAGACAGCAAAATATTAAAAAAGATATAACAAAATGAAAAGAAAGAAAAGAGGAATGGATTCAAGATTAGAGGGAAAAAAGCAGGAATAAAAGCGAAATCAAAAAAGCTTTTGATGAAGGCACATCATCCAGAGAAATAGAAAAAAAATCAATAAGTTTTATTCCTGATATTCTTGCTTGCGTAATTACGGTCAAAGCCGCAGAAATATGTGAGATAGTTTGATAGAGGAGGGTGTGACCCACTATCTGCGTGCCCCACGCAGATAGTGGGTCACACCCTCCTCTATAAAACTATTCTTGAAAAATATGACCCAGCATTGATGATATGAAATATCTTGCATATATATATATATATATATATATATATATATATATATATATATATATATATATATATATATTCACGTCTATATATATATATATATATATATATATATATATATTCATACAAAAACATACACACACACATATATATATGTATGTATGTATGTAATAATTTAAACGTTATTTTTAGTGGATATTCATATTTTTAATAGTTGCTTCGTTTTATTTTTTAAACAGTATTTTATTACGTCTCTAGTATTTTATTACGTCTCTTTTGTCCCTATAATAATTAGAACCTAGATTATGATAAGAAAAACACAGACAAGGATAATAACTGTTTGTAGTTCTTCTTTACAAGCGATTGAAAGAATCATATTGTGGAGGACTGCACATTTACACAGCGGTGTATTATCAATGTAAAAGGAGTACAGTGTAACCCGGATATAAGAGAAACCCGGATATAAGAGATATTTTTTATCTGGTCCCAAATTAGAGCCATGCTTACCTAAACAAAATAGACCAAACCCGGATATAAGAGAAGCCCGGATATAAGAGACTTCTTCTCCGGTCCCGACAACTCTCTTATATCCGGGTTACACTGTATAAACACTTTACATATTACGTATTAATTAACTTTACATCAACTCCAGGATAATGATCTGGAAAGGGAGTGTACAAATCTATAAGCAAGGAAAATAATAATAATAATAATAATAATAATAATAATAATAATAATAATAATAATATCATTGTTATTATTATTGATGTTGCCATACCAATTAACACTAAGGCAATACGCTTTTTGAGAAAATTACAAAGTACTGTGATTTGAAAGTTAAGATGGCAATCTTGTTTGGAATGTGGGAAGGGAGTATCACGGTGATTCCAGTGGAGATTAGCGCATTGAGATAATGTAGCTACTTTGATCATCTCGTATACATGAGTTATCCAAAAAATGGGCTCTTTTTGCACTGTGCATATTTTCATGAGAGTGTTGTATTTCTGAGCTCCTTGTTGTGACTTGACCGATAACCTAGTGTACACGGCGTATTCAAAAACTTACGCTGTGTGACAAAGATAGTAATAATCTCAAACATTATGTTTAACAAGAAAAAAATAAAACGAAAAAAAAACAAAAAACAAACAGAATACAAAAATAAAAATAAAACAATCAACACGTTCAGTCTATGATTAAAGTATTTAATGGAGAGATAGATGATTTATAGCAAAAATCAAAATCAAAAAGCGTAAATTTCGAGATTAAAAGATAGTCTTTGCAGTTAAAGTAAATTTGTGAATTAAATGATAATCTGAGCGAAATGCTAATAGTGCAGAATAATAACAAATAAAAAGAAAAATGAACTGATGTAAAAAAATGATATCTCTTTAGATAAAATTATGGAATTTAAGAAACCATATGTCTGAAAAAATCGTTAAAAGTTCAACAAGTAATTTTTATTTGCTGATATATATATATATATATATAACCATGTACATAATATTAGACAGATATTAGTTGATAACACAATAATACTCACACATACACACATTAAAAAGAACCTTCAGATATTGGAGGTCATCTACATTAAAACGAAGCAACACAAACTCAACAAAATTACATTTCAAACTAGTCACAACACATTACATTGCATCTAGACATTGGTTCTGTTGTATTACTTTGGTCTATCGCGTGGTATGACGTCATAGAATCGCATCTTGAACTTAGGAACTGCGTCTGCTATTCCGCGACCGTTATCGTCGCATGGCAATCTTCAACGTCAAAATAACAAAATATCATCTTTGACGGTGGATATCTTTATTTCATGTCTGTATAACCACTCTGAGCATGTAAGCCGAAAGCTTAGGAGCAACTTAATAAAACAATATCGAAATGTTGGACAATTTTTGTCTTTATTTTCACCAGAAATTAAAGCAAACATTCGAACATTAGAACGGTTCAGGATCAAACATAATAGACATTCATTGTCTGTTATATTTAATAATATATATATATATATATATATATATATATATATATGTATATCTCCAAGTATAGGATTGGTGCATACGGAATGAATTCCAATAACCAACAAATACTATTCTTAAAAGTGTACTTGATACAGCGATGTGTGTGTGTGTGTATTAAAATGTTTTTAATTGTTTTAAAATTGCACACACACACGCATATATATATATATATATATATATATATATATATATATATATATATATATATATATATATATGCGTGTGTGTGTGTGTGCAATTTTAAAACAATTAAAAACATTTTAATACAACATTATTTCTTATTATAAATGCTATATTTGGCGTCTAGACGTCTTCCAGTAGACATCCCTACGTTTTTACGTTGTGAAATTAATGTCTACCGGCTTGAAGATCAAGAAGAGGCCTATTTTCTTTAGTAAGATTTCTTGATCTCTAAGCCGGTAGATATTAATTTAGCCGTTTTTAAGAAACAAGAATGTCTATTCAAACACATGCTTCTCTAAATATAATCTCAAGCACTATTTTGTACACGACATCACCTGTAACATCTGGTCGGCATGAAACAGAATCATTGTTAGCAGGCTCATCTCGATTACTTTTAATAGACTAGATAGTTTCATTGTTACTATTTAACCAATAGCACTATATACACATTCATATATAACCGATTTCAAAGGTAAGTATCGTAATTTAAATATTTGCGAAGTGTTTAACACAGGATGGAAAGTGCGATACTGAAGTACGAAGACGCATTGGGATAGCGAATGTGCCTTTCCAAAAATAAGCAAAACATCAAGAAATAGAAAAAAAGTAATTAAAAACAAGCGTACTGAACTGTCATGTAATATCAGTCCACCTGTATATGACAGTGAATGCTGGATAATCTCACAATTAAAAAATAGACTTGAAACAAGAGAAATGTGCTTCTACAGAATGATGCTGAGAATACAATGGATCGAGCATGTGAGCAACGACAAAGTTCTAGATTCAATGGAAACAAAAATGGAAACCTTTGCTTAACATCAGCTAGAGACTGTTGGAATTACTAGATCATATAATGAGAAAAGACGGCTTAGAAGATTTTGATACTCACTGGACAGATTGAAAGCAAGAGAGACAGATGAAAACAACGCAGAACCCACCTGGCGAACTTGAGTGAATGGATGGCGGAGCAGGGTTTGGTAGAGATGGCGAAAAGACAGTATTTATTAAGAGCTACAAAGTACAGGAATTTGTAGCAAGCCATGACCGCCAACGTCCTAAAGGGACACTGCACAGAGAAGTTGAAGAAATAAAAATGGCTTCTCCTTAAAAGATCTCTTTTGTTGGATCTAATAGTCTGGAGTTAAAGAATTAAAAAAAAAACACATCGCTTGAAGACTTCCAACAGAAGCCGCAACAAAAAGTGATAGCGCGTGTAATTAGAAGAGAAGATATGGTGCAATGAATATAGTGACTTTCCACATTATATAAAACAAATGGTTAGGTAGGAAATCGCTATCAATATTAGAGTTATAACATCTAGAGAAATTGAGAAACCGATTTTCATTCAAAAACTCTTTTAAGAGAAATATTTTATAAATTTCAACTAACTGCTCGGTCAATGAGGACAGAATGATTCCATGTATGGAAACGGTTAGTATCGGTCTTAAACCTACCAAAGACACAAACAGAATTAAGACCGGAAGGTAACATGATTTTGCCTGAATTATTTACAACTTGAACTGAAAAATATCTGCCAGAGAATTAACTTGAAACGAATACCAGTAAATATAACCGTAGAATATTTAAATCATTTACCTTTTATGGCCAGAACCAAGAGATGAATTAAAAGAAATGTTCGATAACCAAAATAGGAATAATCTCAAGTTAAATTTAAAAATGAGTTCTGATAGAGATCATAAGATAGGAAGAAGAACTGAAAAAACCCAATATTACATCAGCTGAGAGCAGGTGATAACGACATCTCATGATTGGCTGGAAATAGTTTAATACAAATAAAGCTAGCATGGACGGATTAGACCTGTAATGGCACGGAAGTCAAACATACGAATTACCAATGTTGGTTAAAAACACGAAAATAAATGGACAAACTAGGAGGGGTAACTCTAAGCGATTGAAAGAGGTTAACGTGGATCCGAGAAAAAACCAAGACAAATGGTATCAGAGAAGAAATCACGTGACAAATATGGATGTTGTCATCACGCAAGAAAGGACGACAAGAGGGCAAATGAAACAAAGGGCTTTTTTGTTTGTTCCCTAATGGATAGCGAACGTAATAGAAACTGACCAACCAGAAGAGGGAGGGATTTATAGATGGATTCGTTTGAAAGACTATGGAACAGGTATAAGCACAGTCATGGTTATCATGGAAATCAACAGTCGAATAATGAAAAGGAGGAAAACTTTCGGTGGGATAACATTAAAAAGATGAATGACTGTGTGTGAAAGAGAGAGAGAGAGAGAGAGAGAGAGAGAGAGATAAAGAGAGTAATAAAAGAGAGAGAGTAATAAAAGAG
The DNA here is from genome assembly GCA_964036315.1 of Acanthosepion esculentum. Taxonomy (NCBI): domain Eukaryota; kingdom Metazoa; phylum Mollusca; class Cephalopoda; order Sepiida; family Sepiidae; genus Acanthosepion; species Acanthosepion esculentum. The sequence goes on from OZ038487.1 coordinate 83,651,341, forward strand.
AAACAAAAGAGAACAATTTAAGTAAACTTTTGAGGAGAAAGAAAGTAAGGAAACAAGCAAATGAGAAAGAAAGAAAGAAAGAAAGAAAGACAGAAAGAAGGAAAGAAAGAAAGAAATGTCAAAGAAATATTGGAGGAAAAATGAATTAATAAATGAAAGGATGTAAGGTGGGTTGGAGGAAATAGGATGAATTAATTAAAGAAAGAAAAATAAACACGAGTCAGTAAGAAATGAATGAATTAAAGGAAAACGAAAGAATAAAGAAATAAATAAAGAGACATAAAGAATGAATGCAGTCTTTAAAAAGAAGAAAGAATGAAAGAAAGACGAGCTGTAGGAAAATGGATGAATGAAAGAAAGAAAGAAAGAAAGAAAGAAAGAAAGAAAGAAAGAAAGAAAGAATAAATAAAGAAAAACGTGTTGGATGAAAAATGAATAAGGTCATGAGGGAGAAAGACGGCTTAGACGAAAATGAATGAATGAGAAAAAGAAAGAAAGAAAAGACGGTTTAGAAGAAAACGAATAAAAAGAAAAAATAAAGATCTATTGGAGGAAAATGAATGAAAGAATTAAATAAAGAAAGGAATAAAAAAGGACTCTTTAAAAGAAAAATGAAAGCGGTAAAGATTCCAACAAAAACAAGAAAATAATTCTTCGTAGAAAGGGAGAGATATGTGTGAAGAAAATAACCAAAGGAAGAAGAAAGATAAATGAAACCGAGAAAAGAAAAAAAAAATGTATGCGCCGAGAAGGTTAAAATCGACAGATCCAATAAAAGCTGATAAAATAAAAAAAAAGATAACGTGTGGCAGTGGACGTCGCTGGCGGGGGAGCCTCGTAAGGGACACGAGTCTTTGTAAACACGATTTCCTTTTTAGAATACAGAAGAGTCGTTCCAGCTAAGTCGGACGTCTGCAGACGAGCTTTTCAAGTTCTTACTTCAAATAGGCCTTAACTTTTATCCAAAAATAAAAAAAAAATAAATGGTGGCTGAAGGATATTTCATGTCATGTCAAGAAATTCATCCCCAACATCAAATCAACTTAACATACAGAAGTATATATCTGTATGCGTAAAATCATCCAAGCACCCACCTCACACACACAGAGGAGCATACGCAATATCTGCCTCAGATTTACTCTCTCTCTCTCTCTCTCTCCATATATATATATATATATATATATGTATATGGACGTGCCAAAAACAATAGTGCAGGTAGCTAGAATCCTTTAAGAATCTAAGACCTATTCTATGGAGACGATGTATAGCTGTTTCTCGTAGTATCGATTTCGCTAGTGATCGGATGAACTTTGGAGAGATGTTGCCCCATGCCATCTGGATAGTGGTCAAAAGCTCGGTAATAAAAGTAATGCCAACATCATTCATCGGAAGTTTCCAGAATGTTCTCTAAATTAATTTTCTGTAATTACGGTCCATTGAAACGCTGTATTATCCCGCCAGAGTAACCCATTGTTTAGGGGCTAGATAAACATCAAAAATGGGTACTGTTCCAGAAGGTGGAATCAGGGCCATGTTGGCTAGTGAATGGTCAGCGTACCATGTGAGCGTGGTATTCTGACAGTGACGCATTGCTTTTGTCTAAGATTTAGATATAAGACCAAATGGAGTCAAGTCGGCAGAGAGCCGCAGGAACTTTGAAGCGTTAATACGCTTTCTACATCTAGATTCCATAGACAGGCTAATCCGGCATTTGGCGAGATGCTAAGCTAAAGAGTGGACATGCGTTTTCTTGAAGTTCTTCCGCCTGCTGCCTCAAGAATTGACGCTAACATGTCTGCCCCTCTCGTATAATAAAACGTTTATACAGTCTATGAAGTTGCGTTGGAGCTCAAGTGTCGCCACGAAATTCAACAGTACAAATAGTAACAGAATAGTGAAAGGTCACTCATCAGTGAGGTTTAGGCGAACCAGTAGACCCAAACACACCACACCGTTATGTAACACCACACCATTATGTAAAAATCACCGGCCTTTGTGGTATATTGCTAACATCTGTGGTCCATGGTTTCATTAGATATGGGCCACACACGAATCCTACCATCAAGCCCTTAAATAAATGGAAACGTGACTCACTGAAAGACACTCGTTGCTAGGATCGTATACGTGACGTCGCAAACATAGCTAAGATCAATGAATTGGAGATATTAAAATCAAACTAGTACGTTAATATCTGGGAAGTGTTTTAATCAATACTAGATATTTGGGAAACTGAAATCCGAAGGCGTATTGGAATATCAGCAGGGAGCCTTTCAAAAGCTAAGCAGGGTATAAAGAAACAGGAAAATTTCGTTAGAAACAAAGAAAAGAGGGCTGAACTGTTATGTAATATCAATCATTCTATAGAACTATTAATACTGAACGATCTCTTAAGTAGCGTAACTGGAGGCAAAAGAAATATGGTTGTACTGAAGGATGCTGAGAATACCATCGACGCAGTATGTAAACACAGAAGAAGGTTTAAAGAAAAGTAACATATACTTCGAATCCGAAAAATACAGTTGATATTCATAGGACACATAATGGGAAAAGATGACTAGGCAAATTTGGCACTCATAGGATATATCGAAGGTAAGAGCCATTTTTTTTTGGAGGAAGAGCAGATAGGAGTGGTAAAGGAGAGGATGTGGAGAAAGATAGTGGATCGATCAAGGCAAGGGGGTTACAGAAGATTTGGAGCGAGAGCAGATAGGAATGAAAGGTGAAAGGATGTGGAGAAGGGAAGTGGATAGATCAAGGCAACTGGAGATGTCGATTGACGTTACACTTAAATAGTTGGAGATTGTATTTGTCATGGAAACAGGAATAAGGAAGGGAGTTCCACAGGCGAGATGTGCGAGACATGAAGCTATTGGAGTAGGAGAGACGTCTACATCTAACAGTTTCAACGGTGAAGGGGTGGGAGCGGGATGCCAGCCTCGTAGGACGTTTAAATTCATGAGGCCTAGGAACCAGCGAAAGCAGCTCAACGGAGCAATTACCGTGAAAGTATTTGTAAAAAAGACAGAGCGAGGCAACTTCGCATCTGTGAGAGAGCGACTGCAGACGAGATGACAGTGAACAACGATTACACTCCCTAAGGGACTTGTGCAAAGGGATGGTAGAACAGCGAGTGGGAAGGATAGTAAAAAGATATGCGAATGATAGGAAGAATATAAAAGACGAAGAATTCTACCCAGGTACTTCTGGTCAAAATCGTTAAGCACTACGGAGGTTAGTAATGTCTTCTATAAGTTGTTCTTCGTAAACACGTGCGTATATCGAGCAATGTCAACTGCCCTATTTTAGTACTCATTATCATGTCCGGTACTAAAGGCAATTTCCACGTCTCCATGTCATGACCAGAAAAGCCAGTGTTCGCACAGATTCAATAGAATTGCTATCAAAATCCTGCTCATCTACATTTGCGGTTGCCTACTACTATCCATTAACTTTGGGGCTGACACTGTCTCTATCAATATCATTAAAATAATATCTGCTAATAAATTCAATAGATTTATTTTCATTACAATGATGTTCACTATATACGAGGCCGAAGAGCCTCTCGATGTAGAGGGTTACAACAAAATATATATATATATATATATATATATATATATATATATATATATAATATGGATAAAACAACTAAAAAGTTGCAAATTAAAAGAAAAAAATTGGGTTCTTTTTTTGTGAAAGTATTTATTTATATGTATATGTTTTTATATATTTAATATTTCAGACCACCTCGGTCCTTCCTCAGAAATTAATTGAATAACTGTATTTGGGAGTTTGTTTACAAGTAGCGTTCGTCGCTGGACGCGGACGTCACGTGATGTGGAATGCAACTGTGTTTGAATTTTTTAACCTAAATCTAACGATAGTATTTTAGATGTTGTTTAAAAACTTTTTTTTAACTATATCTAAAAACTTTTTTTAACTATTGAAATATTTATACAGATTTAAAATACCCAAGTCTTTGTTTAACCCTAGTTTATATGTGTCTAATTTTAAAATCCAGTATTTCTCTTTCTTTCTTCGCGTGTATGTTGAGCTAAAACCCGAGTCTATCAATACACATTTACAGTTGTCTAATGAGTGACCTGATTGATTAAAGTGTTCAGCTATGGGGGAATAAGGATTGTTTTGACGTATGGTTAGTTTGTGGTTGTTGAAACGAAATCTAAAACTAGTTCCAGATTCACCAATATATCCACTATTAGGACATATTGTGCAGAATAGGTAGTAAATTATATTATGTATATCACAGTTGAGGCGAGGTGGATGTATTTTGATTTTGGAGTTGGGTACAGAAAATACACTATCGGTTATTAGGTTTGCAAACAAGACAACGAGTTTTATTACATTTATTATTTCCTGTTTGGTTTGTATTATTTAGATATTTGGTAGAGGTGAGGATAGCTGATAAGTTAGGTGTTTGTGTTTTTATCCATATTATATACATATCAAGAAAGTATACGTGGCTTCTTATTATGCTATATATATATATATATATATATATATATATATATATATAAAACCTTGCGTAATCGTGGTTGTACTGCCTTGCTCAGAGTGATGTTGATTAAAAGCATGTCGGCTAATTTATTATGATGGCGGAATACAGAGTGAAAAAAAAGTTGGCTATATATA
>OZ038487.1:83660990-83695990 GCA_964036315.1 Acanthosepion esculentum
TCTATCATTCTCATTATTTCTATTTCTGCGCATTTTTCATTGAGTCATACCTCTATAGCCCACATGTATTTCTTCGTAACTTCTTTGCGTGCATGTGTGAAAAAAAGGAGAAATCTTTATAATAATTTTATTGGTCCTGACCTGGCATCTTGGCTTCATTAACTTTTCCACCACCGTAACGAAGTTTCCCTGTGTCTTTTCCTGTAAATATTTCTATCTTTGCTACTTTGATTTAATGAAATTAAACGTATTATCAGATTGGCTGTACGGTCTCGTCATTTTACTGCTGAAATGGCTTGATGTAACCGTACGTTATATGCTAACAGTTTCTTCTCTCGCACTTCTCTCCCGTGGAACATTCTTCCGTCTACTTGCTTTCCAGTAAACTATCATCTTCGAAAATGTAAATGCTATGTCAATCATTATATTCTGTTTTCTTCATTCCTGTTCTTTTATTGTCCTCACCATTTAACAATCTTTTCTTTTTCTCATATTCTTTCTCACTCAGTAACCACTTGTGTTTTGGGGTGAAGTGATTAAAAAAAATCACTGAGTAGCTTACTCTTCCTGCCTAAAAAACATGACGAATCACTCATGAGTCATATAGAAAACAATTGTTTAATTCTGAAGGCCTTTAACACACGCATCTATCTATCTATCTATCTATCTATCTATCTATCTATCTATCTATCTATCTATCTATCTATCTATCTATCTATCTATCTATTCAGAGACAGACAGATACATAGATGTTGGTATAGCTCACTAAACCAAAAGAAACAAGTAAATTGAATACTGGTTTCAAGAAACGGGATATCTATCTATCTATCTATCTATCTATCTATCTATCTATCTATCTCTGAATAGATAGATAGATAGATAGATGTTGGTAAAGCTCACTAAAGCAAAAGAAACAAGTAAATTGAATACTGGTTTCAAGCAACCGGATATCAAAAGGCAACCATCTATCTGCCTTTAGTAGTTTACTCTCTCCTACCGACCACCCGTATTCTTCGTAGTGACGCAGCTTCGAAGACAGATTCTGCTCAGTCGTTCGTGCCATCATCCTTCCTTCCTAGAGCTCGCACTGCCATTACATTACTAGTTTTGCTTTCCACTCATTTCCGATCGGATATTAACCGGATTAGCCGTCTTAATTGAATGCTTTAAGCAAGTTTTGGTGTCTACTGCAGTCCGAAAACATTTCGACAGACGTTGTCCAAGGACGCGACTTCAAAATAAGAGTTATGATTTTAACGCGTCATTAAAGTAACAATTGTTTTTGTGTGTGTGTGTGTGGGTGTGTAGGTCGTCTTTCAATCGTGTTTGCGTTGGCGTATCACGATTCAGTAGAATCCTTCTTTGCTCAGGATCGTCCTGGGTATACGATAAACTGCATCCATCAGCAAAGTCTCTGATTAGGAGTTTGGAGCTTTTGAGGAGCGTAAAACCACCTCCTTATTGCTGTTTGTTTCAGGTCCACTCTGGTGGGTAGAATCAGTTAAGCCCCCAGCTATGGGTAAATATTGAACCTCCCCCCCAAAAATCGACTGTACATTTTTTGTAATAAAATGACCAACAATACATTTTATAGCAAAATTACAATCAATACATCACTAAAAACATAAAAATACATTTTCTTAGTAAATTTACCAAAAATACATATTATGATGTACAGTATCTATCTATCTATCTATTATATATATATATATATATATATATATATATATATATATATATATATATATATATATATATATATATATATATATCTTTACTCTAAATGTATAAAATTATGTACAAAATATCTGTAGTTGAAAGCATAAAATTAGGTACAAAATAGATTCTAGATTTGGGCATTAAATGACCCATAGAGATGTTGACGTGGTGCCAAACAAAATCAATCTACGAAACAACCAACATAAAAGAAATTATTTATGACATTCGTTCATATGAATTCTTTCAAACTGTATCCCAAAATATAACTTCAACAAAACGACCACATAAAACGCACCTATCACCGCCTCTAGTAATCATGTCCAAAGAAACATGTGTATGCCAAAAGCTGAATATCATCTATCATACATTCAATTGTGTACACAGAATAACGTACATGATATTTTTATTGCTTCAAATCCCCCAAGAAAATTAAATTTCAGTTTCAACGACTGCAGCATATTTTTATTCCACGTTGAAAGAAATTTTTTTTACCTCGTAAACCTTTGATTTACTGTTTTAAATTCTTGGTTTTCTGAATCTTCTGCCTCTTAAAAAATATTCTAGCGATCATAGCAAATGAAAACATATATGTGCTATAGCATATAATTATGGAAGCTGTGCAAGACAATTGAATTATAACGAGTTTATTTTTCTAGTGTTTATTTTGTGGGTTTGAGTGGGTGTGAAGAGATTTTTCCATGGAACTATGCTAATGATATAAATTTCGCCATAAATGAGAATGGCATGAGAACAGACCACAATCTTTTTTACAGAATAAACATAAAACTCTAGCCACAAGGTCTCATCAATTTACAGGTGACTTAGCAAGAGAAAACCGTAAGTTGTATGCTAACGGAAGAACATCTTGCATCTTTCGCTTGTGGAAATCGCTTCCGGCCAAATTTGATCTTAAACAATTTAAATGCAATGTTAATCTTTATCTACAGTCTTCTTAATCCTCGGTATTTTATTGGTCTCGCCCCTTAATAATATTTCTCCTTTTTTCTTAACCTTTCACGCTCAGTAGTCCCTTGTGTCTTAGTGGCTGTGCTGCCATGCTTGAGGTGAAATAAAAAAAAATCTCTGGAATTAACATTCAAACGGATAACCCAATGCAATACCAAAGTCCAGATCTCGTTAACGGAAACCTAAAAACGAAGAATTTTCAGATGGTCGATTTCGCTATTCTAGATCAGAATGAAACTTACAGAAAGAGTAAGACTGGAAAATATGTAAACCACGCCAAAGAACTGAAAAAATTGTTTTTTGTTTTTTTGAGTATTGGGAAATATCCAGAAGTTCCTTAAAAATGTTTGAAGAACTCGAATACAAAACATGATAGTGGAGTATTAAGAATACTTGATTTCCCTTAATCTCTATTCTTTACTCCAATTTTTACTGGTGTGAAAATTCAAAGATGAGATAAGCATTTCAATGATGCTAACAACAGATTACATATGAAAAAGAAGGGAGTAAGAGCATTGTGTTGAGTCAGCTAAAATGGGATTTGCAAATAGGCACACAAGAACAGCATAAAAATTATGTCTTCATGCCTGTGTAGACCAAGTAATGAACAAAACATTACAAGGGAGGGCGTTTCAGAGCCTGATTGGATATTGAGATACTTGGAGAAATGCGGTTACAGAAACTCCTTCGATAACCATAAAAGAAGACTTTTAATAATAATAGTAATAATAATTGTACAGGTTGGATGTCAAAGAGGCGGGAAATGTCACACACATCATTAGCGCTTGTGCAAGGTTTGTACAGAAATAATAGAAGTGCCGCCATTACAAATTAACTTTACGTATGTATTGGTGGCTATGTAGGAAATATGTGCTTGAATTCAACGAGAAATTCTACCGCCAAAAGTCAGTGATGACCGAATCAACCAATCATGGTCTTGTGGGATTTCAGTATCCAAATAGACCGCGTTCTTGAGGCCACCAAACACGAAACAAGAAATGCCTCCTCGGTGGCATGTCTGTTCACGGTGCCCATAATATAAAGTTTAAAGAAACGGACCTGTTTAAAAAAATTACACCTTGAACTGATGTGAGAATGCGATACATTAAGACCATTTTTATTCCTGTTATGAATGAAGTATTAGTGCCTATACCACCGTGAAAATCGGAATAAACACAATATCACATCGCTTCAAAGGTTTGCGTTGCTCGACACTGCAAATATTCCGCGAACGATGCACTTAGTATGAGGACGTATGATAAGGAATGTGATGAAATATGTTCAAATATCGTCAGTTGTAATCTTGTGAACAATGCCATTTCAATGAAAGTTGTATGTATATAATTCTAAACCAGACATAGAAAGCTATGAAATTTTTGAGTGGACATTACCATTCACCCTTACAGACATATAAAAAAATAGACTACAGATAGTGATTAACGACTACAAACAAAAAAGAATTGCCTCTCAGAGGCATGGAAGTAGCGCCATATATATATATATATATATATATATATATATATATATATATATATATATATATATATATATATATATATATATATCTGCTGAAGCATATGAAAAAATAAGTTAATATAAGGATTATACAATAGAAATTGAACAAATCTGGCACATTTAAACTACTGTTACATCTTTAATAGGAAGAGCTCGGGGTATAATCAAGATATCCCCTGACAAGCACATTACGAGTCTCTCTGGTTGCCCCTGATCAGAATATAATCAAAATATAACACTGTGGAACTGACCATTTAATCAGGAGAATGCAGGAACGATGACAAGATAAACTTCTTCATGGTCAATAGCGTTCTGAGTATGACGACAAACTTCATCCTCGTGTTGGGTATGACGATGAAGTACGTCCAGCAGCAAGGCCTCTGATCAGAAGGTTTTTGAGGAGCATGGAACCACCTCATGATTGCTGGTGTTCTCGGGTCGACTCTGGCTCGGGGTGGTGGTACATGTTGGGGCCCCAGCTATGGGCGAACAGTTAACCCCCAAACTGGGTTTTAAACCCTTCAATAAATTTTTGTAAATAATTATTACCAGCAATAATTTGAAGAAAATAAATATTACCAGCAATACATGTAAACAATATTACAACAATAAAAATCTTGTGGGCTTTAAGTAACCCATTGAGGTTGATATGCCGTAAAACAAACCAAACCAAATCATGGCCAATACGTTGCTTGTGCCAAACAAGCTAATGTAGATAAACGCCGTACCCATCCGTGGTTATGTGACGCAAGAGTAAAAGCTGAAACGGAAGGTTTTATTCTTGCTGCGCCAGACCAGTGGTTTTTAACTAGAAATCACCAAGCAAACATAATGAAAAATTATGTTAACCCAAAGTGTAGATTCTGTGATCAATATCCAGAAAGAATTGACTATCTTTTATCAGCTTTCACGTACATAAAAATCGGCATGACCGTGTGGGGCAATACCTGCATTTGAAAATCTGCAACTTTTACGGGAAGGAAACTGCGAAAAATTGATATGAACCCCATCCGAAACCCAGTTATATTTTATAGGACTTTATAATATACGCTGACAGAACAATGACATTTAATCGCCCAGACATCGCGATCAAAGACCACAAAACAGAATGTGCCTTCTTATTGACATAACAATTCTGCAGACAGTAATGATCTTTGAAAATCTTCAAAAACTATTAAAATAAAAGGATCTTGAAGTGGAAATCTAAAATGTGTGGCATATGAGGACATCAATAATTCCAGTTCTGGTTGGGGCTCTCGGTTTTAGTGGAAAAGATTCCGATAGGCTTAAAGAAATACAAAATAAAATGTTTTCAGAAGTACGGCTCACATTCTACAAATAAACTTCATCTATGTAAAATGTGTGATCTTAGCTTCTTTAATTTTAAATTTTATTTTGTAGTAGAAAAATGTCATGAAGCCATTTCTGGTTTTAGGTCTCTAATTGTCACCCGGAAGGAAATGTGTATAAAACAGAAATCAAATGAAATAATAATAATAATAATAATAATAATAATAATAATAATAATAATAATAATAATAATAATGACAGAGTGGGCCAATATCTGCACTGGAAAATTTGCAACTCCTATGGGAAGGAAACTGAAAGAAACTGGTACGAACACCACCCTGACCCGGTTACGGAGATAGTACCTGTTACAATTCTATTGGACTACACAATACACACTGACAGAACAATCAAAGCCAACCGCCCAGACATTGTTATTAAAGACCACAAACAAAATAAGTGCCTCCTTATTGATATGGCAATCCCTGCAGACTGCAATGTATCTTTGAAGATATTCTAAAAGCTGTCAAAATACAAGGACCTTGAAATAGAAATCTCAAAAATGTGGCACATGGGAACGTCAACAATCCCTGTTGTAGTTGGAGCCTTAGGATTGGTTGGAAAAGATTCCAGTAGACTAATTGAAGGGATCCCTGGAAGTCCATGCCTCAAATAGATACAACAAATTGTTCTGACAAGTACAGCCCACACTTTACGAAGGGCTTTATCTATGTAATTATTTTCTTTTTGCAGTGGAAAGTGTCATGATACCATTTCTAACCTTAGGTCCCTGGGCGGGACCCGGAAAGAAATGTGCAAACGCCAGATATAAAAGCAAATAATAATAATAATAATAATAATAATAATAATAATAATAATAATAATAATAATAAAGCCAAGGAAGAATTAAAATCATCCAAGTGACAGTAGAACTGAAATTATCCAGAATACTAGAAGAATTTAAGAAGCAAACGATGGAAATTTTAACCACCGGATCAAATAATGATTACACAAAAAGAAAAACGGAAACTCTCGTACGAGAGGAAAGATTTTGCACCTTTTAGTTGTCGTTCTGCAAATACAATTTCCCATTTCAGGTCCTATTTTCGAGATTCTTTGTTTTCCGGCCTGTAAGTTTCGATTGTCAACCTTCTTAACCCAAAATTTATCATTGCTTATATACACAGCACTCATGAAGTACACATGTCTAACGAACGCTATGTTGCAAAATCGTCAGTCAACAGTTTTATTAACAAGGCTTTTTATACTACCGATTATATATTCAAACAGGTTCTGTCTCCACTTGCACTCAGTTCTACTTCAGAAAATTTTACTGTCGTATGTTACAGAATGCATAGGCTAGATACAAATGGCAAAATAACAACTGTAGTGAATACAATTCCAAACTCTACCGTACTGTCAGATCTTATTCCGAAACGAGTCGAACTGATTGGGGTTGGTTTCAACCCCATCGGCATGGAATCGTGGTCTTTGTATAAATTTAGATATAAATCTAAGTACTACGACCTCTCTAAAATAAAACGAGAAAAAAGCTACCTGATTAATATAATCTGTCGTTCAGTCAGTCTCATCGTGCAGCGTTGGGTTACTTACTGTGAAACTGCAGATATGCCACATCAAGCCAGAGAAGACAAACAACGCACTTCAATAAAGATTCTGAATGCAGATTTTTCAGGACAATCAGATCTATGCACTACAAGAAATAACTGCACAAAAATATGTTTTCTCCTTGTAACCATGTGTCAAACTAAAATGCGATTTGTTTCAGTACCTCTATGTTATAAACGGGAGTGATTCACTAACATATTTGTAAAGCTAATTAAAGTATTATTTTTTTATTTTAGGAACTATTAACGTTTCGTGCGCCTGGTAACTAAAATAAACATGTGTTTTTTTCTTTGGTAGATTCCATTGATACAAGTAAATAAATCAATAAGCCAATTTATTGAACGTTCTCTGGAGTTAACCTATGCTGACGGCTAAAAGTCTTCGGTAGTGTCCATGATCGATGGCTTGTAAATGTTTTAGAGGCAAAAGAAAATGACGCTCTGACAACAAGGCGGAGGTGTGAGCAACGGAGTTTCGGAAAAGTTTTGGAGTTGATTTATTTAAAGATTTATTTTTGAGTGCGTTTCAGTCGACAGGATCGAGAAGCAGAAGAAGGAGAAAAAGCGAATGAAAATATAATAGAGGAAGAGAAGAGATTTAGATAGAACTTAATGAAAGAAAGAAAGAACAAATGAATGAACACAGAATAAAGAAAGAAAGAAAGAAAAAAAGGAAGAAGGACGGAAGGCATGAAAGTGGGGAAAATAAATAAAAATAACAGCGAAAGAAAAGCACTGAAGGACGAAAAGTAGGGAATAAAAATAATAAGATCCAAAAAAGAAAAGACAACTAATAGAAGGAATAGGATACAAACAGGGAAGAAGGAGACAGTTAATAGGAGAAAGAAAGGAAGAAAGAAAGAAAGGAAGGAAGAAAGAAAGAAAGGAAGAAAGAAAGAAAGGAAGAAAGAAAGAAAGAAAGGAAGAAAGAAAGAGAAACCCAGGAAGATGAAATAGAAATAAAAGAGTGAATGAAAGTACTTGAAGAAACGAGTGAATGAAAGAAAGAGGGAAGGAAAGAAAGCAAGAAAAAGAAAGAAAGAAAGAAAGAAAGAAAAAAGAAAGAGAAAAAAGCAAGCTGAAATAGAATTAAACAACATAGAAGGCATGAAAGAAAGTACTTGAGGAGTTAAGTGCATGTAAGGAAGGAGGGAGGGAGGGAAGGAGGGAAGGAAGGAAGGAATAAATCGGGAAATTTGTAAAAGTAAAATGACAAGAAGAAACGATGAAGTATTTCAAGAAATGGCAATAGAACACATGAAACACGGATTCACAAAATTAAAAATGGATGAAGAAAACTAATTAAAAGAAAAAAATAAGGGAAAGAAACGGGAATAGAATGAACTAAGCCTTTCAACATGAAGAAAGAGGAACACAGAAAAAAATGATTCCAAGATGTGTAAAAACAACAAGAAGAAGGGAAAAAGCTGAGAAACAGAATAAAACTATATATGTGTGTATGTGTGTGTGTGTATATATATATATATATATATATATATATATATATATATATATATATATATATATATATATATATATATAAATATATATATATAAATATATATATATATATATACATACGTGTGCGTGAGTGTGTATGTGTACTTATTTATGTATGTGTGCATGAAACGCTTCCGAAAAAATAAATAAATAGAAATACCTAAAATAGAAGAAGAATAAATACAGAAAAAAATATCTTCACTTGTCTCGAAACTTTACCGTTGAAAAACTTTTAACGTAAACTTAGAGTTTTGCGAAAAAAGTTTTTAAAAAACTACAAAAAGGAAAAAAAAATCTTTACAAACAAAGACAAGGAACTTGAAGAAAATTAAATTTATTCAGTTTGTCTTTCGACTCTATCGATTTCAAGTGGAGCAAAACTAAAATTCTTCAATACATTACAAAATCAAGTAAATTATTGAAGACCTATGGTATTTCAGATTTTACAAGTGTAAATCTTAAAAGGTATATTTTGCATCGTTTTAACGTTCTACGCTTTAAGCTACTGTGTTTTATTTGGGGGAATTAATTATTAAAAATATTAATTATTTTTAACGACATCTTACATGTAAAATGCGATATATTATTTGGAAAGAGAGTAGAATTGATTGAATCAATGAAATCATTGAAGAAATTAAAACATTTTTATATTAGTTAATATAATAATCACCCGGACAACGTTGTAGGGTAACGGTTATCAGGGCGAAAAATAAGATCGGAGAGTCGAGTTCAAATTCTGGTATGTTGTTCACTGTTCCTTTTGGCACTGACATCCCAACTTTTACTATTCAGTTTTGGAGGAAAGTTCGATTTATATGTTTCATGAAGAAGAAATGAGTTGATTGTATTGACATACGTTGCATGAAGAAGAATTGAATTATGGGCATTAGTATATTATGTTGTAAAATAATATTTGTAAATAGGTGCTTTTGGTCATTGGAGTAAACTATTATTGACATAACCTCGTATATATATATATATATATATATATATATATATATATATATATATATATATATATTTCAGAACATTTCAGAAATCTTGTTAGAAATATATGTATCCTGCAGGATACGAACTTGCGTCCCCTACGGGAAACCTTCATGATATCTGAAGCCCCTTAGACTAACTGGACCTACTAGGACCTTCTGATCAAACAAAGCACGAATAGTGTTTTTGAACAGACATTTTCCCGATTCTCGAAATATAAATATCTGGACTGTTCAGTATCCTAACGTAAACAAAAGCAATTTTTTTTTCGGAAATTAGATTAAATCCGACAATTTTTTTTATTAGTTTAAACGTTAGTTTTTAAATGGATTCTCATAATTGAGTAGATGCTCTGTTTTTTATTTATTTATTAAACTGAATATTTATTTCTGTGAATAAATAAATATACTGTTTAATAAATAAATCTGTTGGCATGAAAATTCGAGAAATCTGCAAGAGGATGCATGTTTTTCTAACAAGACTTCTCGAATATTCAAGCAAATACATACATAGATACATACATACATATATATGTAAATTTACACACACACATATATATATATATATATATATATATATATATATATATATATATATATATATACTCAGTTGTATGCATATTAGTTTGTGGCACTCTGTTTGCGATGATCAAATATGTTAACTCTGTCACTGATATTGAGCACTTTACACTAAGTACTGCGCATATATATATATATATATATATATATATATATATATATATATCAGTGTGTGTTTGTGTGTGTTATATGCAGTATCCATACATATGTAAAATATATGTGCATATGTATGAATTTAGAGCTTTCTTTTTTAAAATACTAGAGATATTTTGCGCATGCGTAAAAGATATTCTGACATTGAAATGTCACTAATGTTAGAATATTAAAACGAATAAGACGTAGAGAGAAAACATTAATATCAGTAAATAATAAGGAGAAATAAAAAACAATATTTTTTACTGAAACTTTTCCTTCTTCCATTTTTGCTTTCCTCTTCACAAGATTAAAAAGCATTTATTACCTGTTGCTTTTTGATTATTCGTTAAGGTTTTCCACCATTTTATGTATGTCGTGCCCGACTCTAATTGCCTGTATTAAAACATGCAACAGACAGTAAAATAGCTACTTTTTTATTATGTCCTGCTCAGAAACCAAATTAAACGCTCTCACATAATTCTCTCAAAAACTGTCATTTGCTTTTCCTATGTAGAGTGGGTCTTTGACCTTTTATATGGAGATATGTGTCAGCAGTCAAAGTATACACTTAGATTAATATTATGCGTTCTAACAGGTGATATAGAAAAGATATACACTGATACTCAGAAGTTAGCTTAATGTTGTTCTTGAATATTCAGTGATTTTTCAGTCTTTAGAAAGATCTCGTCAAGGCGAGGCAGACAATTTTTATCGCTAGAATCTATTCGTGCATCGAATATTGCTGATGCACTTGATCTTGAGTTTCTTTTTTCTAACTAGGGATTCTTGACAAAATCCCAAAACTCGACAATGTTACCGTGCCTGAAATGGCATCTCACAACAAAACAGTCACTTTCCCACCGCCGAAACCTAGTTTCCCTTTGCCATATTTCATAAAGATTTTCAAAGGAATTTGTTCTTGTGAGCTTTTTATTTGGTACCTCGACTCCCCGAATTCAAGCGCAGTACTAGATTGGCAGCTAGGCCTCATAATTTAACTGCTAGTTGTAACCATAAGTTCTTTGCTCATAGTTTCATCTTTTGTACTTTTCCCTTATGGAAAGCCTTTCCTTCTTTTTTGTCATCTGTGATCTTCAAAATGCATTGTCCATTTTTTTGTCATTCGGGAGGTGAAACGATTAAAACAATTGTTCGAAATGACACTTGCTACTTGTTCAGTGGTGAAACGGCAAAGAAGGTTGGCCCTAAGTCTAACAGAGACCAGCATCAAACCTCGCTGGCTCAAAGAATTGTAGATTCTTTTTTTTTCTTTTAATTGTCTTCAGGACTTCAAGCGATCTAGGCTCTTAACTACCTATCCCTTGAAGCACTATGAAATGTTTGAACACTTTCTGTCTTGCCTGTTCATATTCTGGTATCCGTTTACATAAGCCCCTTAGCTATATTAGTAGCTCTATCTCTCTACCCATCTTGCCTTCATTATGTTCTGTGAGTGTCAAATTCTCCATAGCTGCTTTCTTCATTATGTATTTCAGAAATTTCAACAGCTTCTTTCTTACCTTAAGCACAAGTGTTCTTTTCATTCCCATTTTGCTTAATACTTCCTCCTTGCTCACATATTCATCTCAGGGTATATTCAGAATCCTTCTGTAAAACCATATCTTTGTTGTCTTAAGTCTTCTCTTCATCTCTGAGGATGCTGTTCGGTGTTCCTGCTATAGAGAATAATTGATATTACAAATTCTTGACAAAATGCAGAGAAAGATCTGTGATGTAATCGATCCTGATCAGTCATCTCGACTTCTGTCACTTTCGCACCTTTGTGGCATGATTTCTCTTTGACTTTACTACAAATATTTTCATGGCAACTTGGTGCCTCGACTACATGTATTTAAGTATGCTAATAGATTGACATCTTTTTTTACTGTTAAAATAGCTTCTATCCAAACGCTCCCTTTTCGCACTTCCCGCCTGTGGAAATCCCTTTTGATTACTTTCTTCCCGTGGTAACTACAATCTTCTTAAATTTAAATGCAACACCAATCGTTATCTTCTGTCCTTTTGAATCCAGTTCATCTATTGTCATTTCCTCAATCCTCTCTATACCCAGTCTTCTCATTCAGTTTCACTCCCTGTAACTTGCTTGGGTGAAAGATTAAACAAAACAAAACAAAAGCATCAAACCTCGCTGATACTATAAAGCCTGCTTCTCTCAAGAGAGACAGTAGAGAACGGAAGTGTAACGAGTCGAGACAATAGTAGTTCACTCTAAACCAGACTGACAGTCATACTTACACCTTCAACTTCTTGTATTATTATTATTATTATTATTATTATTATTATTATTATTATTATTATTATTATTATTCTGTTTAATATATCTTTGTTATTTCTACTCTTGTGTTCGTGTTGTTCTTCCTTGTTGATAACTTTTAACTTTGTTTCCAATTGATTTTTCTCTTGCTTAAAACTTTGTTTAGTTTTTGGAAGGACATCTTTCGCTCTTCCAATGCGTCTTCTACGCCTGGAACATAATCTCGAGTATAACTCCGTAGTCTCTCGAGATTAATAGATACCTAATACTAAGTTATGCCTATTACTCTGTGACGACTATTCAACATTCAAGTATTACATTGAGAATGAACGTCATTATGTTAATAAAACAATACTCCGTATATAAAATAGATTATTTTTTATAAGTCCGGACACAATGATTATCCTGCAACTATGATGACGATTTAATTCGGATCTCGACTAAGTCCTATACTCTATTGTCTATCAATTCTATTTGTTGGTCGTAGAGTAATGATTCAAGTGTCACACTCGCTGATAATAATGGCGGGAAAAAGAAGCAAAATCTGGGTGGTGTCTGGCGATGAATAACCGTGTCACTTGAGCAAAATGAACTCTTTAATTTTGGTCGACAGTCGTTCTAGATGTGCGCTATCTTAAACAATATCACCCCTTAGTGATTGAGGATAAAACGGCGCAAGAAGAAACTTAAAGTGATCAAAGACCACAAAAACAGACAGTGCTTGTATTGACATAGCAGTTACTGTAGAATGTAATGTAGGTGGGAAGGTCTTAAAAAATTATCAAAATGAAAATTATGCCGAAATAACACATGAAGACATCGATATTTCCAGTCGTAGCTGACGGTAGGGAGGCAGGTGTTGATTGGAAAAAGTCCTGATAGACTCATTTATTCACGCACAGCTCACACTTTACGAAGTGATTTATCTATATACAATGTGCATGCGTTTATTCCTCTTAAGTTTCAGTTTTGTAATTGAAAATGTCAGGGTACAATTTTTACCTTTAGTTTTCTGATTGGGAACCGGGAGAAAATGAGTATAGAACAGAAATCAAAGGAAATAATACTACTATTAAAAATAATAGCAATAATAATAATAATCATATCAAGGTAGCGACATATGTGTACTGGAAGATATGCAAGAAGCACAAAATCGAAAGCACTGAGAGATGGTATAACCACCAACCAAAATAACTATGTAACTGTTATGGTCCAATATCCTTGCACCACAGTTATGGTCCAAGGTTAGGACAAAGGAAGAACAACACGAACACAGGAGTAGAAATAACAAAGATATATTAAACAGAATAATAATAATGCAAGTAGTTGAAGTTGTAAGTATGACTGTCAGTCTGATTTAGAGTGAACTACTATTGTCTCAACTCGTTACACTTCCGTTCTCTACCGTCTCTCTTGAGAGGCGCAGTATTTATAGTATCAGGAAGAATTCATTTTGTCGTTACAGGTAAGATCCCATAACACCCCCCTCCCAAAGCTTTTACCTCGCAGGGGTCTTTAATATTTTTTCTCTTTGGATTTATCATCAAAGGCTCTGTAACTTTTCTTTTCCTGGTCGATTTTCGCGGTTCTTATATTGCTTAAGGTCTTTGCATGTCGAATGTGTCGAATATCGTATCCATCACTTCTTCCTCTTCCTGAGGTGGACCGTTAGAGTCCTCTAACAGCCTCTTTCTTATTTGATTTAAATGCCTTTTATGTGAGAACTTCGGACTCTGTATTATGTAAATCATGTTCACGATCCGTTTCTCTATTGTACCTTGTTCCCAGTAGGATATATTGTTCTTGTACACTTTGAAAAAAACTCTCTCCTGGGTGAAATTTTCTTTTTGGTACGTATGACGTTGGTGTTTGCTTTGTTTGTTTTGGTAGTAATTTGTCGAATAGCGATCTAATTTTTCGCGCGAACATCACTTCCACGGGCGATAATGCCGATGGCGAAGGTACTGTTTGGTGTAATTCGATATACTTGTAAGAATTGTTGTAACGCCTTTTCTGTAGGCACGTCATAAGCTTTCCTTAGTGCTCTTTTTAGTGTATCTACAAATCTCTCCGCTTGCCCGTTTGATCTTGTGTGATATGGTGGGGATTTGATGTGTTTAACTTGAAAAGTTTCACAAAATTCATGAAAATCCACAGATGTGAATTGTGCCCCATTGTCGGTGACTAGTCAATCAACCACTCCGAAACGTGCAAACAGCTCGTGAAGGCAATTTATGGTAGTCTCAGAAGTAGGTTTTCTACAACGAAATACTTCTGGCCATTTGCTGTAACTGTCTACTACAATCAAATAGTAGAAACCATCTGATGGACCTGCGTAATCTACACGGTCGATCTGTCTCCGGCCATGGCTTATGGATGATCGGTGGTGCTTTGGCTGCTAAGGAACAACTCTTGCATTTTCCCACCATATGTGTGATATCTTGATCCATGTTTGGCCAATATACATACCTTCGCATTAAGGATTTCATTCTGCTCATTCCTGGATGGCCTATGTGAAAATCCTTGAGGATTCGCCTTTGTAGCGTTTTCGGAATTACTACCCTGTCATTATATAGTAGAAAATTATCACATAACTAAAAACTGTCTGATATGTGCTTATTTTTTTCTGCAATTTTTGTTTTCGTTTCCTTTATAAATTCGTCATTCACTGCTTCATTTCTTATTTCCTGTAATGTGACGGGGAGGTTTCGAATTGTACTACATAATGATGTTCTAATGTCTTCCTCATGTCGTAGAGCTGCAATTACGGAATCTTCTAATGGCTCCGTTTCTTTGGTATTAGTCTCGAAAGACCATCGGCATGCCGATTTTGTTTGATGGAAGATACTCCAGTTTAAAGTTGAAGTTCAATAAAATTGTAAGCCATCTTAGCAATCTATTCGCAGTGTAGACAAGTAAACCTTTCTTTGATCCAAACATTGTTAATAACGGCTTGAGTTCCGTCTCTAAGGTAAAAAATCTACCAAAAATGGATCTGTGAAATCTCGTAACCACAAAAATAATCCCCAATTCTTCTTTTTCGATTTGCGAGTAATTTTGTGCGGCAGGTAGCAATGTTCTTGCAGCATGCGCGATGGGTTTTAGTGACTCATCCAGCATTTTATGAAGTATACATGTCCCAACACCATAGACACTCGCGACTATTATTTCTAATTTTGGGTCATAATGCGCTAAAAATAAATCTGCTGTTAGCATTTTAATGATTTTGTCAAAGGTTTTCTGACATTCATCTGTCCACTCCCAAACTTTTCCTTCTTCAACAGTTCGTTTAGGGGTGCGCGTAATTTGTGTATGTTAGGAATAAATTCTTGGTAATAATTTACTAAGCTCAAGAAGCTTTGTAATTCTGCTACAATTTTTGGAGTCGGCATTTTTTTTTATTGCCGTGGCCCTTTCTGGGTCCGGTCGTCTTCCTTTTTCGTCAATAATATGGCCCAGATATTTTATTTCCTTCATAAAGAAGTCAAACTTTTTTTCTTTTACCTTAAAGGCGTAGTTTTGTATTCTCCTGAAAACCTCTTGAACGTGTTCCCAGTGTTGATCAATATTTTTGCTATTTATCCGTATGTCATCCAGGTATGCGATCGTGAAATCCAGTCCGCCTAGCAAAGTATCCATTATTTGCTGAAATATTGCTGGCGCGACCTTGATCTCGAATGGTAGTCTTTGGAACTTATATAATCCTTTATGTGTGTTTATGCACAACAACCTCAAGCTTTCCTGGTACTTGTAGGTATGCTTCGCTCAAGTCTATCTTTGAGAAAAATTTTCCTCCGTTCAATTTTGTGAAAACTTCCTCTGGACTAGAGAGAGGATAATGATAATCCTTAATCGCTGCATTCAATCCCGTTGAGAAATCAGCGCATACTCGTATCTCACCCGATTTCCTTTTCACGTAAACCGTAGGTGCAGCCCATTGACTATATTCTACCTTTGTCAATATACTGGTTTTCACGAGTCTATCCAACTCTTGGTCTATTTTTTCTAATGCTGCAACGGGTACATTGCTTTTCTTCTTGAAAATGGGTTGTACATTTTCTTTTAATTCTATTTTTGCTGCCATTTTTTTACACTTTCCGAGGCCGGCTGAAAATACTTCGGGGAAACTCACTTTTAATTTCTCCTTTAATTTATCTGCCTAGGTCGATAAACTTTTCATTTTTTGGCAGAATGTACTCATCGGTAAATCCCAGAGGTCAAATTTCTGCATCCAGTCAGTTCCAAATAAGTTTTCAGTTTTTTTAAGAACGTACATTTTTAATTTTTTGGTCATTCCGTTGAATGTCATATTTGTAATAACTTCTCCCTCAAATTTTATTTTTCTTCCAGTTACAGACCAGGCTAATTATCGGTTCACAACATGGTCGGTTTGTTTAATTTTTTCCACGTTTGTAAGTTAATAATTATTAAATCTGATCCGGAATCCAATTGTAGTCTGACATTTTGTTTAACATTTCTACTTGTACGTATTTTCGTATATTTGTCTCGTCCGCTTGGTCAGTTCTAGTGACTCTTACTCGGCATCTGCTTTCTTTCCTAATCCAACAATGCGAACTTTTATGTCCCAATTTATTGCACAACAGACAAGTCTTATAGCGGTATGGACAATCTTTGTACCAATGCAAAGTCCCTCCTTCTTCATTATGTGTTCCAGAAACTTCAGCTGCCGCTTCCTGATGTTAAGTATAAGCCTCCTCCTTGTTTGAAACCTCTGTAAGACCTCATCGTTGCTCACACGCTCGGTCCATGATGTCCTTAGCATCCTTCTGTAGAACCACACCTCTGTCGCTTCGAGTCTCTTAGGGAGACGAAAACGAAAAGTGTGTACTAACAAGAAAAGAGTGATAATATCCTCCTGTATCTGCTAAAAGTAAAATAGGAAAAAAATTGAACTTGTCTTCAGTGAGATATTAAGTCGGCTTTTTATACTAACATTAATCCAATAGTGACTCTAGGTAGCCACCCTAGGCAGTGAGTTAATTTTACAATGAAAAAGACTGTAGTAAGAAGCAAAGATTATGACGCTAAGGAGAGTAGACAACAGACGACCTTGAAGAGGTTAAATTTATAGTGTTCAATGAAGTTCTTTGGGAAAACATTTCCTGGATGGAACGTTCTTTTTATATTTGGAATACGGAGGAACTGAAGCCGTTTCGTCTCTGTGAATGTGGCATAGTGCTTCCTATCGTTAAAGCCTTGAACGGTTATAAAGAATGGTTCTCATCTGTTATATAGGAATAAAGTGTTGCTGTCGACATTTGAGTTTGAATATAGATTGCCAGTGAGCACACACAGGCGATCACAATATTTAAGTAGACCACGTGACCATAGAGAAAACGCATATATGTAGGAAGTCGCTAATCGTCATTTCTGTTCTATCCTCTGCTACTATTCGGATCTCCATTTCTATTCTATCCTCTATTGCTATTCGGATCTCTATTCTCTACTCTATTCAAAATCCTATTTCTCTATACGGATTACTATTCGAGCAAGAATTATCGAGCAAGTACTATTACTGCGAGATTATTCGAAGGCGTCTGACACCAACATTCTTCAACGGCGTACTATAGTTGTATCTGCGGTTAAAAAAATTCTACTATAAGGAGCATTTACGAAGGTGACGAGTATTCGTTGGCATTACAAAGTGGCAACGAGCTTTCGTTGACATCACAAAATCATCTAAATTTTTGTCATGGAAATTGCGAGATTTTTAATTATTCACCCAATGTTATAGCTGGCCTCTCGTATTCGAAGATACCTGTCTACTAGAGCGGCTATTGCAAACGCTTGCTCAGGCCATTTGTGTTTATTCTGGTTTATACTGCAACTATGATGAGCAGACCATAGTTACAGTTTCTGGGAAAGAGCGTGTTATCTAGCGTGATCAACAATTTGAACAAGGCCATCATACTCAAGCCCTCAGCCACGATGGTGTGTGACTTTATGCTAGCACAGCTATCAACGGCTCCCAAGGTTTCCGCCTACCCAATTTCACTCACAAGGCTTGGGTCAACCCTTGTTATGGTTTTCAGGCACTTTCCAAATGTGCCGCACGCTGGGATCGACCCCTCCAGCCCGATAACATCAGGAAGTCTCCTTTCAAATCGACCACGGTGAGATTCGAACTCGGGTCTCATTGTCAGAAAGCGAACGTTCTAACCACTCGGTCACGTGCCGCTAATTCACCCAATACAAGACCCAAGAACCACCCATGTTAAAGTGTTAGTGATACAGGTTTTGGTATGGACATAAGAGTAGGAAGTAAATTATGATTAAATATGTAGGATAGATAACGGTTGACCCTAGACATGGTTTTATTGATAGGGGAAAGCATCGACTTGTAGTAAAGTGTCACAAATTCAGAGAGCCGTAACTTCAAATAGCCGCAAATACCATCTTTCATCTCATCGGCTTTGTCTCCTCTTGTTCCCGGCCACTGACGTTATATGCGTTCAAAGGTACGTACACTAATCTGTAGCCAACACATCCGCGTTATTCTATCAACACCGTAGTTAGGACATCCGGATTATTCAATCAACTGTGGCATACGTATGCCAGCGCTTTTTCTTTGAATCATGGAACCAATGGCCTCGGCATATGAACGCCCTCAGTCATTTTGATGCTAAGTGGATTTCTACTGCGCACCACTCGGGAAAAGCTGATTGAACGGAACTCCCCCCTTACTAATGGAATACGAAGGGCACGAGGATGATTTTACATTGGGTGCGTGATATGACGGGATGTACCTTGTTTGACCATTTGCCATGGACATAACAATGAAAATGAGGATAGATTTGTGGCTTTTAGTCTCTGAGGAAAGGGGTTGTAGTCTTGAAAATAATTTACTGCCCACAATGTCGCGTTAACGCTTTTAAACACTGCCATGGCTAGAAAATGATAACGGGCCCCCCTCCATAGCAGACATGACTGAAATTCTCTATTTTTCTTCTTAGCAGACTTTTGTAAAGATAGGTCACAGCAGGATGAGTCACATACTGATGGTTTTTCCAGTATATTTATCGATAAATCGTATATATGAATTACACTTGAGATCTGGAGAGAATTGAGTCCAAATAGATGTTCCGATTGAGATTTCAACCATTAGCGATAGGCTTGCGACGTTTCCCTTGTGGGAAAGAGGGTACCGAGTGGAGGATGATAAGTATGCCCCCCCCTCAAATCTGCGTAAATGATTTTGAACGAAATAAAGTCTAGAATTGCTGGAGTACCTAAGTCAAAAGGCAGACCATTCACAAAGGCAAACAATCTACGATACAACGGAGAGGAAACGGAATACAAACACTAGAACTACCCCCACCAAAAAAAAATCTTTTTTTAGTGCGTTGTAAATTGTATTGTTTTGACTAATTAGAAGATCCGCAGTAATTAAGAAATGTAATTTTGTGTTCATAATCGGGCTCAAATTATAAAGTACGGAAGACCAACCAGAATACAATTAAGTTGCGTTATTTGAGTTAAGCATTGTCTCCGCTGTTAAGGCCTTTACTTTTGCGAAACACGTGTGGAGAAGTTAATTTGATTTTTCAATTTCAACTGAGAAGGGTACCTACAAGTATCAGTATCATCTTATGAAATTTATATGATCTTACTTTTATATTAATCTCAGTTATGACATTTTTTCCATAAATGATATATCAAAATTAATAATAAAATGAATAAAAATACAAATGTAGTAAAAGTACATAAAATTATAGTATTTTATGTACACTTCTGATGAAATTTCATGAGAACGGTACCTATAAATTAATTAGATACCTTTCTTATGAAATTTAATGTTATTCGTAACAGTCGTATTTTACTTTCTTTATAATATATTTTCCATGAAACGTAAAAGTGAAACCTAAGTAGAAAAAACAAAAAAATTAGAGCGCTGAAAGTTTTCCTTCAAAATAAAGAGGTAAATAATTTATTCACTTAAATGTAAAATATTTCATTTTTTTCTCCTTCCGTAGAACAAATTATCCTCATGGAATCCGTCAATATGTCATTCATCACCTGTCAAGTGACGCGAAAGTTCATGACCTGCTTTGTTTTATTTTCAAATTACATCTTTTCAGCGCAGAAGCTAAGTTAAGCTTGGTTCAAAATATTTTAAATAAACATTATAATTTCTGATTTTCTTAAAATAATTTTGGAAAAAATGATAATTGATATTTAAAAGAATTTCAAACTGAGATTTTCATAGATTTTATAAAATGGCAAAAAATAGTTGCCATCTGTCAATTTTGCTGACTAAAAAAAACAAGATTTTTAACGAAATTTTCGGACGTGTTAAGAACGATTAAAAAATGTAAAAAAATACCCCCAAAATACTTCGATCTTTCCTCTTAATAATAACATAAACATTTAGACTATAAAAAGTTTCTTTTCGTCAAGTTTGGAGTCTTTTTCATCATGCTCTGTTCTTTTTTTAGCGATCTCGTGGAGCTACCTATTATTTAACCACGGCTAAAAAAAACGCAATAAGTGAAAACTATTAAAAGGCCAGGATAGTTAAAACGCAAGAAAATAGCAAGTGTAAACTGTGTGGAAATAAAAATGAGACAGTGAACTAGACAATCAGTGAATGTAGCAAATTGGTGTAAAAAGAATAGAAATTTGAAAGCGATGCAAATGAGGACAGTTAAAGTGACCAAATCATGACTTTATGTCTTATAAAGGATGTCCATAAATGATCTGCACAAACTCCACACTTAATTGTATTCAATAGAGTTATGATTAATCGATACATTTCTATGCAGGTTAGAGAAATATTAAAATTGGACATAATATATAGTTTGCCCTTTTTTATTTCAATTCCGTTAGTCTTTTCGAGTAGATAGGCTTATATTGACCCCGGACATTTAACGAAAATAACAATGCAAGAGAAAGCACATTGTGTATCCTGGTTCATAGAGACTAAATTAAGCACTAAGTTCCAAATGAATTACAGTACAAAGTATGGAAAAAATATCAAGTCGTGTCAGTATCATTCTCTGGTAGAAATAGGCTAATTGTAGAGACAGTTTATGGAGACCATGTATATCCACAGATCAGAATTTGATTGAATTTCTGAGATGATGTATTGTAACTATTTACACTATTTACATTGTTCAGTCTGTTGTCCTCATCTTTATTGTCATATTCATGACGTTTCAGCACTTGTACGGTCGGGACTTCTTCAGGTGATACACGTTGTAATTTCCAATCGAACCCCTTATTTCATCCACTAGGGTAGATTGTTCTAGTTCCACATGCCATGCCTTTTCTGGATATCTCAGTTTCAGTTTCCCTTTAGTAACAAAACACTTTTTTCGTTTTTTTCACTTCTGCTGTGGCCAGGAATTATCCACTGGGCCAGGTGTCAAGAATACATGGCCAAGTAGATAAAAGCGTTGGTTGAAATAATCCAGTGACTTGACCCAAAGAGTTGTGTTTTCAATACCAGGCTCGAATAAATGGTTTGGTTCGAAATTAGAAAGTATATCACCTGACAGAATCCGGACCGTACTACGACCGAAACCTCGTGAATATGGAAATAAAGAGGAGGACAGCAGTTCGAACAATGTTAATAGTGTAAATAGACCATAATTTATACAATAATATGAAATATACAATCTTCTTTGATTCTGAAATTCAAATCAAATCACCCAAGCTTTGCCGGATAAGATGTTCTATAAGTTGTAAATAAAAAGAAGAAATGTTTGATAAAATTACCGTAATTGCCCATGTATAATACACATTTTTCTAAAAGCAAAATCAGGGGTGCAGGTTATGCACAGGTACCAAAAAATCTAAAACTGCCGTAAAATAAAATAAGAATTATCATAGAACCAAATTAGAATAACCATTTTTAAATAAGAGTAGGAAATACTGGTCGTAATGAAATTGGAGAGGCACAATTTATAGGGTTTGGTTACCAAACAAGGGGTGCGTATTATGCGTGGGTAGAAGCATTTCTCACACTTTCAGCACAATTTTAGGTGTGCGTATCAAGGATGAAGGCTTGTTATACATGGGGAATTACGGTAAGTGAAAGATAATATCTGTACCTTACCCCCCCCCACACACACACCAAAATAACGAGAACGGTTGTTGAACTGCAAAGATTCCATTGGTTACTGGAGTGCTAGAGAACAGTTCCGAAGAGTTTAAGATTAAAAAAGGGTTGGGGGAAATAGAAATCAATAGGAAGCATCGTTGAAAAAAAGCTAGAAAGCGAAGAAGCTACTTACTGGAACTCAATCGCCAGAGTTAACCGTCGGTTATTACTGGTGTTAATACTAAATTAATGATGATTTATATACAGCATTATAAGCACGTGACCGAGGTTAGGATGTTCGCTTTCCGATCATGCAACCCCGGTTCGAATCTCACCGTGGTCAATTTGTCAGGAAAGTGAACTTGATCTTATCGGTCTGGGGAGGTGTTCCCAGCCCGCGGCACGATTAGAAAGCAGATGAAAATGGGTTCACCCTAGCCTTGTGAGTGAAATTAGTGAGACGGAATTAATTTAGAGCCGTCGATGGCTGTGCCAGTACAAATAACAAGTCATCGTGACCGATGATTTGAGCGTACTATACTTGTCCAGTCTGTTGCTCACGTCAGATAATGAGTCCTTTCCCAGAAATTGTAACTACACTCTAAACTACATGTGTGCTCTCTGGGTGTTGAATAAATACAAAATATGCCTGAGTAGGCGTCTGCAATAGAGATTTTCTCTTCACCCTCGTAAACAGACATACTTGGATACAAGCGTCCAGTAGAAAACTGATATATAGTCTACCGTGTGCTAATTGCGGCTTCAGGTTATATACGTTGTAATTTGAAACCGAACCATTTATTTCGTCCGGTATTGAAATCAGGTGTTAATTTCTTCCTTATGGGAAAAGCATGGATTCAATTGTCAGTACATCCCATATCATCACAGCTTCTCTTGATAAAATTATACGTCGTTAGGGATTCTGTCGTTTCGACATTGTCATGTTTATCAATTCTATTTAACCGTGTTTCAGACGAAAGCATTAGAACATCGGTGCTTAATACGTCGATCGCGATTGACCGGTCGATCGCATAGGTATTGTGGGTAAATCGCATGGCATTAAAAAATAGCCTATCATCCATCCCCACTGTGGCATTTGCCACTTGATTAACGTACAGTTTGAGATCTCATCTCATCTCTCATCAACACATGGAGTCACTGTACATATGCTGCTAAATCGCACGGTCTACTGCCAAACTCCAGCGAACTAGTTAGTGGTTTCCAATTTATTTCTACAAAGAAAGGGTCTAAAAATTAGAGAGGGATATGTACTAATTAAGAAACCAAAAACGTACCTCTTCCACTCCGAATGGAAGGAGGACTTATTTTTTCGCAATGTCATATTCTAAATCTGTTTGTCTGAATTGCCAATCTAGCATCACTATTCCGAAGAAAGGAAGTGTGGACACTTTCGAACTGTTCATAAAAACTACAACACTGACATCCTGCCGAAAAGCGATCTGAGAAAGAAAAAAAATGAAGGAATTGAAATCACAGTGGTCCGGACAGCTGTTATTTTTCTCACAATTGACCTCAAAAGCGAAGGCAGCCATCGAAACATCGTTCTGAGTGAGTCACACCCTCATTAAGCACAAGGAGTCATTTCAAGATGGAGAAATGATAAAGGAGGCATTCGTTGAAGTAGCTGACTGTTTTTTTTGCGGGACTTTAATATAAATTGGAGGTATTATCTTCAGTCAAAGCTCTCCAGTCATCAAGAAATACAGTTACACAGCGCTGTAAAGTAATGGCCGAGGATTTGAAACTGCAGCTTTGGAAGAACATCGCGAAGAGTGAGTGTTTCTCACTGCAATTGGATAAGTCTAGAAACATAAGTGATATAGCTCAGTTGTGCATTTTTATTTGGATGGTATTTACAGATATGACTTCAACAGAGGAGCTGTTAACAATACTACCCATGAAGGGACACACGAGGGGAGAGGACAGTTTTTCAAAAACATTATCGAGAAAACCCAACTGCCAGTGGCCAAATTGGTGTCAATCACCACGGACGGGGCTCCTTCAATGGTCGGCTCCTCGTATGGATTTATTGACAGGTGCACAGAGGATGACGATTTCCCCGACTTCTTTAATTACCACTGTATAATACACCGACAAGCATGATGAGGAAAAAAATGCTAAACATGAAAGAGCTAATGGATGTGGCAATGAAGATCGCTGGTTCTATTCGAGCCAAATCTCTTCAAAGACGGTTGTTCTGTGCGCACTTCGAGAAGGTGGACTGCGATCACCCTGAGTCGCTGCTACACACTGATATGACATGGATTAATAAGGGAAAATTCCTACAGAAATTTTGAGAGCCCTGTCGGGAGATAAATGGATTTCTCCTCGTCGGTCAACATGCAGAATACAACCAACTAAATGCCAATCAGTGGCTGCTAGACATGGCATTTTTAAATGATTTGAACAATATGTTGAATGTTCTCAATTTATAGCTACAAGGAAAAGAAAAATGTGGTCAAAATGATCAGCTCAATTAATGCTTTCTAACGAAACATGAAATATCTGTCCTCAAAGCTGCATCGCCACGATTTGGGGAACATTCAAAATCTCTTGTCAGAGATTGCTACACAACAGTAGCGATGTGCGCAACTTGACCGTGAGCGCAGATTACCAATAGTCTGCCTGAGTTTGTCAGACGCTTTGAACACTTTTTCCTTTACTGGGACCAGCTGTGCTAGATTTATGTGCAACCCATTTCAGGAAGATGTTTAAGTTGATTCACTCGCATCGAAAAGTTGCAACGCTGTTTCATCTGAACCATTCTGGAGTAGAGGAAGAGATTTTAACGCTACAGGTGAAGATTGAGGGCTCCTAGACTGTTCTGTTCTGTAACATACTCACAAAGGAAAAATACAGAAACCTAAGGAAATGTGCTATCTTCTTGACTGCATGATTTGGTTCAACTTATTTATGCGAGTCTGCCTTTTCCCACACGAAGATTATTAAGCCCATATACCGTTCCACCATGACTATCAGCATCTAGCATCCGGATTATGCAACCCTGAATAGTTTTTTACAGTGCAAGTCATCAAAGTAAGTTAATGCCTCAAAATGTATAGAATTGTATTGTGCCATACAGGTTCATGCTGTTATATATATTGCAAATATAAGGTATACTTAGTGTACATATATATATATATATATATATATATATATATATATATATATATATATATATATATATATATATATATATATGCAGATCATTCATACGAAAAGCAGATAATGAATTTAATTATATGGCAAGAATCACTGTCGCAAACAATTTTTAATAATAAAATACATCAACCTTTCGAGGTCCTGTTATTACCTGGATGTAAAAACTTACAAAATTCCCCTACCTGAAGACGATCGTATGAAACGATTGAAAGCTAAGCTAGTGGTAAAAAAAGACCTGATAAAACCGGAATTTATAAACAAGGATCATACCATTCATTAACGGATACGAGGTTGATGTATTTTATTAATAAAAATTGTTTGCGAGAGTGATTCTTGCCATATCATTAACTTCATTATCTGCTTTTCGTATGAATGATTTGCGTATTATAAATTGAAACCGCACCACATACTTGATATTAAAATAACCGATCCGACGTGCGAATTCCTGATAATAACTGTGACATTACACTAGTTATTGAACAATTTAGTTAATGCCACCTCTACTAAAAAAGCCTACTTTTACAAAAAAAAACTCATATTACTATATTAGTACAAGAACGCACAATTTTAAAATTAAAAAAAAATTAAACTCAGCGTCGTCACTGCACGCTCCGAAAGTATTCTTGCAGTTAACAATATCACATTTCTAAAAAACACCTCTTTCGGATTACACTTTACCTTTCGATGTCCTGTTATTACCTGGATGTAAAAGCTTACAAAATTCCCCTACCTGAAGACGGTCGTATGAAACGATTGAAAGCTAAGCTAGTAGTAAAAAAAACGACCTGATAAAACCGGAATTTATAAACAAGGATCATACCATTCATTAACGGATACGAGGTTGATGTGTTTTATTATTAAAAATTGTTTGCGAGAGTGATTCTTGCCATATCATTAACTTCATTATCTGCTTTTCGTATGAATGATTTGCGTATCATAAATTGAAACCGCACCACATACTTGATATATATATACATATATATATATATATATATATATATATATTCATATATATATTCATATATATATATATATATATATATATATATATATATATATATATATATATATATATATATATATATATATATAAGTATATATATATATATAAGTTTAAATTAACGTAACATTAAATGTATGTAGGTGATGTTGACTTGGTCATTTAAAAAAGAGTTCGCAAGTCAAAAATGTATGGGTACCATTGCATTAAAACGACATTAACAACAATTATTTGTCCAGCTATAATGTCTTTAACGAAATATCTTATCCCGTCGTCAGCTGGTTTGTTTTCAGCCTTGTAATATACGACAGAGGACGGAAAATATGGCACCGAAATCAGAAAGTCAGGTCGAAAAGGGACAAATGTCGTGCAATACCCACGTAAAGGATTAAAAAAGGAACGCTTCATTAAAAACAAAGACAAGGGTGATAAACTTTCATGCAATATCAGTCCTCCTATATGGTGCCTTATAATCATCTCAAAGATGAGGAAAAGAGTTGAAACAACAGAAATGTGGTTCTACAGAAGAATGGTGAAAATTACATGGACTGAACATGTGAGTAACGAAGAAGTTTTAAGAAAAATAGCAACAAAAAGAACGCCTATATGTAAAATTAGAAAGAAACAGTTGAAATTTCTAGAGCACTTATTGAGGAAAGACGGTTAAGAGAATATGACACCCACTAGATATATTGAAGGCACATGGGAAAGAAGGAAACACTAAATAAATTAACTAAAACGCTTGTGTATATGGTTGGGAATGGGAGGGATGATGAAAAGCAAATGCTTACTAAGAGCTGTAAAGTAGAATAAGTTGTGGAGAGCCATGATAATCCTCCTGCCGAAGGGATAAAGCATGGGGAAGAAGAAGAAGAAGAAGAATTATGTCGTATTTTGAATATTTTCAGAATGTGTTTGCGACTAAGATATATGAGCAGTACTCCAATAGAATTGTTGAACTAATCACTGATTGCCAATTTCATATAGAAACTTAATTGTTATATTTGACCAATGAATATCAAGCATTTCTTTGGCGCGTTTGTACTTCGCATAAAAACTATCTGTTTCGGAGTTATATTCATTTTGAAGTACGTTCAAATTTGTAACAGTAAGTGTGGTAGGGGGACCTCTTAAACTGTTTCCGTAGAGCTTTTTTAATCATTTCATCCCAATTTAGGCAATAAAGCTACTAAAACACAAGGGAATGTTGAGTTTGAAAGAATAATAATAAGAAAAAAAAAACATCAAGGAAGGAGAACAATAAAAGAATAGGAATCGATTGACACTGCATTTAAATTTTTAAAGATCAAATATAACTGGAAAGCGAAAAGTCGAAGAAATCCACTGACGATCAGTGAGAGAAAATAAACTGTTAGCAAAAATCTTACGTTTAAAGCTGGCCATTTCAATTATAAAATGATAAGACATTGCCGCCAATCTAGTACTTGCGTATGAATTCATAATCCTGTATAACGTAAAGCTAAGTTCATCAGAACAATTAATATGAAAGTATTTATAAAAACCAAGGGAGCTACATCACGGCGGTGGAAAAAAGTGACTGAAGCCAAAATACCAGATTAGGACCAATAACACTGCAAATTCTCCTTGAATTTTTTCAAGAATCTCTAACTGTATAACAGGAGAAGTAGGCCATAAGTGGCAGAAATATTCGAAGCATGGTTGAATGATAGACTTATATATATATGTAAGAGAGATTCTGGCAAGAAAATTTGTCTAGTACAACAATGAACCAACAGGAGAGCTAGCAAATGATAAAATAAAATTTTTCCAATTCATGCCATTAAAGAACGTTAGCCCGAAAAGCAGTCAATCTGCATGAAGTTAACATCAGCTATGCTGATGCAAGGTAGAAAGCGCTCTCTCAGACAGATTAATGGAGAGCAGTTTTGCTTTGGAGGCGTTAAAAGTAACAAGATATATTTTCTCCCAGTTAACAGCAGATTTTAAGACATTTTTACGAACAGTTGCCAATTTGACCTTATCGAAACTACTATTGTATTGTGTTACCAATATAGGTAACGGCTTGATGGAATTTATTCAGTCACTTAATATTAAAGAAGAAGTGGCTTACCTATGACAATATTGCTTAAGTCACCTTTGGATCTCATAAAATTATTCCGGTTTCTTTTGAATTTTTCAGTGTACAAATATCTCTTTCGGTATCGCCATTTTCAATACAGCAAAATGCTACGAAACAAAAAAATTATCCTGATATCTCGGGTCTTGTTTTAATTAATCTCATGAGATGTAAACCTTCATATTGATGTTATGTATGACGTCCGACCCCTTCACATATGTTTAAAACTATCATCTATATGGAACAATTTCTGTGATGAATGATTATAAACGGCTTCAATCGAATGGGTCCTTTAGATTTTAATGAATATGATTTTTCTTCAGATCCTATAGACGGGGAATACAATCTTTTTACCAAATGACAAATGCCACATTACTTGAACATTTCCAATAAAATCATTGCCAACAAAGATGGTTAGCAAATATAACTAGAAGAAAACATAATGACATAACCAAAATGTTAACTTTCGTCAGTAACAAAATACAACGTGATATAAATAGTTTCATGTCTTTCAAAAGATACAAATGCAATCCGTCCAGCGAGACAGGGAATGTGATTTAGGGATTCATTGCAGAATCTACTTAAATGCTTCGAAATTTTGGATAACGCATCTCATATAAATAAGAATATTTAAAATTCATCTGTGTTTCCTATCCGGTATATGTGCATATGCAAATGACAATACATTTATGCATACATAGGTCACTTCGACGTGCAGTTATGGGTAGCAAGTTTGTTTTGTTAAATCACTTACGACTGAATAGTAAGTTCAATGCTCAATGGGTGTCTCATAGTTTCGGCCTTGTGCCACATCTAAAATATGCTTGGAAAATCACCATATATATATATATATATATATATATATATATATATATATATGTGTGTGTGTGTGTGTGTGTGTGTGTGTGTGTGGCGTGTGTGTGCATATATATATATATATATATATATATATATATATATATATATATATATATATATATATATATATATAGATAGATAGATAGATAGATAGATAGATAGATAGATAGATATAGATAGCTGTTCACCAGCGTATAAACGTGCAAAATTATAAAATCAGTCGATGATTTAGACGCAAACTATTGATCTCGTCAAATATAAGACGAGCGAATCAAACTTATAATTTGTTCTTTTCATCGTTACCGACGCTGTTTTTGTATTAATTTTAAGTTTTCGTACGTTCTTTAATATTACAATCATTTACCTTCCGGACATTCAAAGTGTTTTGGTCACAAAATTTATAAGAAAATATACATCGGAAAACTTAGACAAAGTCAATAATAGCAATATTGAATAAATGAAAAAAATTGCTAAAAACACTGACAAAATGAAATCTAAAACGAATAAAATAAAGGTTGATATAACAACAAAAGTAGAAATGAAAGTGAAATTAGTTACTAAAGTGAAAGTAGAAAAAAAAGAACGTAGTGACTAAAGTGAAAGCAGTAACGAAAGTGTGGAACTTCCGCAAACGACAGAGTGCACCAGTGGTTAACGTCTTGATAGAACTTGTGGAATTTTAATTGGAAATCTTCAATAATTGTCTGGCCTTGTTTTATGCTTCTTTTTTTATTTGTAAAAGTTTTCTTTTCCTTATTTAATTTTAAAGCAATCTTTCCTTTTTATAAACTTTTTTGAGGCTATTATTCTTTGGGGAAACACTTCTCATTAATTTCAATTTTAAAAGAAACGAAGAAAAATCAATAGCAAACGAGAAAAGTTTGTAAGAGGATCTTCCAGGAATAGAAATAGAAAGATGAAATAGCGACTGACAATGACAATATTGCCACGTCCTTTTACACGCCTATTTCTCCTCTCACTCCCACCAATTCTTTACGATTGAAGCGTGTGTGGTTTTACTCTTTTGTAACAGAAAGCCCCGTGGTTAAATCGCAAAAGGTAAGGTCTACAATTTTATATAAGACTTCATGATTATTTATACAGCGCACTGTGTAAAGAAAATGGAGTTACCTTTAATATACCCTTTAGATTTTAAAATAACATAATATAAGCAGCAACGTTTGTATATATATATATATCTATCTATCTATCTATATATGTATATATATATATATATATATATATATATATATATATATATATATATATATATATATATATATATATATATATATATATATATATATATATATATATATACGAGGGAGGACCCAAAAGGAACCGGAATCGTTTTCTGTGTGACAAGCCCGTAGTAGTTCAGGCTTTCACCGGTAGATGCCACTTGAGGCAACCCTCAGGCATCAGTGTGCTAACTGGTATCGTGGGAAGACGTTACAGCTCCATGGTTCGCATTTGTTTAGAAGTACTTCACACCTTTTCGTCTATTTTTACCATGGCTGAAAGAATGCTTGTCGTAAACTGAAAGAACAGTTGGAAGTTGATCCAGACCATTTTTCAAAGGTCATCACTGGTGACGAAAGCTGGTGCTATGGCTACGACCCGGAAACGAAGCACCAATCAAGTCAGTGGAAGCATCCAACGTCACCACGACCCCAAAAAGCGCGTCAAGTGAAGTTCAATATCAAGACAAATGCTGATTTATTTCATTGATGTGAACGGAATTCTCCACAAAGAATTTGTTCCTCCTGGTCAAACTGTTAACCAGGCTTTTTACTTGGAAGTCCTGAAGCGTTTGGGAGACAAGATGAGACGAAAACGCTCTGACCGGTGGCAAAGTGGAGGGTGGTGGTTGCATCACGACAATGCGCCAGTGGACACCGCCTTGAGTGAGAGACCGTTTCTGACCCAGAATGACATGACCCCACTTCCCCGCCCTCCCTATTCACCAATCTCGCCCCCGCCGCGACTTTTTTTTGTTCCCCCGAATGAAGAAAGTCCTCAAAGGAAAACGTTTTGCTGATGTGGAAGAGGTTAAGAAGACAACGACGGAGTCATGAAAAAAATATACCTTCACAAGAGTTCCAGGATAGCTTTGAACGGTGGAAAACACGTCTGGACCGGTGCATTGCTTCAAATGGAGAATACTATGAAGGTGATAAGAATATAAACATGCAACAATAAATGAATAAAATTATATGACACAATTCCGGTTACTTTTGGGTTTCCCCTCGTGTATATATATATATATATATATATATATATATATATATATATATATATATATATATATATATATATATATATACACAAACTTTGCTGCTTATATTAATATATATATATATATATATATATATATATATATAGCACGTTGTGATGAGTTGTTAATCCACCGGTTGATAGCCTTCTCTTCTCTCTCTCTCAATTCCTCTTAGAAAATGTTCTATGACTACTGTTCTACATGAAATAAAGGGAGTCAAAAGAAAATTGGCTGTCATTAATTTAATTTGTGATACAGCCTTGAATTCGGGATATTTGAAAGACAAAATTTATTAAGAGGAAATTGTGAAGAACCATGATCGCCTATGACCTGAAGGAACACAGTACATAAAGAAGAAATAAAACTTTTTGTATTTTGGGGCCAACCTTCAGGATTTAGTAATAACTGTTTATAATCAACCGATGTTGGTTGGATTTTTAAGCTATACTTATGTAAGAAAGATATTGCGTTTAAAAACTATTGCTAATAACTTGTTTATGAGTGTCAAGTTCTATTATTCAAACTCTGTGCAAAATAAATGCTTATTTATGAAGAAGTAGAAAATATACGAACGCATATTTAATTATCACAATATTCGATACACGTGAATAAATTATTTTATTTTTTACATGTTAATATAGTTTCCTTGCAATTTTATAGCTTTTCTCTGTCCCTTTATTTATTCCGTTAACGTTTGATAGTGATTTAACTTTCCGTTGATTTTATGATTTCCAAGAATTAGGCAATTGTTTGCCATTTTCCTACGGATCTCGTTTAATGCTGGACAAATAATTTTCTATCGCATTAATATCTGGGGATACACGGATGTTCTTTTAATTCAGTGTCTTTGAAAATCTTACAAACGAAGGTGGACAGAAACCATATTTTTAGGATGTGAATTATCATTGTATTTTAATATTATAATCTTTAACTTGGGGGTTCGATGCCCTTGATTTGGTTAGATGAAAAAGATTTACTCCAAGCACAGTTTGCGTTTAAGAAAACGTCCCAACCCCATTATCGGAAGTTGTGCCATTAGGTTACATTTCCTGTTTCATTATTTTTTTGCATGACTGGAAGAGTTGTTTTTGTGTGTCTATGATTGCTATTTTTACATCAACGCTATCCATCACAGACATTTGGTTGTAACTGCAATCATTAAATAATAGTTTGTCCAGTAATTCTTTGCATTTTTTATCACTTTCATCTCAAATAAAGGATCCTATAATTTTACATCTGTAAATACTAGCAACATTTTAACTTACATTTCCCTAGTTGAATTGGGTTGGGTGACTGTTTTTATGAAGTGCAGCCATGCAACAGCCACTGGGTCCGTCGAATATAGCTCTCCTTTAATCACAAAAATAATGTCAAGAACTCAATTTTGTTCTAATTTGTCACCCTTCCAAATTTTTATTTCTGAATGGTCTGATTGCTTCTATGTCGTTAACAAATATGATTCTCCATATTTTTTCTACATTCGTAAAACCATTTTCAGCAGATATTCTTTTTTCCCCCTAGACTTGGTAACCTTTTAATATTTATTAAGTCACCATTTGTAATATTCTTAAAGTCTGTTTCTTTCTTGGTGCCTTTTCTGCCAGTGTTTTCAAAAAACTTGGTGTACGGATAAGTTACAACAGATGTAATATGGGAGATCGTGGACTGGCGCTACAGAATCGCAAACAAAGCAGTTTACCAAATAAGAGAACGCACCTCACTTGATGACTTTCAACAACAGCGACAACTAAAATTATTCAATTTACTGGCAACATAAAATAGTTAATTAAACAAACAACGTGTCTCTACCTTTTAATCAAACTTGCACGTATGAATATTGCCCCCAAAATATACCTTCACGACGATTTAATTAAGCAGAATAGTACATTTTATTTCGTATATATAGATATAAATATATAGAAGATATATATATATATATATATATATGTTATGAAAGGGATTAAAAGTTCTCCACTGCCTGAACCGGGTATTGAACTCACACTCTTTGGGTCTGTCACTGGATCTAACCAACGCCTTTATCCACTGTGCCATGTGTCCTTGAGTCCACGTGTCAGAGGGAAATTACCAGGAGATAACTGATAACTGACATCCATCAAACATGGATCGTGGAACTAGAACAGTCTACCCCAGAGATCGAAATAAAGGGCTCGGTTCGAGATTCCAACCCCCTGAAGAAGGCTGGAGCGTACAACGGCCGAAACGTTGTGACAAATATGGCGACAAAGATGAGGACAATAGTCCGACTAATGTAAATACTGTATCATTAGACTTATTCAACTGTTATTCCGAATCCACTTCACTGTCCTCAGATTCACACCCGAACACTCTGAAATGTTCGTATTGGAGCTTCCCGTGCAAATACCAAGCAGTATAGCATGCCGTTTCCAAATTTCTGGTGGAGTGAATTGCCTCATGGTGCTCTTTTTCTCATAGACGGTGCCCAACTGACCTTACTATACTGTGCAGTCGAAAGAATCAAAAGCAAACAACGCGAATGCGGGAAATTAAAAAAAAATATAAAATGGCGAAAATTTAACCATTGCAACCTGTATATAAGTAGGAAAAAGAAGTTTAAAATGAAACTGGAGGCTTTAAGAATATTTATTTAGAGTATTTTTACTGGTTTCTCAATTTTATGGATTTTAAATCTTAAATTGGGGAGATGGGTAGACGTGTCGCTATGCCATGATCTATTTTGCATCTGACTGAAAAAATGTGGCTCCAATTGCTGTCAGTTTAGAATGCAATCTGATAGTAATTTTTGCAACAGAAATTGATGACCATAAAATTTTGTTTCCAAAAGATGGGAGATTCATAGTTCCGTGAGCGTGGTTAATGACAGCAATCTGTTACGTAGTTCATGACAACAAATTCTTAAATTGTCTTTTTAGTATTTCCTTTCTTTACAT
>OZ038487.1:83700990-83703490 GCA_964036315.1 Acanthosepion esculentum
GTAGTTGCGTATGTATGTGTGTATATATATGTACTAGCGGATGTGTATATGCATTTTTATACTCATGTCGTTTTAATTTACGTTTGTTTAATTTTTCATGTATACACTTGTATTTGTAAATGTCTATATATATATTTAGTGTATATACATATATGCATGCGTGCTTATGTATGTACATCTAGATGTGTATGTATGTATGTGTGTGCTTGTATATGGTTGCATCTTTATATGTATTTCTTCACTTGCCTTATTTACTTTTCTGCGTCGACGTATGGGTCAATATATTTATATGTGCTTATCTATGTGTATGTTTATGTACGTAGGTCTGTGTATGCGTACCTATTATCCTTATATGTGTCTATGCGGGTGCATGTATTAATTTATATGCGGATGTGCGAGTGTTCAATTATATGTGGAGGTGGTTATTTACTTTTGTCTGTAAATGTGTCGAAAACTATATGTTTTCAAAAATGTATATATGTATATATATGTGTATGTGTGTGTATGTGTATATGTGTATATATGTATATATATATATATATATATATATGTATATATGTATATATATGTATATTTATATATGGTTATTTGTTTAAATTTTTCAAGTTTAAATTCGTTTAATAACATATTAAGCCACGAATAGCTTCGACATTTGACCGTCTGGATCATATTGAATGTAGATGTGTGTGCCTGTGTGTATCGATGTGTGTGTGTAGGTGTAGTGCATTTGCCTATGTGTGGTTTGCTTTTTTGTATGTGTGTGTATATATCTAGATGCGTCCGAGCGTTTGGCATGCCGTTGTTCGAGTGATTTCACGTGAGAGGCGACTAACATGCTGAAATGTAACGAAAAATGTATACATCTATGTCTGGGACTCTAAATACAACTTTCAACTTAATTTCAATGAAAATATAAATTAAATAGCATATATATCTTTTATTTTTATTTTTAGATTTATTTATTTATTTATTTTTTTTTTTTTCTCCTTAGTAATTCTACAATTTAAAACTTAATAGAGATCTGATTTAGATTTCTAAATAGGTAATTTTAATTTTTTACTTTTAATTTTAATTTCAAATTTTATAAATCTTTTAATATCTAGATAGCCTTGCTTAGTTGTCAAATTTTTCGAATCATCCTATACTTGTTTTTTGATTGGCCACTCTGGCTTACGTAACAGCGTTTACTCTTAGCTAAGGATCGTTGATTAATTTGAAACTTTTAAAACCATTTATTCTATACTCTATATTATCACTTGACAAGACACAAGAAGTGTTGAAACAAAATGGCTACTTTTGTCGTGATTTTATAACATATTTATGTTGTAATATTCAAATAAATAATTATATATATATATATATATATATATATATATATATATGTACCACGGAATATATGATCGACCGGCGCTATATCGAATCAAAATCGCTGTCCCTTCGTCACCGAGGCCCGTTGAAATGACGTTTACCTGATAACGTAACTGCCCAGGTTTCAATTCTCGGTAGTGGATGCGCACTGCCGATGAGTCCCTAATATAGGCCGAAACGGTCCAGTGCTTTCTGCATTCGGTTGAGGTTTCTTCTAGACTCGATGAATTACTTAATTATCATTATCTCAAATCCTCCTCATAATTACAATCACTCAATATCTGGAACAGAGCCTGTGTAATTATCAGAGATGACACGTAGGTCAACACCGAGTGGCGAAAGTCTGCTTCATGCTTGGACTCAATCTTAGGCCATTGATTAGTTGATAGCTCTTTATATATGTACCCCGTCCATAGCTGAAGATTGTGTTCAAGCATGAAACTGATTGTGGCTACTCGATGTTGACCGCAGTGTTCATACTTTCTCTCTATCTCTTTTTCATGTACACACACACACACACACACACACACACACACACACACACACACACATATATATATATATATATATATATATATATATATATATGTAAATAAATATATATATATATATATATATATATATATATATATATATATATATATATATATATATAATGGAAATTACATCAGTATGTCATTTTGAAAAATAAATATGAAATGTATTCAGTGGCCCAGAATTTTAAACCGTCCACCATATTGGATCTATCTATCTATCTATCTATCTATCTATCTATCTATCTATCTATCTATCTATCTATCTATCTATATATATATATATATATGTATATATATATAAATATTGATATATATCTATCTATCTATATCTATCTATCTATCTCTCTCTCTCTCTATATATATATATATATATAGATAGATAGATAGATTGATAGATATGTGTGCGTATATGATTTTTTATGATGTCCGCCATGTTTGGATGATGTTTAACACTGTAGTGTGTACGGTCCCTTGGTGATGTTCAATCCAGTTGGCCACGTGCCAGACTTTTCTCGGCTATGTAAATATTTAATTCTATAATATAATATATTATTTTAGCCACATGACAAAGTGGCTTAATAATTGATTCAAGCGCT
>OZ038487.1:83705990-83733490 GCA_964036315.1 Acanthosepion esculentum
TAACCTATTGTCCCTGATAATCGAAGCAATCAAAGCGAACTAACTAACTAAAAGTTAACCGTTAAAAGAAGAATAATCGAAGGTGGGAATAAAATATGGATCGAGGAAGGA
Organism: Acanthosepion esculentum; assembly: GCA_964036315.1. Classification (NCBI taxonomy): domain Eukaryota; kingdom Metazoa; phylum Mollusca; class Cephalopoda; order Sepiida; family Sepiidae; genus Acanthosepion; species Acanthosepion esculentum. The sequence goes on from OZ038487.1 coordinate 83,706,102, forward strand.
GAAGAGAATATGATGACATGAAGAGCAATGGGAGGAGAAGGAAAAGGTATCAAAATATATGTGAGTGAAATAAAAAAAGAGAAAATATAATTTGTCACCGTGATGAAAGTTTTACCTATTTTCCAAGAAGTACCAGTGGTCATCACTCCAGACACATTCTTCTTCTGTGTTCCTTAACATTAGGGGATAATGGCTTTCCACAACTTCCTATCCCGTGTGCCTCTTAGCAGTTTTTATCTCTTTGCTAAGGTTCCCGTTCCCTGTTTCTCGATCCATTCCCACAAGCTTGTCAGGCTCCCTGCCTTCTATTTCTCTTGTCTTTTTTCCCCCGTGAGTGTTAAATTTTCAAAGACCTCCTTCCTCTTTTTCGTTAGTCAGGATCTCCCTTTTAGAATATTGACGCAGGTCAATCTTCCAGCTGTTTCCCCGATTTCATATTTTATCAACCTCATAGATTTTCACATTCTACTTCGGAAGGCCTAGTTCGAAATCCAGTCGGGTTCATTAAACTCCCTTACGCCTAGCTGTTGGAAAGATATGAATCAATATTCCCCTCGTAATTATGGGTTAAGTAGTAGGAATTTTATCGGTAAAAATCAATTTTATTCTAAAAAACATTTCAATAAAATATTCACTAGAAAAAATTCTTACAATCTTAAATATGTTTCGGCTTAAAATAATGACATAAATGGTTGATAAACCGTAAAAAATCAAATTATTCACTCAATGTCCTTTTCACTCTTATTTTATCTAACTATATTTCTGAAGAGTTAATATTTCTTTCTATTTAGTTGTAATAAAAGGTGTTTAAAAATCATAATTTCAAATTTTGATTTAAGAAAGTCACTCTCTCACTTGGCTTGGATATTTTGTGAAATACTTACTTCCATTTCATTCGTCCAGATGAGGATAAGAAAATATCAATAACATAATAAAATAATAATTAAAATTATTTAGAATAAAATTATTAAGTAGAACCAAAGATTGTTTTTATTGACCTGTCTCTTCAGGACGTAGGTGATCAATGGCTCTCCACGCATTCCTTTACTTGATTATCTGTGAATTGCCATGACTTTTGGGGGAAAGATAGTGCAGTGCCTGTGTCATTAGTTGCTACTGTTTCTAAACCTCCTGCCATGAAGATGTTGCAACCACGGGAGCCAACTCGTCCCTCCAGCTCACGGTCTTGCCAGAGCGAAGGAACATCCACCAGAGCCAAATTAATCTGTAGGTGGTCTGTCGTGAGGTCGTCGCCATTTTGCGGTAGAGTTAACCGCATGTTTCGTATGCTTGGGTTGAGAAGTTTCCAACATCGGCGACCTCCCCACGGAGATCAACAGAAGACATATGTTGGCTGCAGGTCTCATGCGACACCACTGGAGAACCTTATGACGGCGTCGCGACATCTCTCCACGCAACAAGCTACGAGTTTACAACGTCACTCTGTGCTACTATACGGCGTTGAGACGTGGCTCCTCAGTATGACCCTGCCGCACCATCCGCATTCGGGTCCATCCAGGTGTCCTTAAATGTTTTTTAATGTGTGGTGTTATATATATATATATATATATATATATATATATATATATATATATATATATAATCATTATTATAGCATATTGTCGATTAACCTCGATTTAAGCATTCGGCATAGCATCTAAACATATAGCTGTGTTGTTAATATTTCGTTCTTTCACGTGGTACGACCTCAGAACCGCATCACCAATTTACGACCTGCGTCTGCTATTCCGCCATCGTTGTCGTAACATAGCAAACTTCTATGTAAAGGTAACAGGATATCATCTTTGATGGTGAATATATTTATTGAAATGTCCACATAACCACTCTGATGGTGGGTCATGAGAGTCAAAAACTTATATATATATATATATATGATTAGAACATACTGGCGTGTAAGTAATATAAAAGTAAGTACGATAGGGAATAATGATAAAACTACTGAAGTTATAAAAGAGATACAACGATGTCCATTCAGTCTCCAGCCATAGACGCTGTTCAAATGGCGCGAACGTGCAAATGCATCGAATCGTCTGGTGTAGAGGAAGGAAAAGAGGCGTTGAGATGGCTCGCGGTAGGCAAGAAAATAGACTGAAAAGCAAAAAAGTGCTCGCGCATGGGTACACACACACACACACACACACACACACACACACACACACACACATATATATATATATATATATATATATATATATATATACAAACAAATACACACAAATTTAGGGGAGAGTATTCCCCAATTATGAAAAAAAGGCTAACCTTAATGCCAGTCAGCCGACTGATACGAGTCTCGTTCCTTCCTTTCCACTCGGCTTCGTCCACTGCTATTAACTACAACGAGACCATCCCCTGTGGTCCTATGTAGAACACTTGACATTCATCTTCATGTAGAGGCGACCAGCAACAAGTGCGGGGTCAGCTACGAGTGTCAGACAAGGCCTAAAGTGACCGGTTTCTAAAGAGAGCTCAAGTAGTGGGTTGGCATGTAGCAACATATTTATCGGTACATTTCATTCAATTAGCAGCAAAAGTTCGACAATCAACAATCGTTTTAAATGATAACATACAACGAAAAGGTCATCGATCAAAATGTGGCTGCATTCAATTGTGAAAAGTTGACTACTTCCACTACAACTACAATTTATTATTATTATGTTGTTCTCGCAGTCAATGGGAATTGTGTTCTTGAAGCATGGTGACAACAAAAGTGCTCACAACTTTCCGAAGAATCCCTGCAGATTAAATGATAGCATTTGTTATTTTTTTGGGAGCTTGTGGTGAACATTCCTTTTCTCCCTCTTGCCTATAGTCAAAATGGACTGTGCTAATTATTATTTTGTTTGTACTAACTGTTCTATTGCGCAGAATAAAACCTAATTTGAGTTACTTTGCTCCGTGTCTTTTATTAAAGTGGTCAACAATTTTTGGTCTCAATTCCGATTCTCCCTTTTTTGGGGTATGCCTATAAACTACACCCATCAGCAAGGCCACTAATCGGGAGGTTTTGAGGAGCACGGGACCATAACTTAATTGCTGTTGTTTCCATGTAAACGCTAACCCGGGGTGGTAGCAACTGTCAGTGTCACAGCTATGGACAAATATTTAACCACGAACCTGAGATCAAAGCACTATCAAAATATATTAAAAAAATTATAGTAAAATACCAGCAATATATTTGACTCGTTAGAAAAAACCCTCTTTAGAAAAACACCCCATTTAAATCTGATCTACAAAGTGATTTCTTTCAAGTAATACATATTCTATTCATACGAACCTATCCTAAAATTCTTAATTTAAAACCATTGAGGCTGATATGCCGGAAAAGGAACAAAAAAATTCAAACCAAAACCAATTCTCTCTAAGTGCTCGTTCAATATTTCAGATCTTGTTCCCAACGCACCCAATACTACATGAATTAGTTCTACTGTCATGTTCCGGACTTATTTTATAATCAAGAATCTATACTGGCAGTAAACCGCCTGCATACGTATAGAAAATGAGTTCAGCAGATATACAAAAATTGAACAGTGTGTAAGACAAGCATCTGTCATTTCATCGTACGTATTCAACCTATACAGCTTGGTAATTCTGAGATAGTGAGATGTTCTAACAGGATTCAGTATTGGCGGCCCCAATCTTAACAATATAAAATATGCAAATAACACAGTGTTGATAACTGTTATGGTCCAGGTTCCTCGTACCAAGTGATGGTGCAAGGTAGAACCAATGAAGAATAACTCGAACACAGGTGTGAAATAACACAGATATATTACAAACAGAATATGTACAAAAGAAGTATACGTGCTAGTAATAATAATCAGGTTAGGTTAGAGAGAACTATTTTGTTCTCGAAGTATCACTATTCCAATATCTTACAGTAATCGTCTGACGCGACTCTCTCTCCGACTGACTCACACTCTAACTCTGTGTTTGCTGCTCCTTCTTGAGGCGTAGTATTTATTAATATTATGGGTAAGTCTCATAACACCCCTCTTCCGAAACTTTTGCGTAGCAGGAGTTTTTAATATCTCTTTTTCTTTGGATCTATTGCCAAATGTTCCGTAATTTTTTTTTCGAGACGATTTTCTTGGTTCTGGTATAGTTTGCGGTCTTTTTTATATCAAACGTATCGAAAATCGTGTTCATTACCTCTTCTTGACGTGGACTGTTAGCGTCCTGTAACAGTTTTTCCTTATTTGGTTTACGTTTCTTCTGTGTGAGAATTTTTGGCTCTGAACTATGTAAACCATCTTGCCAATTCTTTTGTCAATTGTCCCTTGCTTCCAATACGATGTATTATTTTTGTAGGCTTTAAAAACCTTCTTCTCCTGGGAGAAATTTTCTTTTTGGTGCGTAGGACTGTGTTACTTGTTTTGTTTTACTTGGTAGCACACGGGTCGAATGTGGCACAAGCCGGTTTAATGTGGGCTTACCGAGCCCGTAGGCTCGGCCAAAAATATACCCATTAGAACGCGTATACATGGGTTCAGGGACCGAGTTCCTCCTCGCCGAGGCGGAGAATTCGACAGCAAAGAACAGTCTGAACGGCTGTTCCGACACTGACTGTGTGTCTGCTGCTCCCTTTTGAGGCGCAGTATTTATGGGGTACAGAACAGTCTATTAATATTATGGGTAAGTTCCCATAACAATAACAGACACGGAAAGAAAACTACAAAGCTTCTACAAAAGGAAAGAGAGAAGAAAGGACTAACCATAAATTGCAAGAAGACAGAATGCATGATTATTAGCAAAAGGATGAGCCCAAAAGATAAATTACAAATTGTAGATACCAAAATCAGCCAAACACAAAAAATTAAATATCTGGGAAGTGTTCTAACAGAGGACGAAAGATGCGACACTGAAATCCGAAGACACACTAGAATAGCCAAAGATATATTCCAAAAGATAAGCAGTGTTAAGAGAGAAAAACCTCGTTAGAAATAAAGAAATGAGTACTGAACTGTTACTTGATATCTGTCCTACTGTATGGCAGTGAATGCTAGACAATCTCCTCAAAGATGGGGAAGAGGCTTGAATCAGCAGAAATGTGGTTCTACAGAAAGATGCTGAGGATACCATGGACCAAACATGTAAACAACGACGAGGTTTTAGAGAAATGGAAACAAAAAGTAGAATTATACGTAATATCAAAAAGAGATAGTTGAAATTTTGGGGGTACATAATGAGGAAAGATGTGTTGGAAAATCTGTGACCCACAAGACAAATTGAGGGCAAGGGGACCAGAGGAAAACAACGCATAATATACTTGACGAGCATGATAAAATGGATGTCGGAACAGGGTAAAGAAATAACGAAAAGACAGAATTTATTTAGAGCTGAAAGGGATAGGAGATTGTGGAGTGCCCTGATCGCCTACGTCCTGAGGAGTCACGGTTCATAAAGAGAGACAAATCTTGGATTTTTTTCTATCTTTTCAGTTTCTTTAGAGTCCACTCTTGTTCTGACATGGAAGAGCAAAGTCCATAATTCAGCATTATCTGTATTAATGATGACGGGTTGACATGTCTGGACTGACAAATGATTGTCTAGGGTGAGAAATCCCATAATATCATATGACAGTCATTTTCTAACACTGCTGATATTTGAATGTTCCAGGTTGTCACAGAAGGAATATAAGCGACGACATGGATGGATTGGTAAGATAATCTATGAGGAATTATACCGTAAGTTTGGCTTCAGTGTAAAACAGAGTTATAATAGTAATTTGTAGTAGTACTAGTAGTAGTAGTAGTAGTAGTAGTAATAATAATAATAATAATAATAATAATAATAATAATAATAATAATAATAATAAATTCTTCTCATGAATACAGACCACATCGAAGGTCTTTATGTAAAATATGGGCGATTTCTTTTCAAAACTGCTCAGTGGAAATTGTCATGATGTCATTTCTGGCCTTAGGTCTCTGGTCGGGACCCGGAAAGAAATGAGTATCCACAAGAATCCAAAGAAAATAAAATAATAATAATAATGTTAATATTAATAATGATAATGAAATACAAGGAGCTTGAAATCGAAATCTAAAAAATGTGACGCACGAAGACATTAACAATTCCAGTTGTAGTTAGAGCCCTCGGATTGATTGGAAAAGATTCCAATAGACTCATTGGAGGGATCCCCCGTAGCCTATGCCTTGAGGAAATAAAAAAAATGTACTCATACTTACAGCCCTCACCTTACGAATGTAAAATATGAGATTTTTTTTTCAAAACTGCTCAGTGGGAAATGTCATTTCTGACCTTACGTCTCTGGTCGGGACCCTGAAACAAATAAGTATACACCAGAAACTATAGGAAATAAAAGAGCAATAAGAATAATAATCTACTTCAGTTTTTCTGTTATTATTAGATCATTACCGAAGATTCATCATAAGGCGGGGTAGTAAATATATGCATTCTGTATGAACAAATTCTGGTGGTAATTGATACTTAACAAGCAAAGATACATTTATAATAGTCACCTGAGTCGATCAATAGTTCCACGCAATACAATACTTTTCATTTCTTATGAACAAAGGCTTGATCTTGTTAATGCTCCTCAACATATATGATTATAGGAATAGCAGTAGTGACTTAAGGTACCTAGTTATTTTAATTTAAATTTCCAGACCCATTCTTTATTCCTTCAAATTATTTTTTTTAATTTCGTGGCAATGCCTGATACATGTAAGCCGTCGATGGATACAATCTCGCGACTTATACTAAAATAATACCTCGATATGTAGAGGTAATATTGAAGGAATTATACGGTCGCTGAACGTCATGAGGTATACGCAGATCTCCAGGATGTGGGCTCGGAGAAGCTTATTTTCTTTTCCCTTTTTTTTTAATTGTTGAGCAGTTATCTATATTTTGTCTTGATTAAGCGCTAAAGAGCGAGGAGCAATACCTGTTTAGTCCTGTTTATCTTGCTTCATTTTTGTTATGTTTCAATTTACCACTTGATGGTGAATACTACTACTACTACTACTACTACTACTACTACTACTACTACTACTAATAATAATAATAATAATACAGATTCTGTGATAAATATCCGGAAACAATTGATCACCTTGTATCAGGATGCACGGTATTGGCACTCACTGAATATAAAACACAGCATGACAGAGTGGGCCAATATCTGCACTGGAATATTAGCAACTTCTACGGAAAGGAAACTGAAATAAATTGGTATGAACTCGGTTACAGAGATAGGACCTGTAACAATTTTATGGGACTACACAATACACACAGACAGAACAATCAAAGTTAACCGCCCAGACATTGTTATAAGAAACCGCAAACAAAAAATGCCTCCTTATTGATATGGCAGTCCCTGCAGGTTTCCATGTATCTTTGGAGATCTTCAAAAAGCTATCGAAATACAAGGACCTTGAAATCGAAATACAAGCACCTTGAAATCGAAATACAAGGACCTTGAAATCGAAATCTCAAAAATGGGGCACATGAGAACACCAACAATTCCTGTTGTAGTTAGAGCCCTCGGATTGATTGAAAAATATTCCAATAGACTCATTGAATGGATTCCTGGTAGCCCATGCCTTAAAGAAATACAAAACATTGTTCTCATGAGTACAGCCCCGACCTTACGAAAGGCTTTATCTATGTTTGTGTTTTTTAATCGCTCACCGGAAAATGACATGATGTCATTTCTGAGCTTAGGTCTCTGTGCGGGACTCGGTAAAAATAAGTACACACCAGAAATCAAGGAAATAAAATAATAATAATAAAAGTCAACAGACCTGATATTATAAAAAAACAAGAAATTCAGGCTTATTGACATAGTAGTACTATCTGAGAGAAACATCTCCATAAAAACTATCGAGAAATTGTCCAAATACAAGGACCTGGAGATCGAGATTAACAGGATGTGGGGAATGAAGACTGAGACTGCACCAACAGTAATCGGAGCTCTGGGCCTCGTGAGAAAAAGAATGGACAATTTTACTAACAATGTCTTAGGTTACATCAACATACACATTGCCGAGAAGATCGCCCCATTAGGAAGAGGCCATATACTAAGAAAAATTCTGTTAATTATCTAACAATTCTCCTATAGAGCCAAAGAACCATAGTTTAGACCCGGCTCCACAGGATACAAAGCAGGAAACAACATACAGAAATAATAATCTTTGCTTTTTTCCTCTTTCCTCCGTTCAGAGATGGCTGCAGATGGAATCTTAGTGTTGTAATCCGGCCGTGTTCATTTTGATGAACTTTTTCGTGTTCCGTATTATGAAGAGGGTGAGAAATGATCCAAAATATAAAATCTCTTATATTTTTTCTTTTTGTTTTATTTGTTTAATGTATTCATTAGCGAAATAAAGGGTTCAGTTCGACATTCCAAACGCCTGAAGAAGGCCAGAGCGTACAACGGCCGAAACGTTGTGATAAATATGGCAACAGCGATGAAGACGAGAATCCGAACAATGTAAATAGTGTGTATAATACCTTATCTCAGAAATATAGACAGATAAGAAATTTAAGTTCTTATTTAAGTTCTTGCTGTGTTGTCTGTTATTATTCCGCTGATTTAACCAGCTGATGAGACTTTGGAGGTCAAAATCGTGATAGTGTTTCATTCACCGATTCCTTATTTTAGGATATATATATATATATATATATATATATATATATATATATATATATATATATATATATATGCGCGCGCGCATGTGTGTGTGTGTACTTTTAAAATGTTTCGTTTTTAATGCGCTAATTAATTTATCAAAGCATGTACATGTTATCAACTCCAAGCAAACCCTGGAGGCCTTGAGTCGTAGCAGGATATTTATTAATTTTATAATTGGCACCGTTTCCATCTAAATCTACCCTAATTTTCATAGTCTAATTGAAAAGAAGTGTAAAATGCATGGAAACAGCACATAGAAGAAGAAGAAGAGATAAAATTAGTCAGAATCCATTTTCAAAAAGGGACAAATGTAGCCAAAACCAAGTTTTCAGTCGCTTAGCGGAAGTAACTTTTTATCACGTTGATGTAAACATTTTTTCACCGAATATATATATATATATATATATATATATATATATATATATATATATATATATATATATATATATCATAATTAATTTATCGAGTCTGGAAGAATGATCAACAGAATGTTTCGATACTTATAACAACGGACTGTGCCCCCATGAGTCACGTTGGTATATGTAGACTCGCATTAGTCAGACGACGGAATTTATGAAGAGCTGATGCTGTATCGAGTCTAGGTTTGTTACCTATCCGTCACCGGGGCACATTGGTCCAGTGAGTATGACGCTTGCATCATATGGTCAGGCTCCGGATTCGATTCTCGATAGTGGATGCGGGACTGCTGATGAGTCCCAAAATAGGACGAAACGAACGTCCAGTGGTGCAGTGATTTCTGTTGGGGTTTCTTCTAGACTCGATGAATTAATTTTGATTATGCAAATCCCCTTAATTTTTAATATATATATATATATATATATATATATATATATATATATATATATGTATATTTAGGCAGTAAATATATATATATATATATCTTTAGGCAGTAAATATTCATCCAAACAAGTCTGATTCAAAAGAATCGATAAGTTCTGTTTGTTTACATTTTTATTTTATTTTTACAATATGCAATCCGAAAACAAAATTTAACAGACAGAAAAAACTTTGTTAGAAATAAAGGAAATAATACTGAGCAGTTACGTGATGTTGGTCTCCAAAATGTCAGTGAATCCTGGACAATCTCCTCAAAGATGAAGAGACTTAAAGAAACGGAAATGTGCTTCTACAAAAGTATGCTAATGATACCATAGATTGAATATGTGAGCAACGACGAAGGTTTAGAGAAAATGGAAACAAAAAGGAAACTTATATTTAACATCGAGAAGAGAGAGTTGAAATCTCTGCGGAACATAACCAGGAACGAGGGCTTGGAATATCTGATACTCACAGGACAGTTTGACTTGCAAGACGGACAGAGGCATAGAACGCATAAAATAGTTGATGGTATTAAGTAAATAGATGGCGGAAAAGGGTTTAGGAGAAATAAAAAAAATATTTATTACGAGTTACAGACGAGAGGAAATTGTGGAGTGTCGTGATCGTTTATATCCTGATGAAACGGTAAATAATGAAGTAGGGCAGACTGGATTCTCTTATCATAGGTTAACGACCAGTCTAGGACAAAGAAAGCTGTATTCAAAACTAGCCTAAAGAGAAATGAACCCGTCAGGTTGTCTTGCTCTAGACACACCCTTGCTGCTACTGCTACAATAGATGTTATGTTTTTAAAACCCTAATGGATTAGGGTGACATTACGAATTGAGTCATTAATATTTACAAAAACACAAGAATAATGTTAAAGCTTTCAGAAAATATATCAATGAAATAATTTGCTCGTATTTCGGCAACTACTGAACAAATAATATTGGAATTTCGTAACAGACATAATGTTGCCATTCAACTATAATGATATAAGCTGATCAGATTACAAAAATATACTTTAAATCATCATGAAATAATTTTTTTAGGGACTGCCCGTTTACAAAGCGTGTAGGATGAGAAAATAAAGATTGAACGTCAGGTTAAATATTTGAACGTCCGTGTTCCGCGATTCCTTGACGAGATTATTTAACCAGCCGATGCCTATCAAATCTTGCCAACCTGAAATATAACTTGTATAAACGATCATGGGTTAAACCGTAGGATTTGCTTCGGTTATTTCCAACGAGCCGGAGCACTTATATCGCTTATAAATGACTGCGTCGGGTCTAAAGTTACAATATTAGTTTCGGTTTATATTGCTCTACTGATACGCCAAAAGATTAGGATAATTGATATCAACGAGTCCAGGAATATCACTGATAATTTCTCGATGGTCTGGATTAAGAAAAAGGAAAATAAACACTCATTAAATTTTAAGCTGTAGTTTTGCTTTTTGTTTTTAGTTTTCTTGGCAAAAAATTATCAGATAAAATAAACGAAGAGCATTTAAAGATTTAAAGTAATACAGAAATATATATATATATATATATATATATATATATATATATATATATATATATATATATATATGTATGAATGCATGCATATATAGTGCATTTTATGGTTTGCAGAAATGCGATAATAACGTACCATTCGCGATTTAGTTTAAAAGATCTAATATAAACAGATAGAAACGTAGATAAGGGCGCCTACCGCATAGCAGTGGTTATTACACATACTGCAAGGGAGTTCAGTACCCTTTCAGGATGGCTTTCTTCTGGCGAACTAGGCTATTTTATGGCTGCGATGGTTTCATATTTTGCAGTGGTCACAGTAGTCGGTATTCAAAGCGGAATAAAAGAGAGATTATCGGACAATGAACATATTGAACAATGTAAGCGGGACTTCCATATTTAAAAGTTTGATGTAACATAATCTTCCAACCTATTAATTCTGACTATTATAGCCTCGTGCCACATTAAGCCAAATACATTAAGTATGCACTGGAACCGAATATCCTATCTTATAAGGAATCACAGTAGTTATTATATCGTGAAATAAATAATCGCAAGCACACACAGACACACACACACGCACACAAACATTCACACATTCACACATCTATGTATACAGATATGAATAGGGACAAATATAATGTGAATATAGGAATCACATTTCATGTTGACGCCTTAATGTGATCTTCAGACCAACGTCCGAACAGATCCGAACTTAATCTGAAGATGGCATTGAAGCGTCACTATGAAATGTTGATATCTATCCCCACGCTAACTATTCACACACACACACACACACACACACACACACACACACACACACACACACACACACACACACATATATATATATATATATATATATATATATATATATATTGACATTTTGGGATCAGGAGGTTACAACAGCAAGAAAGATCATCATTTCAAAATAAAGCGCTAAAGAGACCAATTAGAAAAGATCCAACTCAATTCATAAACTGTTTGGTCCTTAAAGTTAAAATTTCAGCTATAACAGTACAAATAGCAGTGAAAAAGGACTTAAAAATAAAATCGTACCTGAAACCTGTGAGATACCTAATTCCGCCACAAGAAGGCGCTCGAGCGATCGCTATCCTCCATTTTATGGAGGCGATGCGTGAATCGTGTCGACAGACGAGTCTGCACTAAACGTCCGTGTCATGGGGGGCTGGGAATGCCACACTTGAAGAGCCACATTCGTGACTCTTGGTTGGCTTTCCTACGCCGCGCGTTGACAGGAGGAGATCCGATTTTGGCGGGGATTGTTAGGGACGCGATCCCTTGCCTTACTATCAGTCCCCCCATCTCGCGGGTTGAGCGCCGTCGTAAACCCCGGTATCAGTCGGATTTCCTTTGCGAGTATCGGTCGGCCTTGCTGGCTGTTCCGCAGTCCAGTGACCTTTCACGGCCCGGGAATTAGTGGAGGGGCCCGCGAAGGATCCCATACGTGATACGCTCTGCTTGTCGGAGGAGGAGTTTCGCTCATTCTGGTCTTGGGCGCCAGCGGCCGATTATCTCAGTAACCCTGAGTTTTCGCTTACCTGGCAATTGGCTCGGAATCGGCTGCCTCTCAACGACAAGGTTTTCATATGGGGCTTGGCGGATTTGCCAGACTGTGAACGGTGTAGCCTTGGTTTAGAAGAAACGGCTTCGCACGCCTTTTACCATTGCCTCCGGGTCCGCCCCTTATGGGACCAGGCCTAAGTGTTGACTTCAATGTTCACCTTTATATTTACACACAGACACAGACACACACACACACACACATACATATATATATATTTAAAGACATTTTTATGTTTAACATTCTTTTTATAGATACAAGTATTTAAGTAAATGCTCTGTTTATAATAAACAGTATTAAATAATATTTAACGGCCTGAATGTCCGAGAAATTTTCATAGAAAATGTTCGTCCTCCGACAGAATTCGAACCTGTATCGTCATATAGCCTGACGTGCCTTAACCGATTCGGCCACTGAGGATCGTTCGGTTGACATGGTTGAAGTTTATACGCCATGAGGAGTTATGAATGTACGTGAGAGTTTCATGGAAATTGAAGTTTATAAGCAGTAAATTCGACCTTGCCAACCGAACGATATATATATATATATGTGTATCTGTAATCAGCTCTTAAAAAGAGTCCAGCGTGAAAGCACACCGGAAAGAAAAACTGCTCAACACCATATAAAAAGTCTGAACTTTTCTAAGTATCTTCTCTCAGGCGGATAAAGTTCGACCACTATTGTAAGTTTCATGCTTTTACGCCGTCGGCAGCTGTAGTGCGAAAATTGGATCCTTTATTCTCCCAGGTGAGACTAAGATGGAAAAGCAAAAATGAAACTGTGCGGGCATACCATGTATACAGCAACCAAAGTCACTTGGAGTGTGAAAAGCACCCATCCAATCAAGATCGAATAAATATACCGTATTATATATATATATATGTATATATAGTTAAGCAGGGTAGAGCTTGTCAGTACCTAGATGAGTGACACACACACACACACACACACACACACACACACATATATATATATATATATATATGCTTAACTTCGTTGATTATACGAGAACGACTTTCAATGTGATATGGCCTCAGGCTCCATTGACTACAAGGAATTTCCATTCGGATAACATGTTTCTGCCCCGATCACCATCAACGTGAACCTCTTCAAATCCTAGCTCGACAGTTATCTATCCTTATTGGGGGCTTCAATGTAATGCAGTGTCTAACAAGCATATCTCCCTCGATCAATAGTTACTGACTACTCTTTTTGATCATTACTGGCTACCCCGTATTTGTAGCCTTGTTCCGCATCTACCATACACTCTGTAAAATGTTACCTGTGTAAATCAAGCATATTGTGCACCCCGACATGGTGTATTGACGAGTAAGCGTGCCTATTTGATTACAGGTACTTTTTAGTTTGTTCAATTTTCATTTGGTGCCCGGTACTTCTCGCTTTATGCCAAAACGGAATTTATTCAGAAGCGTACAATTATATCCTCCATTAATCTCTGAGTTTGAAATGTTTTTTTTTTATTATTTCAAAGCTCACTATTCATTGCAGATAAATGTAAAATAAATTTCAGGCCAAATAAAAAAAAAACGAACAAAAACAAACAGCGGTTAAAACAGCAATTTTCATTCTCAGCGCTAAAATTACGTTAGAATTTTTATTTCTCCCCCCGTCTATATAAGTGATTTTCTCTTACATCAACACCAAAACTCAAACAAAGCTTGTGGGAGAGAGCTAAATTTATTCATTTCTACCGTCTAGACATGTTTCTGTTACATATGGTATGCATAAATGCCCGATTTTATAAAATATAACCCTATAACTTTAAGAGTAAACTGGGAATTTTGATATCTGTAGACGTTCCGTATGTGCTTTTCTTGCTTACCGGATGCAGTGTGAATATTTACCATTATTTAAACATGAATGGCATTGTTATGGTTGCTCGATTTTGGAAGTGTATTATTGCACTTAAAATCTAAAGTTGAAGTTTATGAAGATAAATAATGACACCAAATATTCTTTTCTCAAATCATTACCGTTTTTTGAGAAATGAGTTGAAATGACTGATTTTAGTTTCAAAATGGTAGCGTTGTAATTTCATTCCGGTGATCAGTGAAAGTATTATAACACGACCTTATAAAATTTATAACTTATTGAAGCTTTACAAATTGTCTATCAGTGAAAACCTTATAACACGGCCTTATAAAATTTATAATTTATTGAAGGTTTACAAATTTTCTATCAATGAAAGTGTTATAACACGGCCTTATAAAATTTATAATTTATTGAAGCTTTACAAATTGTCTATCAGTGAAAGTGTTATAACACGGCCTTATAAAATTTGTAATTTATTGAAGCTTTACAAATTGTCTATCAATGAAAGTGTTATAACACGGCCTTATAAAATTTATAATTTATTGAAGCTTTACAAATTGTCTATCAGTGAAAGTATTATAACACGGCCTTATAAAATTTATAATTTATTGAAGATTTACAAATTGTCTATCAGTGTAAGACTTATAACACGGCCTTATAAACTTTATAATTCATTGAAGCTTTATAAATTGTCTATCAATGAAATTATTATAACACACCCTTATAAAATTTATTGAAGCTTTACAAATTTTCTATTAGTGAAAGCCTTATAACACAACCTTATAAAATTTATAATTTATTGAAGCTTTCGAAATTTCTATCAGGTAAAGCCTTATAACTCGGCCATATAAATTTTTAATTTATTGAAGCTTTACAAATTGTCTATCAGTGAAAGTATTATGTCACGGCCTTCTAAAATTTATAATTTATTGAAGCTGTACAAACTTCCTATCAGTGAAAGCCTTATAACACGGCCATATAAAATTTGTAAATTTTTGATGCTTTACAAATTGTCTATCAGTGAAATTATCAAAACACATCCTTATAAAATTTATAATTTATTGAAGCTTTACATATTGTCTATCAGTTAAATTATTACAACACGACCTTATAAAATTTATAATTTATTTAAGCTTTACAAATTGTCTAGCAGTGAAAGTCTTATAACACGGCCTTATAATATTCATAATTTATTGAAGCTTTACAAATTGAATATCAGTGAAAGCCTTATAACACTGCCTTATAAAATTAATAATTTATTGAAGCTGTATATATATTGTCTATCAGTGAAATTCTTTTATAAAATTTATAATTTATTGAAACTTTACAAATTCTCTTTGGACAAATGGATGGCTCAGCATATTATTGCTAAATCATTGTGACATCAAATAAGACCTTCATTTACTTCAAAGGGAAATTATACTGACCAATTTATTATCATGTATTATGATATGCAGTGTAGTAGTATTAGTCTGATTTTAAATAAACAATCTCAATTTAAAACATTTTGTCTTATAATTTGTTTCCAACATTATTATAATTTTATATATAGTTTTATCTATTTTTTTTGTTTTCATTAATCATGCTCTAACAAACAATCTAACAAATGTTATTCTCTGATTAACCTTTTTACACAGTTTTTACTTATCGAATACAGTAAACAAATGACATATTTTGCTTATCATGATTCGTAATTAGAATTCCGGTTTGAATTTCCATTCAGAGTATCTAATACAAAATATATCAATTTTATTTGGCTTTATTCTTGGAACAGTAAAAGTTTGAAGTCAGTTCGTATGCAAAAACCTGCGGAAATTCGGTATTTCTATACTTGTTTCCAGATGACATTCAAAACTACATGCTCAGAAATTGGTAAAAGTTATGAGTATAATTGCTGTTAGTACTTATCACATGAAACCCCAACTTTTGCGCTGAGCGAAATGTTGATTTCCTAAAAAAATATGAAAAATCTACCAATCCTATTGAAACATACCTATTGGTAAAAATAGATGCCAATTTTGTATAAGGCTTTCTTATATGTTTTTGTTTTATTGTTTACAGTTTAATTCAATACGACAGGTGAAACAAAGCGTGATCAAATTGCCTCAATGAAAATAGCTGCAATGAAGAATTGAGAGGAAATAAGATAGTTGAATGTTTGCAAAAAATGAGCAACAACCTCGCCAAATTCTAATCCAGGAAGACACCTTTCAGATCGTACCAGGATAGTCATTACATCCGTCAAGAACAGAAATCCCCGAACAAGCAATAAGAAATGGCAAAAGAGCTCGGTATTTCCTGTAGGTCGCTTAGGAGGATTGTGAAAGAGGATTTAAGGCTTAAACCATACAAGGTTCAAATACGACAGCTGCTCTCAAGTGCCTCCAAGAAAAAAAAACGGCTTGGTAGAGGGAATAAAGTGTTTGGGGAGACGCAACGTGAGGTCTTTTGTTATGAAGGCTGTAATCAACTACCAAAATGATGGGGTTTAGGTCGCTTCATGCGTAAACATTCGAAAAGTGCCAGGACACCTTTAAAGAGACAGAAACCAATCAGTATCATGTTTTAGGCTGCTACTGATTCTGATGTGTAGTAACCGCCATTGGCGTTCTTTGAAGATTTTGGTTGATTTTATTTAGGGGCATGTCAACGTGTATGGGTTACTTACTACGAATTCTAAAGATGGCAAGTCAAACTTTATAAAACATTCAAGAGAATGACACAATTTCATGATTAAATTATAACTACTAAACTGCATTATTTTTTACAAAATTATATTACAAAATCAAACGAGTACTGAAAAAATGTTTCTCCTTACAAGAAATGAGATTAATCACAGTAAATTGTTTACTTTTTCGACAATGTATTCCATGTTTCTAATTATACTATAAAAGTGCAATGATGGCCATTTCGCCATAAAATGTATTGTTGGTCATTTTATATAAAAAAGTATTGTTGGTCATTTTACTATAAAATATATTTTTTGTAATTTATCTATAAATACGCATTGTTGATATGTTTTATATAAAAGTGAATTGCTGGTATTTTTAGAATAAAAATGTATTTTTATAGCTTCATGGTTTTCCGTTTTTGTTTGAGTGTTCCCTATTTGTCGATAGTTGAGAACCCAGAAGCTGCTTGCACCCCGGGTCTGGGTGGACCTGGGAACAAAAGCATTTAAGAGTTCCTCAGAACCTTCAGTCTCCCGATCAGAGGCCTTGCAGCCGGATGTAGTTTATCATCAAACCCAAGACTAGTTCATTGAAGAAAGAGTGAAAAGAAATAGTAGAATTTACTTGTAAATGCTGGAGAGAGGGACGTGTTGCCCTGGTCTTTAGCCCCATTGAAAATCTCAATGCCTGCATTCAAGGCGGAGCTGCCGCACACATGTCTCAATTTGACACAAAACTGCTGCAAGAGATATTTCCGTGGAGTTTTGAAAAATATTTGCCTCTATATTCAAAATTATACAGCATATCTCATTTCTTGAAAAAATTATTACCATTAGAATGAGGAATATTTGAAAAGAATAGAGATAATCAATGAAAACAAAATCGATTGAAAGCTGAATTAAGCCATCGGGCCGAAGAAAACATTAAAAATTAGATTTAAAGCTAAGCGTCCTTATATCTTCAGCGTTTCTCGATGTAAAATTTTTAGAAATGTTTGTTGCATTTATTCACACCTGATATAACGGGGGCGTAATGTATTTGGGGATTCATTGACGACCATCAGGAAAATAACCACATCTTACAAACAACTGAATTTATTGATACAAAACTCAGTACACAAATGCAGTAATGTTTGGATCATATATTTATTCGATGTATCCTCCAATAATGGCTTCAGTACGGGACCAGTATCGTTGACATACACGCATCACATGGTCTTTATTGATATTAGACATTACACGGTTAATGTCGGCCTTCGGGGAATCAGTATTGTGGGAACGTTGATTAGTCTCCCGTTTAACAATGCTCCGCATATAATAGGCAAGGGGATTAAGGTTTGGCGAGTTAAGTGGCCAGATTTTGGGCGCGATGAGGTCGTGAAAATTAACCACCATTTAATCTTGGGTCGCCACAGTTTTGTGAGCAGGTGTAGAGTCCTAATGAAATAGATGCAGCCTTCTATCAAGGGGATTTAGATTTGGCGAGTTAAGTAGCCATATGCTTGATGTGGTCGTGTAAATTAGCCACTATTTAATCTTGAGACACCACAGCTTTTACAGGTGAAAAGTCCCGCTGAAACAGATGCGGCATTCGATCACATAGGACTCTTGTTTCTTCACAACTGTTTCCAACACCTCGGTGTAACCAGTAGCATTCAACCGAAAAGTCTTTTGAAAGAAATGTGGGTGGCAATGACGTTTCCTTCACTACTCACCACCCCGACAGCCATCTCAGAAACTTGGTGTACTTAATATGGGTGACATAACAGTATCCGCACATAACCACTTTTTTTCCGGTTCACTTTTTGATCTGGGTCGAATTTTTTTCCTCTGAAAAACAGAAAAATCGATAACAAAAAAAGAAAAGAAAAAAACAGAAAACAAAGCATGCCTGTTTTTCTTTATGTCTCAACTTGTCCAGCAATCTTTTTGCTCTGAGCAACCCGTTCTTCTTGCGTGTGCGTTCCTAATCAGGTATGAGTCGTACAGAGTGTCCTGTTCCACCACATTGCGGATTATACTCTCAGACACCCGGTGATCTCTGCCTATGGCTCTCATAGTCCTTCCGGGAATCGCATCGATAATGTTCTGCACCCGCTGTACGAATTGTAGGGGTCCTGAAACATTCCGAACTCTGTGAATACATATTTCGTTTCGCTACAGCAGACACCCCCCCCCCCCGCTGGAAGCTTCCAACTCCTTTCGAACTATGGACACAAAAGTCCCGGCTCTTCCCGAAGAACGCTTTTTCTGCGTGTATCGCAAAAATTGCATCATGTCGTTTCATATCTAGTCTTGGGCATAACGATAAACTACCTTCGGCAGCAATGCCTCTGATCGGGAGATTGGAGATTTTGACGCGCATGGAACCACCTCTTACCTGCTGTTGTTCCCTGATCCATCCTGATCTGGGTGGTGGCAAATAGTGAACCACCAAAAAATAACAAAGCACTATATTTTTTATAGTAAAAATTTCAGAAATAGATATTTATAGTAAAGTTACTATGAATACATTTTATAGTAGAATGACCAACAATACATTTTATATTAAAATAATCAAAAATACAGTTTATCGGTAATTGAAGGCATACAATTGCGTTCAAAATATATTTAGTTGAAGCTATAAAATTGTGTTCAAAATATTTAGTTTCTGGTATTAAAAAGAACCCATAGAGGTGTTGATATGCCGCTAAATAAAATCAACCAATGAACCAATTAAACGACCAACATGAAATAAGTCTTTCATGCTATTAATCCATATATTAACCTACATTTTTTAAACAAATCAAACCGTATTCCAACATATACATTCACCAAAACTACAACATGAAACACGTATATCACCGCCTCTAGTAATCCTGTCCACACAAGCATGTACATATGCACAAATGCTGAGTATCATCTACCATGTATTCAATTGTGAAAGCAGAATAACATATATCTTCAAAGTTTCCAAGAAAATTAAATTTCGGCATTAAATGTCCCATAATGATTTGATATGCCGTTGATCAAACAAATCCCTCAATCATTTCATCTTAAGCGTCTGCAAATAGATCACCAGCGATGCCCTTAAAAGATAATAGCACATTAATTGATTATCACATAACCGCAGACACACATGACCTCAAATACCTTACGTGCCCTTTATATGGCGTCCATCGACTATATTACGAATCGAGTAACATCGGAGTTCTTTTTTTCTATTTCGACATTCATTTACCCACAATTAATCTAATATGTAAATTTGCATATAGTTTCTTCAAAATTATATACAATGGGCTATGATAAAGGAGTGGCAAAATATGGAACAGATGACTGTTGATAACTTGATCCAATCCATGAAAAATGGAATACAAGCACTGAAACTAGCAAATGGAGAACCTACAATATACTAATTCCAAATACTGTTTGTTTATGTTGAATAGGGATTACGTAATTAGATTTTGAAATTGGATGTAGTTTATTTGTACTGGCTAAAAACTTTTCTTAGGCCAATGTAATATATAAACATTGTATATTATATATGATAGTAAACACCATTTAAGAATTATTTTAACAAACATTTTTTCTCAGATTTTCTTTTCTTTCGGTTTAAAATCACAGCGAATTTAATTTCTTCTTGCACCTGAACAAAATTCTGGAAATTTATATTAATCAAATACTTTGAAAAAGGTAATATGAATGATTATATGTTTTATTTTATTTTTTTTAATTTAAAATTGTTAGTTTGTGGCCTTTTTTCTTCTGTCTTCCAACATTGTTTGACTTGGTAGCGAACACGTGACCGTTGACTCGATAAGTTGCTTCAACATTTATTCTATGACTCCACATACTCACACATACAAACACACATTCTCTCTCTCTCTCTTACACACACACATACGCACACACATACATACATATATATATATATGTATATACAGAGTGCGATGGGTAAATTGTTGCCATTTATATTTTTAATTTCGCGCATGCGCATTGTTTTTTATTTTGTTGCCTGCACAGTGTAGTGGGGTCAGTTAGGAACCGTCTGTAAGAAAAACAGAAGTATGATGCAATTCACGCTAACAGAAATTCGGAAACGTCATACCGTATTGCCTGGCATTTTCGACGGAATATACATTTCAGATTGTTTCGGTGTTAGCCTCAGCTCAGGGCAGAGGATTCAGAAAGAGGTGGATGATATATCCGGTCAATGCCATGGTGTTTGGAGTGATCACTAGTGATAGCTACATTATACCTCCATTCATCTTCCCACATGACCTCAGATTGAACAAGTAATCCAACATCAAGTGCCTTGAGGAGATTATGCTGTCCTGGGTCAAGAGGGTGGATACTGGAAGACTCTATGTATAGCTACACGATTCTGCATCATGTCACCGAGTCATAGCTGTCAAGCAATTTCTGGAACCACATTACAACTTACATCTGGCCACCTAACTCCACAGATGCACGCCCCGGATTATTTTGTATGGAGCACAGTTGAGAGACTAATAAAACTCCTTGTAACATCAAAGATGTACTGAAATCAAGGATTATAGCAGCATACAACCAACTTAAGGAAACCTACCAGAAGAGTTGCAGAAAGAAATTCCGAAGTCGTCTGGAGGCCGTTTTTGAAGCAAATGATTGCGTGTATAGGAAAAAAGTTCGAGACATCGAAGAACTCAAGGACAGAATAAAAGGTGTAATATCAAACATTCCCTGTGAAATGTGTGCCAAGGCGCTAAATTATAGTGTTGATTGCTGGTTTTTGTGCATCAATCGGGCTGGTGGGCAGATGGAGACTCTTCAGTAAACTCTGAAGAAATGATTCCGCTCTCACTAGTGTTAACATAATTTTGACTCACCCTGTATATATATATATATATATATATATATATATATATATATATATATATATTAATGATAATAATAATGATAATAATAAATATATTAATGATAATAATAAATTTTTTTATAATAATAAATATAGATACTTTTCATCACCGGTTGCACAAATCGTCAAGTGCTGAATGAAAACTGACCATTGCGTAATTTAAATATTGATGTTTATACTGTACTGTAATAGTAGTGGAGAAGTCTATTTTTGTTCACAGGAAAATAATATAAAATAATAATATCTACAAATATACAAATACACACACATATCTACAAATACATTAGCATAATTATTTTTCCAATACGAATATACACATATGTACTTCTTAAATATAATGCAAATGTAGAAAAACTATCACGCCACATCTACATATATATATAGTTATGAAAAGGTGTACATGCAAAAATGTATTTATAATATCTATCTATATATCAAAAAGTTCGTTATAGTATTCATACAAAAATGAAAATACATGCACACTGGCAATTGTCCATTCATATACATGCAATATATTCGCAACAGCACTCAGTATGCGAAATTATATATATATATATATATATATATATATATATATATATACACAGTGTAACCCGGATATAATAGACCCTGATATAAGAGAAACCCGGATATAAGAGAGATTGTCTCTGGTCCCAAATTAGAGTCTGTGTTAATAAAACAAAATAGACCAAACCCGGATATAAGAGAAACCCGGATATAAGATAATTATTCTCCGGTCCCGACAACTCTCTTATATCCGGGTTACACTGTATATATATATATATATATATATATATATATATATATATATATATATACCCAGGTATAGTATTGGTGTATACGGTATAAGTTCCAATAACCAAAAATACTATTCTTAAAAGAGTGCTCAATACAGAGTAGAGCAAATATAATTTATTCGAAAATGCGTTTCCGAATTAAAGAAAATAACATTTCCTCTTACAAATAAATGTCAGAATTATAGACACGGACACGGATACGCCCCCATGTAAATAATAATATACACACTAATCTATGTACAGACACAAACCTATATTTATGTATGCACACACTGAGTGATGAAGGCAAAACCTTGTTAACATGCGATTTCACTACACCATTTCAACCTTTAAAACATTCAAACACAGACGCGAGGCCATTATTCCTCAATTCAGAGCCGTCTGAATTATTTGGACATCAATAACTTGTGTTGTTTGACGCCAGCATTACAACGCATGTGCCTTTTGCATTTCCGGATGAGCTTCCATAGAGGCATTCATCCTTTGGTGTGGGAACACATTCAGGGATAGAAGAAAAGAAACTGCAGATAAAACCGGGTTTCCCGAACGATAAGAAATTTCTGCTTATGCCTTTGAATACGTAAGCTTGAAAAGAGAAGTGTTGCGGGTCAGCCTGGGTCACCGTCTTACGAACGAGGGGTTTGGAGAATTAAGATAGGTAAAATGAAGAAGGTTCTTAGAAAACATAATTTTACTTTCAAATCTTACTCTCGTTCGATATTATTTTTTTTAATAAGTTTCATACAATAGAAGGCTAAAGAGCCACTCAAGGTAGAGAGTTACTGTATGAGGAGATTGTCACGAACGTAAGCAAGAAGTGAAGATTATGAGGATATGGAGGATAGATAACGATTGGCCCTGGTCTTGAAGTGGTTAAGATTATACTGTACAAAGAAGTATTTACACAAGAAACTAGTCTATAAATTAGTGACTCTTAGGAAGAAGCTGTTTGAGTGGAATCAGTTATCAGTTATCTCCTGTTAATTCCCCCCTCCAAGTTCTCCACCGCCTTAAACAGGTATTGAACTCACACTTTTTGGGTCCTGTCACTGGATCTAACTAACGCTTTTACCCACTGTGCCATGTGACCTTGAGGGGTTTAACAGGAGATAAATAATAACTGACATCCATTAGATATGGCACGTGGAACTAGAACAGTCTACCCCAGTGAGCGAAATAAAGGGTTCAGTTTAACATTGCAACCACCTGAAGAAGGCCGTAGCGTACAACAGCCGAAACGTTGTAATAAATATGGCGACAAAGATGAGGACAATAGTTCGAATAATGTAAATAATGATTTTACAAGTATATACATGTACTGAATTTTTTCACGTAGGGAATAAAGTTCGCTTTATAAACTCGATTTTTGCTATTTGTAATACATTGCCATAATAAAATAAATTTTAATTCATGTCTAAATATCATTTTTTTTAGTTGTTTTTTTTTTTACAATGACGTTCATTCTGTACAAGGTCCGAAAGCCACTCGAGGTAGAGGATTACAGAGTAAGAAAGCACAGTTTATGTGGATATGAGGTGAAGCTAAAAGTTAGAGTTGAAAAGGTTAAGATTTTAGTAATCGGGCAAGCATCCCCTTCTTGGGAAGAACCTACTCGAGTGGAACTTCTCACCAATGGAATATGAAAGTGGCTCGCTGAGTAGTGCGGTGTGTCATAACCATGAAGGTTAGAAATTGCAGAACTGAGGAATGCAATTTGACTGAACACATGCCATTAAAAAGCAACAGAGCAGCGAGAGGATTGCACCGTGTTGTCAGTGAGAAACAGGTTGCAGGGTTGAAAATCGAGACTGAAAAATGAAGATAGGACAGCTTCTTTCCCTTTATGGCAGCAATACTTCATTTTTAGCCTGGTCTAAAGGTAGGGGATATCAGGAGAGAGGAGTAAGGTACTTGCTGGACTGGTACAGGGAGCCGACCGTTTTTCCAGTATCATTAGCTAGGGGTAGTTTATACGAGTTACACTTGAGGTCTAGGTTGCATTTCTGTTGTAGATTAATTTCCAGTAGATTCTTTTATTACTTGCAACATATTTTAGAAAAAAAATGTTTTATGCAAAACTTCTGTAATGTACGAGATGATATCGGAAACTTCCCGCACCGTTCCTATTGCGATCGCGTTTTTCATAGGAAATACTCGTGCATTTATCAGTGATACCTGAAGGAGGCTACCTGTAGACTATACGCGTCAGGCCATCGACTCCTGTTGATTGATCACGTGAGATTTTGTAACTTTCTGCTGGAAAGAATTTGGATCTACACTAATGCAAATTCTAGCAACATACCTTCATCAAATTCTGCTTTGATGCTCGGCAAGTCTGGAATCAGAATTCTTCTTCTGAATTTTGGTGCAAATTATTGAGTAGCCGCGCGTTTTGAAGCCGGTCGAGTGTAGGTTCAACATGAGCGTACGGGAAGAATAGTTAGCGTTATAAGAAACAAACAGAAAGATAATGTGGTAAGTATTTCATAAACTCGCTCACGAGGACCATCGCCGAATGATACCTCTCCGCTATGAAATGAATGGAATCAGTTATAATGTCCTACAGGAAATTCTAATCTGAGAAGCATGAAGACTGATAGATAAAAAGTGACTAAATGCATTTTAGATAAAAAGAAATAAATAATGAGGTTTAGCTCAGCCAAACTTGATGCCACCATGGAGAGACAAATAGAAGCTATTGAACTCACAACGCAAATAATAGCGAGGGACTAATAATATATTAATATGCATATATTAAATTATCTTACGAGACAAGTAATAGAGAAATGAATTCACTAATCTAAAATCTACTCTTACGGTATAAGAGGAATATATTTCATAAAGACGTCTTTTGTTAAGTGTTATGTTACTATTAAAGTAAGTATGTTACTACTATTAAAGAAAGTATGTTAATATTAAAGAAAGTATGTTATTATTAAAGAAAGTATGTTAGTATTAAAGTAAGTATGTTACTATTAAAGAAAGTATGTTACTATTAAAGAAAGAGAGTGATGGTTAAATTGTAGTCTAAATTACGGAAAAATAAGAATAACAGTCATTTTAACATAAATTTACCAGAATTACACAAAAATACCTTGAACTACTAAAGAGTAAATTTATTCAATAAAATTACCATTGGTCTAACCACGCTCTCCAGACGACTTCGGAAACTCTTGCATTTCTTCTGTAGGGTCTCTTTAAGTTGGTGTATGCTGCCATAATCCTTGTCTTCAGTTCAGCTAAACTGCGCCCAGACATAATAATCAAAGTGTTTGTAATCTGGGGAGTTAGGTGGCCAGATGTATGGTTGCAGAAATTGCCTGAGTGCTATGATTGGGTTCTCCCGCTTGTGTGACCTGGTGCAGAGTCATGTAGCCAGACACAGGGTCTTCCAGCATCGACACTCTTTACCGAGGACAGCACTACCTCTTCAAGGTACTTGAAGTAGGCCTCCATATTGAGTCTGGGGCCCTATGTGAAAATGAATGAAGGCATAACTTCACTATCACTGGTAATCACTCTAAACACTTTCGTCATCACCATTAAATGTATCCACTTCTTTCCGAATTCTCTGCACTCTCCTCATATTGACACCGAAACACTCTGAAATGTACGTATTGGAGCTTCCGGTTCGAATGACAAGCAGTACAGTGAATTGCGTAATTCTTCTTTTCCTACAGACAGTTACCAACTGACACAACTATGCTATGCAATCTACAAAATCAAAAACAAACAATGCGCATGCGCAAAATTAAAATGGTAACAATTTATCCATCGCACCCAAGCAAAATTGTCAAAATAGTGTAACAGAAAATATCATGCTGATCATTAATTAATCATTACTAAGGACCGGAAGCTCGTGAAGGATTGGACTTAAGTTCATATATATATATATATATATATATATATATATATATATATATATATATATATATATATATATATATATATATATATATATATATATATGCATACATATATATATATATGCATACATACATATATATATATATGCATACATATATATATATATATATATATATATATATATATATATATATATATATATATATGTATATTGTTACAGTTTTTTGTGTAGGAGATTTATTCCGTTATGTACAGAATTGTGACACAAGGCCGAAAAAGGAGAGGAGTAGAGGCTGGTCTTCACTATCTTATACCTCGCTAATCAGATTCACGACCCATTCATACATTAGAATTTCAACATTCACCAAAAGAACTCGTCCGTCACCAAACAATCCTCCATACGCCATAATACCGTATTCTCACAAGGGGAACCTAAGAAAACGCGCCCCACACCATAAAAATTTGATGATAATAAATACATAAAAATCAAATAATGAAAAAATGAGAGGGGAGGGAGATGAACCCAATAATCAAATAAAAACAACAAATTTAAACTAAACATAATTGATGTTAGTATGGCCCGTCCAACCCTCAAAACAGAGAGGCCGCTGGGTTAGGACAAATCAAGAAGCACTCTCGCTAAGGGAGTGGGAATGAGATAAAATAACACGGACATGGGAAAATAAAAGGCTGACCCAGTCGAGATAAAAGAGGGCCAAAAAC